>CAKNYM010050835.1:149197-168183 GCA_932195095.1 Andricus curvator | reverse complement strand
ATATATATATATATATATATATATATAGTTAAAAGTTTGTCATAAGGACAACCGCAGGATTTCGCCGGGAGCGGGTGCTAATCTGAAAAATTGCACCCGCTCCCAGCGAAATCGCGGTAAAATTTCAGCTGTAACCACGTCTCACGACCGTGAGATAGGTGGTTACAGTCTGCGACGAACTCAATACGATGGTCCGGCAAAAGTCTCGTGCACCCTGAGGACACGGAGCGACCCAAGGACGACCGCCTTCTGCATTTTCCCCGCAAGTGTCTCAGCATTTTGTTGAAACGCAGGGATTCTTTTCAGGCTATTAAAAAGTGAAACCTTGGCACCTCCAAGAGCGCCGATGATCAAGACGATTAGCTTAACAGAATATTCCGGGTATAACCGTCGCAACTCCCTTATGAGGTCTTTATACCTCTCTTTCTTTTCTTTCTCCTTGGCTGTGACGTTTTTGTCAGCTGGTGCCGAAAATTCGATAACGAACAGGGTTCGTTTCTCGAAGTCAAGGAGAACTATGTCAGGCCTCGAGTGCGCAACAGAAACAATTGTCGAGAATATGAAGTTCCAGTATATGCGGCACTTCTCATTTTCGACAATTGACTCTATTTCTCTAGGAGCGTTTAGCGGAGAGGTATTTGGGCTAATGCCATAAGAGTGACAGAGATGGTAATAAAGCACTCTTAGTGCCGCATTGTGCCTTTGGATGTAGGTCGTTCCCGCATGAGTTGGACAACTAGATAGTATGTGTCCTAGATGCTCGGGGTGTGCATGACACGCTCTGCAGCTATCATCGGGAATGTCTTGGCTCAAAATGTGGCGACGGTATGCTAGAGTGGAAATGACACCGTCTTGACATGCCAAAATGAAGCCCTCCGTGCCCGACTTCAATCCGGGTGATCTAAGGAAAGCAAACGTTAGCTCATACGACATCGACTGATCTTCCACATTGCTGTGGAAGATGCCGTGCATCCTCTTGTCGAGGAGCTGTTCGTGGAAGTTTTTCTCCTGTGCTTTCTTAATCCGGGCCTTCAGGAGTGAGTATTCGAATTGGATAAGATTTGATGCATTTTGCTCACCCCTAATATTGAAGTCAAGGCCGAGTGTTTCAGCAGCCTCCTCCGCTGCTTTGTACAGAAACGCCCCTTTTCCCACTTCTTCGTGTTTCCTGAACATTTTAAGAAGAGGATCTTGTCCATTTGCAACTATATGTGCTGTACCCAGAATGAGTCTGTTGTGAAGACATTCAAGATTCAGTATTCCGCGACCACCTAGGAGGCGTGAGATGTAAAGTCGCGGAACAGAAGACTTAAGGTGCATGCTCTTGTTCATGTGCAAAACCTTTCGCGTTCCCATATCAAGGGATCTGAGCTCGTCCTTCTTCCATGGAACCACTCCAAAAGAATAGAGTACTACCGGGACGGCAAGCATGTTCGTTGCAGATACTTTGTTTCTCGCCGACAGTTCGGAAGACCAAATCTGCCGGATGAGACGTTTGTATCTGCATCGAAGAGTATCCTCTATAGATGTCACGTCCTGAATGCGGCTCTGTGGCACACCCAGGTATGTATAGGTCTCTCCGGCGAAAAGGTGTCGTATAGCGCTTCTGTCAACGAGCTCAGGATCTTCGTGGATGCCATTAAGTTTTCCTTTCTTCAAATTAACCTTGGCGCATTTGTCTAACCCGAATTCCATTCCAATCTCTTGAGTGTACTCTTTGACAATTTTCAGAGCTAGATGTAGTTTCTCTTGATTCCTAGCATAGATCTTAAGATCATCCATGTAAAATACATGAGTGACCTTATGCTTTCGGTTTCCAGGTTTGCCGCAGAGATACCCTTCGGAATGGCGAAGTGCGAGAGATAGTGGCAATAATGTGAGGCAAAAGAGGAGAGGGCTCATGGTGTCGCCCTGAAATACACCTCTCTGAAAGGTGATACTGGTAGTGATCACACGATGTTTTCCAGATGAGATAGTGAATCTGGTTTTCCAAAGCGGCATTAATGTCTCTATGCACCTCACGATGTGTGGATGAACCTTTAGGCTTTCCAACAGACAGATGATAAGTCTATGGGAGGTTGAATCGAAAGCTTTCCGGTAATCAATCCAGGCCATCGATAGAAATCGCTGATAGTATGCTGCGTCTTTACAGACACATCTATCGATGAGCAAGTTCTCCCGACATCCTGCTACGCCTTTCTTTGAGCCACGTTGTTCATACATCTCTCGCCATACAGGTCCAATTGTCCGAACAATCCTATCATTTAGGATAGCTGTGAAGATCTTATACAGTATGTTCAGAAAAGTTATTGGCCTGTAATTCTTAGGGTCAGCTAAGTTGCCCGTCTTCGGCAGGAGCACTGTGCGCCCTTCCACCGACCACCCCGGAATAGGCTCTTCCGACTTTAGATATGAGGTGAAAATTCGGGCCAGATGCTGGTGGGTTGAAGGAAACTTCTTCCACCAGAAGGTCTTGATGCCATCTGGTCCCGGAGCGGAATAGTTCTTCATGCCTCTTAATATATTTTTCACCTCCTCGGTAGTGATAGGTGGGCATTCCTCCTCAGCTGTGATGAGGGCATTGCACAGCTCCTTGAAGCTGTTCATGTTCTTTGAGCCTTCTTTAAGTGGATGTTGGACTTCGTAGACTTCTCTCCAAAATGCTTCGACCTCCTCTGGTTTGGGCGGATGGTCGACAGTAACTGGAGGGTCTTGGAAAAGTCGAGATGGGTCCGACGAAAACTGTTGATTTTCTCTGACCCACCTCTCTCTTCGCTCTAGACTTCTCCTAGCGTCAGATAGTACTCGTATTCTGTCAACAATATGCTGCCTGATGGTCAGTAGCTCTGACTTGTTGATTGTGTGATGACGGATCCGCAGTTCGCGCGTGAACTGTCGAACCTTGGCAGTGAAAGTCCTGCCAGATGTTATGTAGTCAATCACACACTGAATGCGGGACGCGTACTGTCTCTGCCAGCCTATCTTTGTGCTAAGTTGATGCATTCGTCTTTTGGTCTTATGATCAACCGTTGGTTTTGTTTTACGGTTTGCATCTGCCAAAGTTCTCGCTGCATTGTACACACTAAAATTGATAGTCCAGAGGTCGGGTTCTTCGGAAAAATCTCCACGAAGCTCATCATCCAGTTCAGTCAGATCTTTGGGCTTGGGAGAAACCTGAATGTTAATGTTTCTCCGGGTCTTGAAGCATCGTTCTCCCTCTATTGGATGCCTGTTCGAGGCTGGTCTCAGTGTCGCCTCTCTTTCTCTGTTGCCGGCTTGTTCTGGCTGCGGTTGTGTAGGCGCTCCGCTTATATAACCCCTTTTTCGGAGGTCCTCGGCACGGTTTCGCAGACGGTTTTGCGAAAAATCCGAGAGCTCTGGGTGTTTCTCGCACCACAGAGCATGCAGTCGCGCCATGTAACCTTTTCGTTCAGGGGCCATACTGGTATCATAGCACTCCAGCAGGTCGTCCCTGAGTCGATCCGTCCACTTAAAAGTAACGAGATTCCGCCGGTCAATCGCATTGACTCCGTCTTGATTGGCTCCCCCAACTCTAGGGTAGTCGGCATTGTTGTCCGACCCATTGTCGGGAGCCCTGCGCGTTCGATTGTTTTGAACCGCACTTCCTACAACTATGTTTGGTGTTGTCATTGTTGTTCCCACGAGCAGCTAGGGAAAGGGGTAGACCATCCTTGTAGAGCCCCGCGTGCAAGGATAAGGCTGATACTCTGAGAGGTCGCCCGGTATCCCAGAGTCACCATTTGAGACACCTCACCCAGGTGCCATTCAGCTTTCGGCACGGTTGTTACGCCTTCGCTTAGGAGTTATTCCTTCGGGACCATCCCTGGACAATTGTCCGCGACTGCTTCTTAATCATTGTAACCATATTCAGCAGAAACCCTTGGTACAGGGACCCTCTATCCGCAACCCGAGGACGCGTCCGGCGGCTTTGTCATAGGCCCTTCGGTTCGATTCCCAAGGAATCAAAACCGAATACCGAAAACCGAATATATATATATATATATATATATATATATATAATACACTGGATGCAGGATTCAATGGAACGATCTGTGCCTACTTGAAGGCTGCGGAGCCGCCATTTTTCAGGGATGTTTTGGTTCGGGGCCATTCGGAACAGATCGGGATATGCGGGAGATTAAAATGTAGTATGGAAGAAAACTTAAAAATATTAATAAAAATCATGTAAAATGTAGTTTATTGTCAATGAGTGAATCGTCTAAGACTGGAAACTAAATATAACTTAAGAAAAAGTAATTACATAAATAAAAATAATCGAACAGTACAAAAAAAGGAAAGTAGATGGGATTTTAAATTGGTGGAATACACATTTTGTAAACACGTGGTTTAGAATATTTATCAATTGAATTATTAGGAATTCTGATAAAACCTGCAATTTAGCTAAAATGTATAGTTTTCAATTACAAATTTTAATCCTTTTTGTTGAAAAAGCAAAAAAAATTAACAATAAAGTATAACTTTCGACAATTCAAAAATTTGTATAACTTTCTATTGATAATATGTGTTTTACTTTGTAGTTTATTGTAGAAATGTACAAATTTCGAAAAAAAAAAAAAAAAAAATTATAAATCTATACACTTTTAGAATTCACATCAATGTTTCGACTTGTACTTTACTGTCAATTTTTGTACGATATGTAATACAGTCGAAACTCCATAATTCGAACACCCATAATTCGAATTCCTCCATAATTCGAACATTTTCTCCGGTCCCTTGACGTTCCTATACAGAAAACCAGATGCAGATAATTCGAACACCTCCATAATTCGAACTTTTCAGCCGGTCCCTTGCTGTTCGAATTATGGAGTTTCGACTGTATATCATTTTCTACAAGGAACTGCAATAAAAATAATTTGTCACTTTTACCAAGAACTTTTGCTATTATAATAAATCACAATGATCTGTAGTGCGATTATTGAAAATTGAACAATTATTGATTTTACAAGACGATTCTGAACAGATTTTAACGTTAAAAATATAAATTTTTCAATTTGAAAGCCTCAGTAGTTAAAAAAATGTGAACTTCTGATTGAAACTTCATAAACTATTCTTAACTCTAAAATAATTTCAAATTATTAAAATAATTAAACGCTCTTATTCAATTCCGAATCCTATTCAAATATTGTTTCAATCTAAAATATTCTATTCTTAACCATTTAATTTGAATTTTTTTAATTAATGAAGACTTTTTTGGGATATTCAGCAATATTTTACTTTCCATACAATTTTAATTGTCCTATTCAACAAATTTTTATTATGTAAGTGAAATGATTAAATTTTGATGCATAAATAACAATTGAACAATTATCAATTTAGGCAAAATTTGAGTTAGTTTGAGAGATATTTACAAGTTTTGAGAAGATCCAAACTTAATTTAGAACTGGAAAAAATTACGAGAAATAAAAAACTAAATTTAGATTCTTGAAGATTTCGAAATAAAATGTAAAAGCTTTTTATGAATCTTTTGAAGATTATTATTTTAATATTGCTTTAAATTTTAAACATAGAAGCTTTTATGTAAAAGCGATCAGGTACACATTTTAATTTAAAATTTTCTCATTGCATTTGTACTGTTCGATTATTTTTATTTATGTAATTACTTTTTCTTAAGTTGTATTTAGTTTCCAGTTTTAGACGATTCACTCATTGACAATAAACTAAATTTTACATGATTTTTATTAATATTTTTAAGTTCTCTTCCATACTACATTTGAATCTCCCGCATATCCCTATCTGTTCCGAATGGCCCCGAACCAAAACATCTCTGAAAACTGGCGGCTCCGAAGCCTTCAAGTTGGCACACGCGTTTTCCATTGAATCCTGCATCCAGTGTATTATATATATCAGTGAGCAGAGCCCGCAAGCCAGCATTAGAGTATTGGGGATGCGTCTACGAAAAGCACTCCCTCCACTTACCACTACACTTTTAGGCACGAGCCAGTGGAGCTCACGAACACGTCGCGTACAGCTGTAGTGGTAAGTGGTGGGGCTGGCTTTCGTAGGTCTCTCGTTCCGTCTCCCCGCACGCTTATCATGCCTATGTTCGTAGCTTAATAACAAGAAAAGTAATCAACTTAAAAAATTTCTGAATATTGGAAATGAAAGAGTAACTCAGAAACTATCGATTGGCGTAAGAAAACGATAATCGATTTTTTCCGCATTAGGTCCCTCTCTTCGCGGACGGTCACATATATATAAAGTTTTGTTTAAATTAAAGAATTTCAAATGCTAAACTACAAAATTAAATTATTGTAAGAATGTTCCCAAAAAATATTTGCAAATAGGACCGATCCAGAATTGAACGATTCTAAATTTTCTTTAAAAGATAACAATTTTTAAATTAATCTTTTCAATTCAAAATTCAGAATTGTACAATCGATACTTTTCAACTATCCAGTTTTTAATTCAATTTTTCAAACGCTAAAGTCCAGATTATTTGTTCATTTTTTCATCTGCCGAAAACCCTAAATGACCTGAGCGAGCGAAAACTGCAGGCAAGAAATAACAGGCAGTTGCAGATCTCGATAGCAGTTCCGTTCGTCTTACAACTGAAAGATTTAACCATAAACGTAGGATAAAATTTGATATCTATGAAGTCTGGCTTATGAGAGATAGCCGGATTTCAACGTTTTGACGACAAATCCAAGTCAAAATATGTTTTCTTGGCACAAACATGCTGAGAAGCGGCGGCTTATGTACATCGTCGAACATCGTGAAAATAGCATTTTGCAGCACACTGTGGTGTAATATTTTGCATTATGCAATCGCGGAGACAAAAATTCAATTTACCCTTGCGTAGAGTTATTTTCGTCTCCACGACTGGATAAACGACTGCCAGCACAGTACTGCCATCCTTCTTCGGTCGTGCTTGACCGATTAAAAGTGAGGTTACGTGTTCATTGTGTATACGCGACATGCGCCGAAACGTGGGAATGCAAACTCGCGTAATTTGGCAGCACTCGGTTGAGGGATCGTTTGCATTTCCACGCTTTCGCCCTTAAACGCGGAATCTACTATTACATCGGCGTTCGGGCAAACTTGGAGCCAGACTAGGTGAAGGTTTCCGAAATGATGCAACTCGCAATACCAGAAATAACATTTATTTAAAGGCCTTATTTTTAGAAGCTCCCGCATTTGCCTGCACTTCCATACGATTGTGCTTCAGTGCAGCCCGACCGGAAAAAGCCACTTGTGGAAAAAACCCCCAGGAAGAGCCAAATCTCTTACAAACTATTTGACTCATTAGAGCCTTAATGATGCCGATTATGTCTATGATTCCATTCCTGATCGAGTATCGCAGCCACCTCCTCTTCTGTAAGAAAAAATATAAAGTTTATTATTTTTTTAGCATTAACAGGCACGTAATTAAAAACTACTGAGTAAATTATTCTACAGTAGTGGTGCAAAATATACATTTTGAATCTTAAAAATTTGATAGTGGTCCAAAAAAATTGAATCTCAATATTTTAAAAAGAACTGCAATATTAACACGTGGTTTTATGTATAGGAAATTTTATATGTTATGACCTGGGATGAAAACTACTCTTTAGCGCCCCAAAATAATCCTTAATTAAAAAAGATGGGCTCTTTAGGCACAGATATCTAATATCTTTGTTTTAGATTATATTTTAGTTTTTACATTACCTTCAGGAGTTTCCGGGAGCAGTGTATAATGGACCCACATATATCTCCAACGTACTGCAAACCGCGGACGTGCCCACGGTCCTTGGGTACGATCCAATACATTCCCATTTCGAATCTCAATGTCTCTGCGTGTCCCTGTTTGTGTTTGTAAATTATAGTCATTAATTAAGTTGAAGAATGTGAAAAATTATTAGTTCAGAACTGCTAGGCACTTTACTCTATACGTAAAAAAAACTAGTCTTGCGGGTCATAATCCTCTAATATAGTTTTTAAAATTATATTTTAATTTTCAAATTACCCATCACGTATAATAATAAATCATACATATGCCCATTTTCAGCTATTCCAATCTGTCGATGGCCATCCATCAGTTTATCCCCTTCGATATATTTGACTGGCGGTATTTGATAATCAGCTGTAAAACAGTATAGTTACTGGTTGGTTTGACGATACAAAATTTGTTTCCTTAGAACTCATAAATTCTATTGAGTTGTGAGTCTGCTAATAATTTACCAAGAGATTAAATTTTGATATTTATTAGACATCCCAAAAATTATTTCTTAGTTCCAAAAAATTATCTACAGTAAGAATAGTATCGTAGAATCCATACAGGTTGTCTTATGTTACAGTATTTGTACCCCCTTGTCCCATCTAATTAAAAAGCATGATACAGATTTGAAGGTGGTATTTCTGTAAATACAGTATATTGAGAAATACATAATTCTAATATTTTCGCACCAAACAAATAAATATTTATTTTTTTCACTTTAATTACAGCAATGGGTTAATAATTTTGAAAGCTTCAATTGAGATATTTTAATTTTCGAGACTCTTGATATTCATTTGTTTATTTACAAATTGAATTTTCGAACTGAAATCCGCAATGGATAAACAATTATTTAAATTTATAAACGATAGAAGTTGAAATAATTATAATTGAAGCTTTATAAATTGCTTAGGTATCCAGGCGCGAATAGCAATTCTAAAAAAAAGTGTTAAGAAAAAAACTATCCAAAATTAAAATAACAATTGAACGATTTCTTTAATTATTCTTGATTAAATATAAGAATGTCGAGTTTTAATTTCTGTACGCTGCAATTTCAATCTTAAGTCTTACATTTGTAATTTCGCTATAAACGACTGAAATTTTTAGAAAGTTTAGTCTTGCAATTTGAGCAATTGTAAATTTCAAATTAAAAACTTTGCAATCAGACAATTTCAAAGTTAATCTTGCAAACTGCACTTTAAAGTTTTGAAATTAAAGAAGCTTCAATTTTGAATTTTTCGAAAATTTGTGGATTACGCCCTCATGGATTGCTACCTTTCATTTTTTAGGCCGGAAAGCTTCAAAGGAAACCTCAAAATTTGAAAGCCTTAAATACAATTCAAAGTAGTGCTACTTTTGAGAATGACATTATTAATTTCTGAAATTTCTTTGAGATCTCATGGATCGTACTAAAATCTCTTAAAGTTTGTAAAGCTTCGAAAATATAAATTTTTTCTTTGCCTTGTATTTTAGGCTTTGAATTCTAATTGATTTATTTAAAAAATAATTTTGATTCTTTTTTGGTACAAATTGTTCTGATTTGTTATAAAAGTTTCACCGAGTGACGAAAAAAGCATAAATCAATGATTGCTTTTTTATAAAAGAATAATGCATTTTGTACTCAAATTACTGAATTTGTTATATACGTTTATTTTATCTTAACCCGTTAACGCCGAGAATGCCCCTTTGGGTACACCACTCTTTCGGCGATTATAACTCATGCAATTCAAGGTATAAAAAATTGAGAGACACATATTTTTAAAGCTTAAGATCTCTTCTTTTCGAGGGTGGGCATGAAAATGTGATAAAATGTTGTTAACAATGGAAAAATATTGTTTAAACAAACAAAAAAACACGATTTTTTCTAATTTTTTATTATATAAAATCGAGTTTTCTGAATGCTTCCCAGTGTGCAATCTACTTGGAACCTCAATAACCGGTGGAATAAATGCCTAAGCTTTCAGAATACATGGTTCCGAGATCAATTTTTTATCTTAGTGTGTTCAAAATGGATCGTTGATGACAAAATTTTTGCGAAGACATTCATGAATTTTTTTCTCAAAAAGTATGATCTTTTCGAGAAAGTGCGAGAGGTGAAAAAGTTTTCAGAATCACTCAAAGAATACGTGAGATTTTTTTCAGGAAGTTTTAACTTATTATTTTGATTTTGCAATTTGTCAATTTTTGGAAAATTAAAAAATTGCTCCAAAAATTCTAAAAAAATTCAGGTGAATTTTTTCTTCGATTGTAACAAATTTTTATTTGTGGTAATTTTTGCTATAAGCTCATGGTTCTCAAGAAGAAAATGCTCAAAAGTCATCATTCTTGATCATTTTGTGAATTTTTTTCTTGAGAACCATGAGCTTATAGCAAAAATTACCACAAATAAAAATTTGTTAGAATCGAACAAAAAATTCGCCTGAATTTTTTTAGAATTTTTAGAGCAATTTTTTAATTTTTCAAAAATTGACAAATTGCAAAATCAAAAAAATAATTTAAAACTTTCTGGGAAAATTCTCACGTATTCTTTGAGTGATTCTAAGAAGTTTTTCTCCTTTTGCACTTTCTCGAAAAGACACTGGGAACCATTCGGAAAACTCGATTTTATAAAAAAAAATTAGAAAAAATCGTGTTTTTTGTTTTGTTTAAACAATATTTTTCCATACTTAACAACATTTTATCACATTTTCATGACCACCATCGGAAAGAAGAGATCTTAAGCTTCAAAAATATGTGTCTCTCAATTTTTTATACCTTGAATTGCATGAGTTATAATTGCAGAAAGAGTGGTGTACCCAAAGGGGCATTCTTGGCGTTAACGGGTTAATAAGTCTGTAATTAAATGTTAGATTTTGTTGTTTCTTTCAAATTTTTTCAAAGCCTTGCTATATATGGATTTTTAAGATTTGTCTATGCATTTTGTTTATAACAATGCAAAATATTCACTCATAGATTTTCTATTCTAGATACATTGCTGACGGATAATATTGAAACAATCGCTAAATGACCTATTAAAAATTAGTCTTGACTTTGAAAGGTGATATTTTTTTTAACAGTTGGGAATATTATTAAATTTGATGTTTAATGAGTCTCAGTTGACGTAATTTTTTTCTTGTCACTATTGAATTATCACGCAAGAAAGATAAAATAAAGTTCTAGTTTTAAGGAATTTTCTACTTTAACTTTAACTTTAGATTTAACTTATAGATTCTCTTTAAAATTTTCATATATTTATCAATGCAATATAGCTATTTTCCTCAATTCTATAAAGCAATCTTAATATTAATTTTATAAAACATATCCTTAGATAAATATTTTCAATTAAAATTTCCATTTGTATTTACTTTAAAAAAATATTTGTTGAATTATGACTGAATCCCTTTAAAAAAAAATTTCGCAGGGACTTTCTTAAATTTTTTAGTCATGACCTTAAAATACTTTTAAATTTTTGAAATTGAGAACTAAACTTATTTCAGGCCATGAACATGGAAGTGGATTCGGCAAGCTTGATTTTTCACGACACAGCCAATCAGGCGCAGTAAAGATGGATGAATTTGTTATGACAAAAATATTTAATATTTATATCAATCAATTATTTCAGAATTTAAATTGTTTTATTATTTTGGAATACTTGTATTAAAATATTGTTTGATTATTTAATAACATAAATATTTTTATTTAGGTATATGGCACACAACTGAAACCCGAGAAAGCTTCAAATTTTTAATTTATTATAATGAATCTTCGTGAAAGCATTAAATCTATTACATACTTTATTCAAATTATTCTTCACCTATTTTCTGGAAGTGGAATTTCTAAAGAAAATGAAAAGTGTCACTACAAGTGATTTTATATCAATTTATGTGTGTGTTGAAAATAATCTGTTATTTCATTATTTTAATTAGGAAAGAAATGTAAATAATTTCAAGCAATTTGAATTTTCCGCCAAAAGTTTCCACGCAAAACTGCTGTAATAATTAAACGGTCGAATGCAATAACCACCTCAGCGCTTGAACACGCGGAGAAGTATTATCCGCGGAGCAAATTTCGAAAATTGTTCAAATTTGAGTTTTGACAGTCCATACATGTAAAGCATTTTATAGCGCATCTTTTTTGTACGGCAACCAAATTCGAAGGTTGTTTCGTTTTCAGTTATTTAAGGAAAACGGGATTTTTCGCCGAAAAAAATGCAATATTTTCTTCGAAATTTTGGATGCACATATAAAAACGAAAAAGTTGCGTGAGGAAGTTTCGAATTTTTCCAACTTCCAGTGAGAAAAATGTCCCTTCGGGATCAAAGAAGTTTTTCAAAAGAGTTTTAGATCTTTAGTCTTTAGGGGAAAGAAGTGAGGGCGATGTGACAATTATGTACGGCGTGGTGTGCTCGACTTCTTTGTCCGTACGAGAAAAACAATCCATTTGTTTACACTCGGGCCGGACGAGATTTATAATTGTTATATTCATATACTTCTGACAATGACTTGAGTATGTTAATAAATAGAAAAATGTGTTTCAATATTTCATGCATTCCAAGGATAAATCCCCTCATTGCCAAAATTCAAATAAGCAGTGAGCGTCATCAGCAATATCTCTAGTTGCATTTTACGATTATAGGTACGCCATGCCGCCACGCTATGTCTTCGCGATCCGAATCAAGCGCATTGCGCCGTCCATAATTTTCACATCGCTCTCACTTTTTTCCTTTATATATGTGCATCCAAGATTTCGAAGAAAATATTTTTAAAAATTCACTACACGGCCCTGAAATGTCTTCTAAACTTCTTGAACACTCAAGCAGTCGTAGAATATGTTAAAGAATGGCACATAAAAATTTCAAGAAAAAATATCAATTCCCGACAAAGATCTGGCGAGTTGAACGCAAAAAGGTATTGCATTCTTTCCGGCGAAAAATTCCGTTTTCCTTGAATAACTGAAAACGAAACAACCTTCGAATTTGGTTGCCGTACGAAAAAGATGCGCTATAAAATGCTTTGCAAGTATGGACTGTCAAAACTCAAATTTGAACAATTTTCGAAATTTGCTCCGCGGACAATACTTCTCCGCGTCTCCGATCGCGAAGGTGGTTATTGCATTCTACCCCTCAATTGACAAACTATTTTGACAGTCGCTCAGCTGTCAGCGTAGTTTAGTTTCCACATATTTGCATTCTGCTTAACCCCCGGGAACTGGAGCTCATTTAACGCAGAATTCAATGAGCTTTAGGGTTTTTGGGAATATTTTTATCTCCCTCTATTTTGGAGGACGCTATCACCTTTTAAAGTCAAGGCTAATTTTCAATAAGGCATCGGTTCAAGTGGTCCGATACTATTCGCCAGTAGTTCAACTATCAAATATCGAATCGCAGCAAATTAGTCAAAAAAATGTGTTTCATTTGTATACCAATCTCAGGTAAAGTTCGAGTTCTTTTAGTGCTCAGATTTATTGCTAGAACTTGGACCTGGGATTTGGCCGGGTCGATTCTGAATCCTTTGGAAAAGCACCAGCTCAGCTTCAGTCATCGCATCAAGGAATCTACGATTTCGACCTCGTACACGGATTATCCAAATATTGTTTTGGTATCTCACTATTTTACCCACATTATATAAGTACATATTTGACTCTTGTATTAGTTCTTGGGGTTCATGCACTGATTCTGTAAGAAATAATATATCGCTTTTTAATATAGGACTAGAATAGGAGCAGGGGCGCCACAAACGCTAATTTTTTTGTCACCTTTCGCAATTTTTAGATTAAAATATAAAATTAACATTCATACAAAATGTTTTTATTTCATAGTACCTGGTGTCTAAAATAAATAAAAAACGAAATATTTCTTGAATAATGGATGAAAATTGAAATTTCAACTACAGAACTAATAATAATATATAAAATCGAACCGTTGAGTTTTGGTTAAAAAACACAATTTCTGTTGAAAAACACTCTGAAGTTGTTCGATATTGTAAATTTATTTGAGAGGCCGAATTCTATGACCGCTTATACATTTTTGTCCCTGAAAAGCGTTGGCCGATGGAAACATGTACACAATTTAAAATTTTTTATTTTAAATTAGATATTCTTTATATGAAATTTAATTGCACATATTTTTCCTCTCAACAAAAAGTTCTCACTTTTTCCAATTCTTGTAATTTTTTGATGAAATTTACGGGAAATATGCTTTCATAAATTCAAGTACTGATAATATGTCATAAAAAATTTATCCAGTAATTATAAAATGGAGATCTAAGCAAATTCACGGAATATCATGAATGGGACGGCGCACACTGGGCGAAAGTGAAAAAGTCCGTTAAAAAATGGTAGAACTTTTGATAGGAATGACCTAAAAGGATACGTGGTTTTCGGAAGGACATATTAATAATTACAGAATAGAGGAAAAATATGGAAAAGCTTTCAAAAAATATTTTTGACCTTGAACATCTAGGTTAGATTTGACATTTTTTTTACAAAAATTTGTATTATTGAAAACCACGGGCGCTCAAATATTATATCTAATATACTACACATCTTTTTGGATAGATTTTGTCATGCCGAATCCAAATTCAGGCTTTCAATTGGCCGAGTACTTCCTGTTTCCGAGAAAAATGCAATTGAATTTTCTGTTTTAAACCTTCTTAAAAAGTATCGTTTCCACCTAAGTTATTTTGACCATTTGTCGTATTTCAGGGTTTTCGTGGTCGCTGAATTCAAAGTCAAAATATCAAAATTAAAAATGGCGTATCGAATATGATCGACCAAAACTGGAAAACCGATCCGATGTGAGTGAAAGTTACTGTTTGGTGTCTGTTCGGATTGCTGATTTCGAATCCAAAGTCAAAATGTCAAAATACAAGATGGAGGATCCAGTGTCGCGTAATAGCATTGTAAGAATATAATTTATTTGATTAAATATCGCTATGCGGGGAATTTTTATGTCGCCAATTTCAAATGTCGAATCCAAATTAAAAAATTAAAAATAGTGGATCCAATATGGCGGACAAACTGAAAAAATGAAACAGATTTGATTAAAAAATGATACTGGGGGATTTTTAGGTGCACTGTTAGAAATTACTGTAGGAATTTTCAGAGACGCGTCACTAAAGCTTTATGCAGAAACCGTTTCTAATTTTGCCTAAAATGTAACAGAAATTTCGGCAACGGTAACTACATAAGGCTTCAGTCACATATTTCAAAAAATTCTGTTACAATCTAGGAATTTTCAGAGTCTGTAACTGAAAATTTCAAGGGGTTAAAAATTTGTTTCACTTCTTTCATTTTAATATAAAATATGTAGTCTATATTTGACCTGAGAATATATAAATAGTGAGAAAATATGAGTGAAGTTAATATAAATGACTTCTCATGTATCTATGTTATAATCATACAGTACACTGATTGTATCAAATATAGAATGGAAGCTCATCTTTTATGATAAGAAGTTTTTTCACATTTGATTCAGTGAGCACATTATATAAAATAGATATATATTTAGTTATTAACATACAAACTTTGCTGATATGTAGTCTCACAATAATTTATACTTTCAAGGCAAATATATACTGCAAATTTATATTGAAATTAATGAACCATACAATATTTTCTCTATATATTACATGTTTGGAGAGATCTATGCACAACATTTATACAGAAGGTTATTTTATTTTTTATACATAATATTCGTATGTGAATTTTCTGTGCAAAAATCGAATTCTCAAACAGAAAATATGAATTTTCTGCAAAAAAATCAATTTTCATCAAAATAGTTAAACGTTCAACCAAAAAGATGAATTTTCAACTAAAATAGGAATCTTGCACAAAAAAAAATGATTCCTTAACAGAGTGGTTCAACCAAAATTCGCAAAAAAAAATATTTGAATTCTCAAATCAAGAAGAGTAATTTTAAAACGAACCGTAGGATTTCTATCCAATTGAGATTAAATTTCTACTAAAACAGATGAATTTTTAATTCAAACAGACAAATTTTCAACAACAAAAAAATAGTTTAATTTTCCACCAAAAAAGATTTTAGTTTAACTTTTCAGCATCAAAATATGAGTTTTAAAATATAAGTTAATTTTCTATGAAATTGATTAAATTTTTAACCCAAAAAGACGAATTTTCAGCAGGAAAATTGAATCTTCAATAAAAAAAGGATGACTTTGCAACAAAATTGTTGAATTTCCAAACAAATAATAAAATTTATAACTAAAAAGGTGATGTTGTGGAGGAAGCAACTGCAGATAATATAAATGTAAACAAAAGGCAAATAAATTACTAACCAGAATATTATGTCAGGGTTACCGCAAAACTTCATCTTCAAATTTCTCTAATTTTTCACTGACCAATTTTTATGGTAATTTTTCCTGATCATCAATATTCAAAGACCAGTATCTTAAACTTGAAATATTTTTAATATAGAATCTTTCATAAACGGAATAAAACAATTTAAAATCAAAACTGAAAAAGTTTCAAAATTATTCTACATCACGGTTATTTAAAGTTATAGAAATTCCTTGACTTTTACACGATTTTTGTTTTTCAAATCCCTGACTTTTCCCTGACCTTGAGCTGTTACATAATTTAAGTACGGTCTCTTTCCAAAACACTACAATAAAGGTTCAATGGGATAGTCCTAACAAAATTTCTGTCAAACAATATCAAATTCAACCTAAATTATGGTATCTCAGATGAAACAGACACATGATTATCATATTCATAAACAGCGCATAAAAATATATTGATAAATCATAAAATATATTGCTTCTCCACTTTTAGGTCATTTCACAGCCATTTTTTCAAATCTGCGCATCAAAATACATCTCTAAATCATCGGTCCATCAAGCTAGCACGTACACAATCGAAATTCTCCAATTTTTCCGTATCAGAATTTTAAGCTATTTTTGGGCTCCACTACTATTTTTGAAAATTCAAATTTCAAGTGGAGGTGCTGGCTTGACCGAAGCTAGCACCTCGACTGTATAAAAATTCGAAAAAATTAAAAATTAAACCCGACAGAATTTTGTGCTTTTTTGTGCTCTTGAACGTGCCAACAACAAATTTCCAAAAACCACATCTACTAACAATAAAACTACCCCCTACGTAAAAACTCGAATTTGGAAAAAACAGAGTGAACCAGAATTTTGGGCTCATTTTTGGCTCTCGAATGCACGAAAAAAAACTCAAAAACCATCCCCTATGTGCAAAAAAAACCATCCTCTTGCCAAAAATAAAATCTACAAAAAAGAATGTGCATCAGAATTTTGGGCTTATTTTGGGCTCTCGAATGTACCAAAACAATGTTCAAAAACGACCACCATTCTGAAAACAAAACCACCCCCTTAGTAAACACTCAAGCCTGGAAAAAGAAAATAGAATTTGAATTTTTAAGGAGCCCAAAAATCAGAGCCTCTATTTACACTGTGAAATTCTGAAAAATATTACTTTTTGACCAAGTCATATCTGCGAGGTATCAAGGGTTGTTTTTCAACGTTAGAGGTTATAGTCCAAAAATCGGTGCTGGAATTTTTGAGGAGCCCAAAACTCAGAGACTCTGTTGACAGTTGACACTGTAAATATCTCAAAGAGATTATGTTTTGACAAAGTCATATCTGCTTGGTATCAAGGGGTTGTTTTTCCACGCCGAGGGTTGGAGCCCAAAAATTGGAGTTGGTATTTTTAAAGGGCCCAAAAATCGGAGATTCTGTTGATACTGTTAAATTCTCAAAAAAATTATTTTTTGACGAAGTCATATTTGCCTGGTAACAAGGGGTTGTTTTCTAACGTTAAGGTTTGGAAGCCAAAAATCGGTATTGGAGTTTTTGAGCAGTCCAAAAATCCGAGACTCTATTGACACTGTACAATTGTGAAAAATATTATTTTTTGACAAAGTCATATCTGCGTGGTGTCAAGGGGTTGTTTTTTCACGTTAAAAACAACCCCTTGTTACCAGGCATATATGATTTTGCCAGAAAATTATATTTTTGAGAATTTTACAGTATCAACAGACTCTCTGATTTTTGGGCTCTTAAAAAATACCGACTCCGATTTTTGGGCCCAATCCTGAACGTGGAAAAACAACCCCTTGATACCAAGCAGATATGACTTTATAAGAAAAAAATAGTTTTTAGAATTTGACAGTGTAATTAGAGTCTTTGATTCCTGGACTCCTCAAAAATACCGACTTCGATTTTGGCCAACTCCTCTGCACACCGTCAGTACGACTTTGCCGCAAAATTATCTTTACTCGGAATTTTATAGGGTGAATAGAGTCTCTGATTTTTGGGCTCCTTGAAAATTCAAATTCGAATTTATAGATAGGTGTTTGATTTTTTAGATGCAGGGGTGGTTTTTGCAAAGAAATTTCAAACATTTGAGAGCTCAAGAAAAGCCCAACACTACTTTCTGTTTTGTTTTCTCCAGCTTTGAATTTTTACTAAGAGGGTGATTTTTTGTACATGGAGGTGGTTTTTGAAATTTTTTTTGGTGCATTCGATTGCCCTAAATAAGCCTAAAATTCTGTGGTGTTGATTTTCAATTTTTTCAATTTTTTATATAGTGAACGTGCTGGCTTGAGTCAAGCGAGCACCTCCACTCGAAATTTTGGAATCTTCAAAAAAAGTAGTGGAGTCCAAAAATCGGCAATACAGCCCAAAAAAGCCCAAACTTATGATACGAAGAAATTTTGGAATTTCGATTGTGGAGGTGCTTGCTTGATGGACCTATCAGATGTGTAATTCTCTCAATAGAAATATATTTCACATAAATGTATCAATATGTGAAATTTCTTGCCTAGTTGTACACAACATTATATTCAATTCGTTCATTGATCTATGGTGCTGGTGGACCACTCGATCATCCGGGCCGAAAATATCAAAATAACTATTAATTTAATCATTGAGTGTTAACAATAATTGAATTCCCCAATATTACTTTTGCAGTTTTCTCGTAATTTTTTGAGATAATTATAATAATGATGTATAGTTGGGTTCTTCGCCTATTAGCTCATTAAAGTCCTGATAAAATTCTTTTCATGATCGTTAGTAATCGAATTCATCGACCAACAATTGATCAACAGTACTGATTCTTCCGACTAGAGGTAGTGTTATTGATTGACATCAATAGCTGAGATACCGATCCATGATGAAAATTTTTCAAATTTATCAAATAGATAATCTGACCTAAAGTTGCAATTTTACGTGAATAAATTATTACTGTTGTTGTGGAAAATTAACTCCAAAACTCTACATCTAGAAAGTTCGAG
>CAKNYM010050835.1:90182-144197 GCA_932195095.1 Andricus curvator | reverse complement strand
GTATATAATATTCTACTTACGAACAGAGTGAAGCGATATAAAAAATAGTAAAATCGGAGTTAATATTAACTTCTTCATTTTTCTCAAGTGTCAGTACTGCTTTTTAAAAAAGAACTTCCAGAGCCGCAACTGAGAAGATTTTGCATACGTGTCGACATTGCTTATATACTAGTCATTATCACGTTATTGACAAAAATGATTATCTACATTTAGGGGGGAAAATGAAGCGATAGAAATAAATTGTTTTGTCAAACTCGTTTCTCTTGCCGTGAAATAGAAAATCATTATTTACTTTCCTTGGAAAAGTCAAGAGTAGACGAGATACGAGTCGTGACAATCGTAAACGAGCGACAATAAAACAGAATTTAGGAATTTACAAAACAAAAAATATATAATACGTATGAGATATTTTTTTCTATTTTTTTTTGGGTTGAAGATTTTTTCATATTGCAAGAAGTAATGCAAGAAATAGAGAAACATCTAGGGGTGTTCGGGTTGGCCCGCAGACCCGTAATCAACCCGACAACTCGAATTCAACTCGCGAAACGCACAAACGCGCAATAAATTCGCAATCAACTTAAAAACCTGAAAAACTTCGTAAATATAAGATTGACCGAAATGAAACCCTTTTCACGGTTTTCGTAGCCTCGCACAGTGGGGTGAAATCTAAAAACAAGGTTCAAAGTGACATTCAGAACGCATTTATGCACCGACTTTATATTATTTATTTTTTTTAAAATCAGCATTATATTTTTTAGAGAATGGTGAGAGTGGATTTTTTATTTTTTTGTTCATTCAATTTTTATGTTGATGCAAACAGCGAAAACAGTGTCTATTTTTTAAGTTTCATTTCTCATCTCCTAGATAATATTTTCCTTATACTTTCTGCCACTTGCATTCAATGCACGGATGTATAAGAAAGAAAAAAGTGGTTGACTTGTCTTCAATAGTATATTGTGCTACAAGTTGAAAAAGCGAGAGATTTAAAACGAGTGTGAAGTTAGCTACCCGAGCGGAGCGAGGGTGGCTATCACACGAGTTTTAAATCGTCGCTTTTTCAATGTGTGGGACACGATACTTTTTCTATAATTTGTTAAAAAGTGCTAGTTTTTGTTTACCTGTTTTTTGTGTAAAAAGAAGGCGATTTTTTGTCGATTGACGCAACAATGACAATGGCAATTATCAAAACCATGGCAATAATATGGCAGTAATAATAAGCTGGTTCTCACAATTGAATAGTTGGCCCATAAAGTTGAGGGCTTCAAAACTTCCGATTTTTCGTGAAAAAAACCAAGCACAGTATTTTCGGAGAAACTGACGGTGTTTTTTTGCTTTTGCCAAGTGACAAAAGTACATACAAAATACACAACTCGAGACTTTTCAGGAAATTGCTTTTAGGTTAGGGACGACAGTCGGAAAATAGAATGAAGTTGGCTGCGCACGATGCACGAGTCCACCCGAGGCAGCACGAACCCACCCGAAATAACATTTACTTTTTCCACTGTGCCTCACTTTTATCACTGTCCATTTACTTTTTCCACTGCATCTGTCCACTTTTGTCACTGTTGCCCGGAAAGGTCGGCACTGCGCATGCGCCACGTCATCGAGCAAAAATCGGTAACTTTTTACACCAAAAACAGGTGGAAAAACTGGCACTTTTTCGCGAATTATAGAAAAAGTATATTTCTGCTCTGAAATTGCTTGCTTTTATCGTTAGAAGGGTAGATCGCCATTAAAATTTAAGATTGCATTTTGATCATTAATCCTATAAACTAATTATATAAACAAATGTACATCGCAGGCATTTAAAGGCAGAAAAAAATCGTTTTTACACTCTCATGCTAATGAGAAGGTATTGGTTTTATGTAAAATCGGATTGGATTGAGCTTTAGCATACTTTTTTAGGACCTAAAAGAAAAGGACAAGTTCGTTAGCCAGTTGTTTTGGATGAAAATTCAAAAAGTTCAAAGCATTTTCAAAATTTTGTAAACCATTTTTTTCATGATTCAAATCAATCGACTTTTTTCGATTGAAAGACAATTATCAGAGTTAGAGCTTTTGCAAAATTAAAAAAAAAACGCAAAAGAACATTGTCAACCAAACAACGCACGATAAGAAAAAAAGTATGGAAAATAGAAACGTTGCTTTGTGAAGGCCCTATAAGATTAACAGAATAACTTGTTGAAAAGAAATTGAATTTCCGGACTAATAATACAAGCTAAGAAAAAAATAAATAGGCAAAAGTTGCTCGACCAAAAAAAAGCTACAAATTTGTTATTAATAATTTTTTGATAGGACGCGTATTTTTTCTTCAAATCGTAAAAAATAACATTGAAAATAAACAAATTAAGTTTTTGGAAAAGCGACACAAACTGCAATAAAATGTATATTAACATAATTATTTTTTGTTTATAAGATCCAACTTTTTTATTATGGAAACAAGACAATGAAAACACATATGTTTCAATATCAATGCATATTATGAATTGTAATAACATACATTTGTTGGAATGATATGTTTTCCAGGGTAGCTGAGAATAAACATTAGTGCAAAATGAGGAACAAATATTAAAGTAATCATGAAAAATAAAATTTGTACATTATTTTGCAATATCTGACCGAGGTACAGAAATAAATATAATATTAATGTGACATAATAGAGTTGAACTTCATGTAAAAAAGTTCTCACTTTGGAAAAAAACCAAGTGCGAAGCATGAGATACGTGATTAGAATGTGTTCGTTAAAGCCGAAGGAGCTTCAACGAGGGAGAATTCACAATCACCAAATTCCAGTTGTCGATCCTTGACCTTTAATTTGAAAAGGTCTGGGCATAAATGTGGAGGAAGTACAAAGACTGAGTGTGTAGTGCGAGGTAAATTCATCTATTTCGTAGAAAGCTTATGTACATATTTTGGTGAACATTCGTCTTTTTGGGTAAAAAAGAAATCTTAATTATTGTAAATGCACCTTTTTGGTTAAGGATCTAACTAGTTCGTTGAAAATTTATCTTTTTCTTTGTTGAATACTGATCTTTTAGTTGAAAATTCAAAAGTTTAATTGAAAATTCATCTTCTCGATTTTAAATTTTCTTTCTTGTTGAAAATTCATATTTTTCGGTTCAAAAGTTAACTATTTTTAAAATAAATATGACATTTCAGCTCAAGAACTTAACTTTTTTTCGTTCAAAATACGCTTTTTTTTTATACAATTATCTTCTTTGCCAAAAATTCATCTATTTCGGTTCACCAATTTTGTGAAATATCCGCCTTACGTCCTTGAATTGAAACGATTTAAAATCCGTTTTTTTCGTTGAAAATTAATCTCATATACATATTTGTTTCATAATTTATCTCGCTCGGTTAGAAATTTTACTCTTTGGTTATAAATATGATTCTTTTTTTACAGATTTATTATTTTAGTTGAAGATTGAACTATTTTCTTGGAAACCTAATTTTTTGTTGATAATTCAAATTTTTGGTTGAAAATTCAACTATTTGGATAAGAATCTTACTATTTGTTAGAAAATTTATCTTTTTGGTAAAAAATTACCTTTTCTTGTTGAAAAACGTTATTGTTAGATTGAAAATCCAAAGGGTTCGTAGATAGTTCCTTAATTCGGCTTCAAAGTTATACAACTCCGTTGAATATTCATGTATTTTATTAAAAATTCTTTTTCTTACAAAAACCCCCCCGATTTTTGTCAAATATCCACGTTTTGAGAACCCCTGAACCCAAAAAACAGGTTTTTACGAATGTGCCTGTCTGTCTGTATGTCTGTCTGTGAACACGATAACTTTCGAAAGAATTGACCGATTGGACTGGCCTTTGGTATACTCTTTTAGTCTCCTAAACTAAAGGTCAAGTTCGTTAGCCAGCCATTTTGGATGGAAATTCAAAAAATGAGAGTATTTTGAAATTATATGTGCGGCTGTTCATAGTACTCGAAAATTCAAACAATTTATTCTGACTGAAAATCTGAATTTTATTGCAGAATGCGTTTCGATCTTTGTTTACTAAAATAATTGCTTAACAAAATTTTGACTAATACATTTATATTTTAAGAACTATGCTTCAAATAGATGAAATAATAAGTAAATAAATATATGTTTGAAAAAAAAGAGTTATTGGCTCCTCGTTTAGAGGTAGGCCGGGATTCGGCAGATCGGATAAGAAAATATGAGAAAACTAAAAATATTTATAACGAGTGATAAGAAAAAATCTTGAATTACAAAATACACATTCTTTTTAATTTAAAGATTCTTATAGTACTTCAGAATATATATATATATATATATATATATATATATATATATATATTTCATTTAATGTATTATTTTATCTTTGATTTTTTATTTATCCCATACAAAAATATTCAAATGAAAACCGTTTGTTCGATATTTTCTTGATGCAAGGTAATTCAATTTCGACGATAACACATTTTCGTGTATAAACACCAAATTTTTGAAAACAACATCATATTTTTAGAAAACGAAGGTGACATTATTTCTTATGGCCTACTTTTATTTATTCGTTATTTCTTACTACTTTAAATTAATCGATAAATGTAATTATTACATAATTGATTTTTTAACAAAAAATATGAATTTCTCCAACAAGAACGGAATGGTTACATTTGCAGTCAAAAGAGTCAATCTTGAAAAAAAACATGAACTTCTAGAAAAAGTGGAATAGTTACATTTTCAATTAGAAGAATTAATTGTCCGCTAAAAAAGCATAATTTTTAGCAAACATTTTTACCCAAATATATATGAATTGTCAAATGAGAAAATTAATTTTATGCCAAAAAGTAGAATTTTCACAAACATTTTATATTATATTTATTTCTGTACCTCGGGCTGGGACTGCTTATTCAGATATTGGAAAATAATGTACAAATTTTATTTTTCATGATTCCTTTAATATTTCTTCCTTATTTTCCAGTAATTTTCATTCTTAGCTACCCTGATAAATGTATCAATTCAATAAATTTATATTATTACAATTATTTACATGCATTATAAAAAAAAAAAACAGTTTCGTTAATTAACATTTTATGGCTTCCCGTGTCGTTTATCCAAAAACTAAATTTGTTTATTTTCAATGTTAATTTTTAGGATTCAGACAAAAAATACGCATCCTATCAAAAAATGATTAATAAAAAATTTGTAGATCTTTTTTGGCTGAACAACTTTTGTAAATTAATTTTTTTTCGTAGCTTGTGCTGTTTCTACAAAAATTCAATTTTTCATTTTAAATTTTATTTTTTACGATTCAAGCGAAAACTACGGGTATTATAAAAAAATGATTAATAATAAAATTGTAGACCTTTTTTGGGAGAACAACGTCTACAACTTCACAATATGACCTTCCTATTGTTCCAACAGTGTTGATAATCCTACACGAATGTGTTATTTTATTAAACATTTCTATTTTTCACGTTTTCCATATTCACAAACTGCTTCAATTATTATATACAGTCCTCAGTAAATTAATTTATTTGTATCAAGCAATTAGTTGTTTTCCAGTATAGAATTAGGAAATATCTCAACTAATCGATTTATTAATTTTCTGCTAATCCTTGGTGGCTCAATTTCATACTTATTCAAGCTGATGCTTATTCAAGGCGAATAATTTTCCCAAAGTTTAGTAAACAATTGCGATTTTCTATAAAAATAAGGAAAATATACAAGCAAACAAATTTTTAAGAACGAAAGCAGAACTCTCTTGAACAGTAGCGTTTGAGGATACTTAATATGCATAAGTAATTATAATATCGAGCCATATCGATCCATATTGATTCATTATGTTATTAAGATAGTAAAAAATTGATATTTTTCTCAACTTCGTTGAAAAAGTCAGAAGGCAGTATTTTTAAAATGAAAACAGACTAGGTCTCGTTATCAATGTCAGGCAATGGCCTTCTTCTTGTTTCAACAGAGATAAAAATGTTACACCAGCGCGTCGTTTTATCAAACTTTTCTATTTTTTCCATTTTTCATGCTAATAACTTTTTTTGAATTATTAGATACATTTCTGAAGGATTTTATTTTCACCAAGCTATTAAATTAGGAAATATCTCGACTACTCGAATTAGTAGTTTTCTAGTAATCTTTAGTGGCTCACTTTTCAGTAATCGAATCTCAAAAATTTCACTAGTTATTATCTAAATTTTACCAATTTCCTTTCAGAGAGCAAAAAACTTTGTAAACTCAAATATACTTCCTTAAGCACTCAAGTCAATATACGTATATTCTCCTCGTGCCTGACTAATAAAATACATTTTTAGAAATCTATTTATTAATCTGTGGCACAAAATAAAAGTTTTAATTCTTGTAGCATTTTCTCCTACGTCGATCCATTATTCATTCACAGCTTTATAAGCAATATATTTTTCATAAATCTCCACTTCCCTACAAGCCATAGTTTTCCAGTCATCAGAAAATGTGCTGCCGAAATGATAAGTCTCTTGTGCTAAAACTTATGAATATTTTTTTAAGCCTGAAAAGTACATACCAAGTTCAGTGCAGTAATGATAATAAAATAATGGTAAAAAGTCCGGTTACAATTGAAGTACGAACTATTTTATTGCAGTCGCGCATGGTTTAGGCCAATGAAATATTTATTTCAATCAGAAGGCTATTTTTCTTCTTCAAATATTCAAAAGTTTGATGTGGGTAAATAGTTTGCTGAGCCTATACAATATTTCCTTGACTTTAAAATAAATTTGTATATTCTCATCCTATTGAGAAGGTTTTATGTAAAATTCGATTTGGTCGGTTGTCATCAAATCTTCACGTTTTGACACGCCCTGAGTCAGAAAAAAAGATTTTTACGAAGGTCTGTCTGTAGTCTGTAGAACAGGTTCATTCGCCAGCTATTTTTGATGAAAATTCAACAAGTTAGAGAATTTTCAAAATTTTTGACACCATACTCTTTCAAAAGTTAAAGATCCTATGTACGGTTGTTCATAGTACTCAAAAATTCGAACAATTTATCCTCACGATTTTTTTCGATAAAAAGAAAATTGTCAGAATTATAGCATTTTCAAAATACAAACAAAACGAAAATGGACATTTTAAGCCGAACAACGCACAATATGAAAAAAGTAACGAGAAGAAAAACGTTGCTTTTTAAAAGCCCTACGTTTTGAATTTTTTTGAATAATCGAAAATGCAAATTTTGACATTCTCATCGCGCGTAGGTCGCTTCGCCGGCAAGTTTGAGCGCGCCTAGGGCGCGTGTCTCTAGGGTCTCGCGCTTCGCGCTTGATATTGTATTTACCTCGCGCTGCGCACTCGGTCTTTTTACTTCCTCCACATTTTTGCGCAGACCTTTTAAAATTAGAGGTCAAAAGATCGACAGCTGTCATATGGTGATTGTGAATTCTCTTTTGTTGAAGCTCCTTCGGCTTTGACGAACTTACTCTCATCACGTAGCTCGTGCTTCGCACTTGATTTTGTCCATAGTGCAAACTTTTCTACACTAAGTTAAACACTGTTAAATGGATGAAACGCGTAATTTTGGTTTTAATCGTGAAAAATAAAATTAACAATTAAAAAATAAAATTTTTAGACAAACGATACAAGCTATGAAAAAAGTGAATAAACAAAAGTTCTTCACCCAAAAGGGTCTACAAATTCGTTATTTATAATTTTTGGAAAGGACGGATGGATTTTCTTCCAATCGTAAAAAATAAGGTAAAAAATTACGTTTTTGAAAAAACAACACGAGACGAGAAAAAATGAAAAGACTAAAGTTGCTCAACCAAAAGGATCTTCAAATTTGTTACTAGCTCTTGTTATAAAAATACATTAAAAATAACAAAATTAACCATTTGGTAAAAGCGCACAAGTTACAATAACATTTTATTTGACAACAGTTTTCGCCTGATTTATATATGAAAATTTGCTTAAAACCACTGTAAGCTAGGATGCGTATTTTTACTTTAAATCGTAAAAAATAACATTAAAAATGAACAAATATAAGAGCAACATCACCTGAAACTTCAGTTTTAGGTCAACCCTGTAGAAGTGAACTGCAATGTTCACGAAACGTCGGCAAGATTCACACGATTGAAACCCGAAAAAGCTTTAAATTTCAAATTTTAAATTTATTATAATGAATCATCGTGAAGGCATTAAATCTATTATTAAATTTAAAAGTGTTTTTCAATCTTTTCCTCGAATTTCTAAACCTTTCAATAAACGAACATATTTTTGCGTGACTTTAACACATTAGAAATTGAATAACAAATTAAAAGGCAATGATAAAAATCAATATATTCTTAATAAATCCATTGAAAATGAAAAAAGGCGTTATTTTATTAATTTTTTCTATTTTTAACGTTTCCCATTTTCATAAACATTTTTAAATTATTATATACAGTCTTGAATAAATTTATATATTTCTACTAAGCAATTAGTTTTTTTTAATACTGAAATAGGAAATATCTTGAATAGTCGAATTAGCAATTTTTTACTAATCTTTAGTAGCCCACTTTTCGTTGAACGACTGGCAAATAATGTTTACAAAGGTTGCAAAATAATTGCAAGTTTGTATGGAAAATAAGGAAAATATGCAACCAAACAAAATTTAAAAAATAGAAAACAAAACTCTATTGGAAAGTAGCACATGAAGGCCATGAATGTGTATAATTAATTTTGAGTTCATTGATCCATTGTAATTTAAGGAATCTAAAAAATTCCGATGTTTCGTATACTTGTTCAAACAGTTAGAAGGCAATGTCTTTAAACTGAGGCAGGTTACGTCATGCTTACAATGTCACAATATGACCTTATTTGAGGGGCTGATAGCAAAAGCGGAGTAGAAAAATCGTCGGAGCAAAAACGAATTAAGAACGATGCGGGCAAAAACGAGTTAACAAGAAAGAAGATTAACGAAGATTGTATCGTATATTATAATATAACGATATAATAGTACGGTAGCTTGTATCATAATCTATCATTGTATTACACTTTTATGTTATAATATACGATACAATCCTTGTTACTCTTGTTTCTTTTTAACTCGTTTTTGCCCGCATTGTTCTTAACTCGTTTTTGCTCCGAAGACTTTTCTACTCCGCTTTTGCTATCAGCCACTCATTTGTTCAAGAGAGATGAAAATGATACACCATAAAGTTATTTTTTCAAGCTTTTCTATTTTTCACGTTTTCCATTTTGATAAACTTTTATTTTTTAATTATTATATACAGTCCTAAGTAAATTCATTTATTTGCATCAAGAAATTAGTTTCATTCCACTATACTGAATTGGCAATCATCTAAACTAATGAAATTTTAAATTTTCTGCTCAACTTTCGTGGCTCACTTTTTGCTAACCGAATCTGTGAAATTTTACTAGTAATAAGTTAAATTTTACCAATTTTGCTTTAGAGAGACCTCAAAGTATCTTTTGCATAAGGAAAAAACCTATACAATTGAAATAACCTATTTTAGCCACTCAGCTTCATACATTTTCAAGTTGATGCTCATTCAAGGCAAATAATTTTTACGAAAGTTTGCGAAATATTTTCAATTTTCTGTGGAAAATAAGGAAAATGTGCAAACGAAAACAGTTTTCGAAATCAAAAAAGAGAATTCTGTACAAAAGAAGCGCATGAGGATCCTGAATACGCATGACGGTGTGCCTGAACCAACTTTAAATGCAAGGTCATAGCACATCCAATTTTTTTTTTTTGGATTCGATTTAGGGGCTCAAAAATAGTGTGCAAAATAATTTTGAGCCAAATCCCCCGAGCCGTTTTTGAAAAAAGTGTTTTTTATGGGTTACAAATAAAAATTTTCAAAAAAATGTGGTACATTTCCAATTTTTTCACATTATTTAACGAAATATGGTAAATAAATATAATATCAGTCCATATCAATACTGAAAAAAAAAATTAATTTGTACGTATGTCGGGCATTGTATGCTTGTACAGGTCTTAGCGATACCACGCTGAAAAAACCAGTTCTCGTTAAATCACTGAAGTTAAGCAGCGCTGGGCGCGGTTAGTACTTGAATGGGTGACAATTCGAGAATACTTCGTGCTGTTGGCCCGTGGTGGGTGTGGTGAGCCCACACTTGTAGTTATTTACTACAAGAAACTATCCACCTAGAAACACTACCCAAATCGGGTAGAGTCACGGCTACCCTGAAAGGGAAATGGCTTAATGGTATACTTACTTTCATACTTACTTGGGTATTGAGGGTGTGTGCTCGAAACTTTATATTTAGCCCAGGTCGTTTTAAAATCCGAATGGACAGATTCCATGGCTTCTTCACTGAGTGCAGTTCCACCGACCGAGCGTAGGTGGCGTGGCGTCGCTTATACGTGAGTAGCGCGGCCTATCCAGTGGCTTAGAGGTGGAGGGGATACAGAGATTGAAAAAAGACCGCCGATGGTACCTCGCTCACTCCTATGTATCCCCTCCACCACCAAGCCACTGGATAGGCCGCGCCACTCACGTATAAGCGACGCCACGCCGCCTAAGCTCGTTCGGTGGAACTGCACTCACTATAAATATCCAAGGCCTTCTTCCACTTTACAACAAAAATCTGGGACATGAAAAAAAACCGCGTGAACTTTAGGTGTAATTGAAAATTCCAAATCACAGTAACTTCGCCTAAACTCAGATATACAATCTGCGTATTTCGGGTGTAATGTTGAAGAAAAAAAAAGAATCAACGACGGATTGAGAAGCCTTAAAGCACCTTACATATTTCAAACAACCATTGCTACATATTCCACGCAATAATTTGATTTTTTCTAAAACCATTTTGCAAGAATTACCTGCGAACGCTGGACTCCCATGTAAAAACTCGCGAGTAACATTACATATCATAGCCCATTGGAGACTGTCATCTTCGAATTCCGTCAGCATGTGTTTATACATTTTGTCACAACCCCGAGCATCAGATGTAGTTCTGGTGGTGGAATTATTTCTAATATTTCTGTGTTAGCGTTTTCTAAGAACATTATAGGAGTTTAGCTGTCTCAGCTAGACCTTTATCTGGATTTCGTCTTCTAAGAAAATATAGCTGTGTGATCTGAATTTCTAGCTGAGTTACCTATATGTCTAGCTATTTTATCTAAATTTTGCCATTTGGAAATTATCTAGATAAATAAGCTAGAAAATTTCTAGACGGCGAAATTAGCTAAAACAGCTAGATATTTAGGTAACACAGCCAGAAATTTAGGTAACACAGCTATATTTTCTTAGAATACGAAATCCAGCTAAAGGTCTAGCTGAGACAGCTAAACCATTTTTTTCAGTATCTTATACCTTATTCGTTCCGCAGTTACGTAATTTTTGTTCATTCTCCTAAACTCGCCGTGAACGTAAGCGAAGACAAACAATTTCGCTACTTCAAACGAAAATGCATCTTTTTTATACTTTCACATTTTAATTGTATCTGCTGAGAATTTTGATATTTGATGACTTTATTTATTCAATAAATTTTTTCAGGAATAAAATTACGCTTTAAATAATGTGCAATATTATTTTATTTTTTCCTACTTGAAACTGAATTTTTGTTATTTTTTCACCTCCTTAAACCTTTGGAAATAGTGGCGACATAATTCTATAGTTTTGGCTGCCTTTTTACATTCTCATCCTAATGAGAAGGTATTACTTTTATGTAAAATTTGACTTGGTTGGTTTTCATCAAATCTCCACGTTTTGAGACCTCCTGAGTCAAAATAAATTATTTTTACGAAGCTGTCTGTCGGTATGTCTGTCTGTCTGTATCCTGTAGGCACGACGACCTTCGAAAGACTAATCAAATTGGATTGAGCTTTGGCACATGTTTTTAAGACATACAAAGAAATTACGAGTTTGTTAGCCAGCTACTTTGTATAACAATTCAAAAAGTGAGAGCATTTTAAAAATGGTTGAGAACATTTTTTTTCGGAGATTTAAAAATTCTATGTAAGATTCTCATTCGGTGGGTTCCTGTGACCAGTACGTAGCGCGTCCTCAAGTTGCGGATAGAGGAACGGCCCGTAAGGCTGAACAGCCCTTAAGGTTAACTGCGAATAAAAGAATAAGCAGTCGCGGACAGCCGACAGGAACCAGTCGTGGGTGTGGTGAGCCCACACTGGTAGAAAATAGATACACGACAACCATGGCTTGGGAGGACCCACCCATTCGCGTGCAGACGCAATGGGTGGGTTCTGGCAAGCCGAGGTGCAGCGTGTATCCACCTAGAAACACTACCCAAACCAAACCTAAAAATCTTGTAAAGGAAAAATCCTGCTGCCCCATTGGACACCGCAGCGATGACACTGCCCGCAACGGATGTGTGGAATGATTCGCCTGCATAGGGCCAAAGGGGATGTTGGGATACGAGGATGAAACTGTAAGAGAGGTATGAGGGTTATCACTGCTGGGACCATGGACCCACCTACGATCGTAATAGGATCCCAACGTGCGGATTTTCTTGAAATTATCATAGCTAAGTTGCAACAATAAAAAACTAAAGTAAAATATCTAAGGGCGGGAACTCTGAACGAGCGTAGTCTAAACACGGGCGGATTTAGCGAACTCATTTTGATAGCAAAGAAATACGATACTGACATAATAGACAAGAAACCTGCTGGCCGGGCGATTTCGCGTCAATTTATAAGGATAACTATACTTTTCACTCTGGAGGAGCTAAGGGGTGCACACTGGGGACCGGTTTTCTCATTAATAAACGAATTTCGCAAGCGGTTATCGACATGCATAATAGAAATAAATAATAATAATATATGATAATATAATATAATAAAGAAATGAATATATAATAATAAAATATTAAAAAAATATATATAAATAATATAAAAATAAAAAAATGATAATGAAACATTCATTCATAATAATAATAATAATAATAAATAAATAATAAAAAAATTATAGAAGAACATTAACGGTCGGTTATCATACATTGTACTAAAGGGTAATTTCAGCAAACAAGTGGTAATCAACGTGCACTGCCCCACCGAGGACAAAGACGATGATTTTAAAGATCTTTTTTACGAAACAATCGAACTGGTTTTTGACAAGTTCTCAACGTTTGACGCAAAAATAGTATTGGGAAATTTCAACGCGAAAATTGGAAAAGAACCAATGTATAGGCCTACAATAGGATCAGAAAGTTTGCATGACGTCAGTACTGATAATGGAACTAGAGTAATAAACTTTGTAGCTTCAAAGAACCTCGTTGTCAAAAGCACATATTTCAAGCATAAAAATATACATAAGGCCACCTGGCCATCACCAGATGGTATTACTTACAATCAGATTGATCACGTTCTAATTGGCAGAAGACGTCATTCAAACATTCTCGATATAAGATCGTACAGGGGGGCGGATTTAAATTCAGACCACTTTCTCGTGATAGTAAAACTAAGATCTAGGCTAGCGTTAAGTAAGAAAACAAGCCGCACAGAGACAACAGTTCGTTTCAATATAGATAAGTTTAAAACACCAACAGAAATATTAAATTATCAAGTTGAGATTTCTAATAGTTTCGACGTTCTCCAAGAACAGAGAGACGATGACGATAATTACGTGGAGGACTCGGAAACCCTGTGGAGCAATATGAAAAAGACGATAAAGACAGCCGCGAAACTTACTATAGGTTCAAAGAAAGTAACCAAAAGCAAACCATGGTTTGACGAAGAGTGCAAACTTTGGTTTGAAAAACGTCGGAAGGCCAAACTAATTAGTTAACAAAATAAGTGCAATCAAACACATAAGAAGTATCTCGAGATTAGTAAAAGTACAAATAGGCTTTATAGATCCAAGAAAAGGGAGTCGGAAAAGAATAAAATACTATCAATAGAAACGCATAATAAACAAAATAACCCGTGTGAGATGTACAGGGGAATCAATTTTATAAGGAAAGGCTTTCAAAGTAGAACGGAAGTAATGAGGGACAAAAATGGCAATCTAGTAGCCGATGCGACAGAGAGACTGAATTTGTGGAAAAACTATTTCGATAAGTTATTAAACGTACGCGAAGGCCCCGTTGAAGATAATCTCGGTGAAATCCACACTGTGGGCCTATTAGTTGATGATCCTACTGATATAGAAATAGAAATGGCCATGAGGAAGTTGAAAAATAGCTAAGCCGCGGGCATCGACGACCTACCGTCAGAACTGATAAAAAATGGAGGCCCTTGCCTCACAAGGCAAATTTGTAAATTAATACGCGCAGTTTGGAAAACAGAACGCATGCCGGAGGAATGGAATACCTCTATTATTATTCCCATCTTCAAAAAAGGCGATAAAACGAACTGTAACAATTATCGGGGAATTTCACTTGTGCCTTCGTGCTATAAGATCCTGTCCAATGTAATCTTGAGTAGACTAAACTCCTTTTGCTGAGTAAATCATTGGAGATTACCAGTGTGGATTCCGCCAAAACCGATCTATAAGCGATCAAATGTTTACAATTAGACGACTGTTAGAAAATAAATGGGAATTTAATGAAGTAGCGCATCAGCTATTTGTCGATTTTAAAAAAGCTTACGACTCTATTATACGCGCATGAATGTACTGGATCCTAGAGTTCTTGGGTGTACCAAGAAAATTAGTTAGACTTATCGAAATTTACTTAAGCGGGAGTAGGGGTAGAATACGTGTAAACGAAACTTTATCTGAAGAGTTTTCGATACGCGATGGCCTGAAACAGGGTAATCATGAAAAATAAAATTTGTAAATTATTTTCCATATTTTTGGTTAAAAATTCAACTACTTATTTGGTCAAAAATTCAATTTTTGAACTGAAAAAGTCTCTATTCCATTTTTGATTGAAAATTCTACTTTTTTGATTGAAACTTCTACTATTATATTTTCAGCTGAGAGCGCATCTTTTTTGGATAAAATTTACTGCAACTGAAAAAAATTTATTCCAGGCGAATAGTTGAATTTTCAATAAAAAGGAAATATTTCAAGCAAAATAATTAATTTAAAAAAATTGCGTGAAAGTAGTAAAAATGTTAATTGAAGAAATTAATTTTTGTCTAAAAAGATGAATTTCAACAATTAGAAATTCAACTGGAGATTCCTCAATTCAGTTAAAAATTCATTTTTTAGTTGAGCTTCAATTTTCAATTCAAAGTTTAGAATTGTTCAAACGAATTCCAACGAATTGTTTTCAAACGCTAAAAATTTCACTTCGTAACGTTTCAATTTGAATTGCAAAACTGAAACGTAGCATTGAAATTGTAGCGTTCAAAAATCAAAATTCAACACTGAACTTTTAATTAAAATCAATTAGAGAAATCGCTTAACTCTTGTTTAAATTTCAAATAGTTTGAGTTTAAACATTAATCTTTCTGTTTCTATGAAATAATAACTTTCCAGTTTCTTCCTTTTAGCCCTGAACACTTTTATCCAACCAATTTCAAGACTTGTCGAAGACATTTGGAAAGTCTGGCCCATGAGACACAGCCAGACTTTTATTTTTGTCTTGAACATGAAAAAAGTTTTCCAAGGCCCATATGCCCTGGCGTAATTGAACAATATGCATGATAATAAATTAAATTCATGCTATTCTATTTATTATCGCTATTACAGTAATTGGGCGACAATTCCAAAAATGTTGTCCCTTTTTTGTATTTCTTACTCACAGATTCCGATATTTTTACTTTTGAATCACTATTATAAAAATTAAAAAACAAAATCATTTTCGAATTCAAGTCCAGATTATTTGGTCCCTTTTTCATTTGCCGAAAACCCTAAATGAACTGAGCGAGCGAAAACTGCAGGCAAGAAATAACAGGCAGTTGCAGATCTCGATAGCAGTTCCGTTCGTCTTACAACTGAAAGCTATAACCATAAACGTAGGATAAAATTTGATATCTATGAAGTCTGGCTTATGAGACAAAGCCGGATTTCAACGTTTTGAAGACAAATCCAAGCCAAAATATGTTTTCTTGGCACAAACATGCTGGGAAGTGGCGGCTTATGTACCTCGTCGAACATCGTGAAAATAGCATTTTGCAGCACACTGTGGTGTAATATTTTGCATTATCGAATCGCCGAGACAAAAATTCAATTTACCCTTGCGTGGAGTTATTTTCATCTTCATGACTGGATGAATGACTGCCATCACATTACTGCCATCGTTCGTCGGCCATGTTTGACCGATGAAAAGTGAGGTTACGTATTCATTGTGTATACGCGCCATGATGCGAAACGTGAGAATGCAAACCCGCGTGATTTGGCAGCACTCGGTTCAGGGATCGTTTGCATTTCCACGCTTTCGCCCTTAAACGCGGAATCTACTATTACATCGGCGGTCGGGCAAACTTGAAGCCAGACTAGGTGAAGGGTTCGGAAATGAATCAACTTGGAATACTAGAAGTAAAATTTATTTGAAGGCCTTATTTTTACAAGCTCCCGCATTTGCCTGCACTTCCATAGAATTGTGCTTCAGTGCATCCCGACCGGAAAAAGCCACTTGTGGAAAAACCCTCAGGAAGAGCCAAATCTCTCACAAACTATTTCACTCATCAAAGCCTTAATGATGCCGATTATGTATTTCATTCCACTCCCGATCGAGTATCGCAAGCACCTCCTCTTCTATAAGAAAAAATATAAAGTTTATTATTTTTTAAGCATCAACAGGCACGTAATTAAAAACTAGTAAGTAAATTATTCTACAGTAGTGGTGCAAAATATACATTTTGAATCTTTAAAATTTAATAGTGGTCCAAACAAATTAAATCTTAATGTTTTAAAAAAAGTTAGATATTAACACGTGGTTTTATGTATAAGAAATTTTATATTTGATGACCTGAGATGAAAACTACTCTTTACCGCCCCAAAATAATCCTTGATTCAAAAAAGGCTCTATAGGCACAGATCTAATATCTTTGTTTTAGATTGTATTTTAGTTTTTACATCACCTTCACGAGTTTGCGGGAGCAGAGTATAATGGACCCACATATCTCTCCAACGTAATGCAAATCATGAACGTGCCCACATTTCTTGGGTACGATCCAATACATTCCCATTTCGAATCTGAATGGCTCTGAGTGTCCCTGTTTATGTTTGTAAATTATAGTCATTAATTGAGTTGAAGAATGTGAAAAATTATTAGTTCAGAGCTACTAGGCACTTTACTCTATACGTAGAAAAAACTAGTCTTGCGGGTCAGAATTCTCTAATATATTTTTAAAAATTATATTTTTTAATTTTTAAATTACCCATCACGTATAATCTTATATCACACATATGCCCGTTGTGAGCTATTCCAATATGTCGCTGGCCATCCATCAGTATATCCCCTTGCATATATTTGATGATCGGTATTTGATAATTTTCTGTAAACATTATCTACAGTAAGAATAATATCATAGCATCCATGCAGGTTGTCTTATGTTACAGTATTTTTACTCCTTTGTCCCATGTGATTAACAAAAATTATACAGATTTACAATTGTTATTTCTATAAATACAGTATATTGAGAAATACTTCATTCTATTATTTTTGCACCAAAGAAAAAAATATTTTTTTTTCACTTCAATTACAGCAATGCGTTAATAATTTTTAAATCTTCAATTGAGATGTTTTCATTTTCGAGTCTCTTGATATGTGATCGTTTATTTCCAAATTGAATTGCTGAATTGAGATCCGCAATAGTTGAACAATCATTTAAATTTATAAACGATACAAATTGAAATAATTGTCATTGAAGCTTTATAAATTGCTCAGGCATCCAAGTATGAATAACAATTCTAAGTGAAGTGTGTAGAATTAAGCTATCCAAAATTAAAATAACAATTGAAAGATTACCTTAATTATTCTTGATTAAATATGAGAATGTCGAGTTTTAATTTCTGTACGCTACAATTTCAATCTTAAGTCTTAGATTTGTAATTTCGCTGTAAACGACTCACGTTTCTAGAAAGTTTAGTCTTGCAATTTGAAAAATTGTAAATTTTAAATTAAAAACTTTGCACTCAGAAAATTTAAAAGTTAATCTTGAAAACTGTACAATTTTTAGTGTTCGGACAACTAAATTGAAACTGCATGATTTAACTGTTTCAAATTTGAAAGTTTTTAATTGAAAATTGACTAAGTTACTAATTTCAAATAAGGATCCTTACAACTTCCAAAATTGTAATTGTAGAGTTCATAAATTGAATATATATGCCAATCGCATGTTAAACAATTATATATCTAAATTTTAAATTTTGAAATCATCCACTTTTAAAGGACGTTTGGAATCGTTCAATTTTGGATCTTTCCTATTTAAAATTATTTCAATTAAAACGTATTTATAATAATTCAATTTGGGGAGCTTAGAATATTACATTCTTTAATTTTCAAAAGAAATTTCATCAGTTCTTTTTAAAAATTTAATCCAGTCACTTCAAATGAAATTTGACATGACAATAAATTATTACATTTCTTTTGTAAATGTCTGCAATTCCACTTTAAAATTTTGAAATTTCAGAAGCTTCGATTTTGAATTGAGGCTTCTAATTTTATAGTGTAGTGATGAAAGAATACTATTAGTTTTGGAGAAAAATAAGCCGAAAGTTTTTTTTTGTGCTCGAGGGAAACGCTTTCTCAAATTTTGACGGTGAAAAAAAATTCAGTTTTCGATTCAAAAAAGAAGTGAGTTCAGCTTAATGCAGCTGCGCTTGCGCGCATGGGTCTATGTGCAAATTCATAGTTAGGCGCTTATGACCTGCTAGCGAAACAAAATGATGTTATTAAAAAATCCATTCCTCAGGTTATGTATCAGAATTTTTCATTTTTCGGGCCAAGAATCCAATTTTCGAAAATTTGTGCGTTAGGCTCTCATGGATCTCATGACCTTTCATTTTTTAGGCCCGAAAGCTTCAAAGGAAACATCAAAATTTGAAAGCCGTGAATACAATTCAAATTAGTGCTACTTTTGATAATGACATTAATAATCTCTGAAATTTCTTTGAGATCTCATGGATCGTACTAAAATCTCTTGAAGTTTGCAAAGTTTTGAAAATATAAATTTTTTATTTGAAGATTATCTACTTTTTTAAACTTTAAAATAAAATTTATTCAGTGTTGAAAACGGTTCCTGCCTATTTCAACATGAAGAAAACATTCATTCTATTTAAAAATAATCACGTGAGGCCTTTTTCAACTTACAACAAAATGGCTGGCCTTGTATTTTAGGCTTTGAATTCTAATTGATTTATTTAAAAAATAATTTTGATTCTCTTTTGGTACAAATTGTTCCGATTTGTTATAAAAGTTTCACCAAGTGACAAAAATAGCATAAATCAATAATTGATTTTTTATAAAAGAATAATGTATTTTGTACTCAAATTACTGCATTCGTTATATAGACGTTTATTTTATCTTAATAAGTCCGTAATTAAATGTTAGATTTTGTTGTTTCTTTCAACTTTTTTCAAAGCCTCGTTATATATGGATTTTTAAGATTTGTCTATGCAATTTGTTTATAACAATGCAAAAGATTCACTTGTAGATTTTCTATTCTAGATACACTGTTGGCGAATAATATTGAAACAATCGCTAAATGACCTATTAAAAATTAGTGCAATGTGGCTATTTTCCTCAATTTTATAAAGCTATCTTGATATTAATTTCATGAAACATATCCTTAGATAAATATTTTCAATTAAAATTTTTATTTGTATTTACTTTAAAAAAATATTTGTTGATTTATGACTCAATCCCTTTAAAAAAACATTTCGCAGGGACTTTCTTAGATTTTTTAGTCATGACCTTAAAATATTTAAAAAATTTTGAAATCGAGAACTAAACTTTATAACCTGCATTTTGCCGATTATTTTTTTATTTTCAATAATTTGACACTCATTTATATTTTAATGTTGACTCAAAATGAGTCCGAGAGTTGCCTGAAGGGCGCCAGATAGTTTTCCTGAATTAAAACTAACAAAAGGTAACTGACATGGATTTTCTTCCGAACTTTAATTTTACGTTAATTCAATTCACCACTAGCTTGTCCCGATAGCCCCACTCAACAAGAGTTATTTTCGGTAGAACACCGCCATTTTGACCGCGACAGAACTTTCTTTATCTCGAGCGGTCCGAGTGACCACTTGACATTTTAGTATTTCAGCAGTTACTGTATCGAGTTACGCCGCTCTAGCGGGGTTCAGGACGACCCAGAAAAAAAACTACATTCAATTTCGGCTAGTATCATCCCGAACGCGAGTCAAAGAAAGATGACCTTGTCCGAGGTCAGGAACTAACGAATTTCAACGGCGTGTGTCTACCAATTCGACACACGACGTTGAAACGCGAGAAGTTAAATTTATTGACTTAGAGAGATATACGGGAACCCACCTGGCAGTATCCGGCCTCCGCGAGTTCGTCCTCTCATTTTCGGATTGGTTTTAGGTTTTAGTCCAAGGTAAATTGTCTCCTCCAATATTCATGCTTTACTTGGAAATGTACTCTTTAAGCTTAGAATCACGAATGAATTTTTAGAGTGGCGTCCCCGTTCTCCCGCTACGTGGTGGCGCACAGTCCACCGGCGTTATCTGCCACGCAAGCCTTCATCGCCTGCCGCTAGTCGATGGTCCAGGGGTGGGGCTGACTTAGGTCAGCACGCAGATTCTCCATGGCCGCTTGCCCCTAGTTTTCCCGGGCGCTCTTGCACGTATGGGAATCCCGTCCACCACGCATGCGCCAGGAAAATCTCCTCTTCTTAGTCCCTGGTGACAGCAGACATCCAATGCAACCAACCTCTTACAATCTGACAGTTGCTGTTATTGCTGTGTGGGGGGTGGTTGATCCACCCTTCCACCCGAGTTGAATATGAAATAAACAAAGAAAAACAAGAGAAAATAAAAGAAGGAGAATAATGCACTTGGAACCCGTGGTCTCACAATTTGTGGTTCCGGTCGGATGACCTAACCTCCCTAGTTTTTGACAGGTGATGGATTATTTATATTTTTAACTGGTTTGATTTAATGTAAGAGTCAAGGTGAGTTTATACAAATTACTAATAATACTATCAAATTGATTATGACGTTGTAATGTGATATTAGCCGTCGAACACTCATATTCTAGGCTAATATCTCATTTAGAGTTTGAGTTATTATTGGCGTTAACAGTCTTTAATATTTAATATAATAATTCAGATCACAACAAAAACTAGAATTCTTTGAAATATTAGCCGGTGAACTCTTATATTCACGGCTAGTATTGTATTGTTCGCCACACCTCGGGTTGCGTACACCATCATACACAGGTTTATCCAAGTAGGAACACGATACGGAAAAACAAAGTCAAGTTTTGATAGTAAATGAGAAAAAAAATTTTAAAAAAATTCGTTCTGAGGGATCGTTTGAATTGAGTGGATGCGATCTATTGCCGGCCCGGTGTGGTAGATAAAAATAAAACCGGTGTGGTAGTTCACCTCATAGTTTAATCTTACTTAATATAATCGATAATTGCTTAATTTAATTAATAATACTAGGACTAACTCCAATATACTGATACCTCGGATTGCTTCTTCTACTATTCTTATGAGTTTACGTATTTACATTACTTAAAGATAATTATTCAGCTAGCTGAAGTTTAATCATGCAAATAACAAATGCAGAGGATTAGTGAGATGTCTTTTATTTTATGGGGCCTTGGCCCCTACACTGGGCTCCTCCACTGCCCCTACCTCCGCTGGGGCTCCTGCCAGCGGGGGCATTGGTTCCAGCGGTGCTCCCCGCTCCCACAATTCCCGCAGCAAGTCTTATTGGCCCTCGTCTCCCCCCACATAGTTGGCTTGCGCCTCCTTCGGCGGAACGAGGGATCCTCCCGGATCCTTGCTCGGACCCGTTCCTCCATCGACAGGCCTTGTGCCCCCGATGAGGTGGGTTGTGGGACAACCCCCGCACTTGATGCGGCGCTCTCCTCCTTTGGCTCCTGCAGGCCCACCCGGCATGCGTCCATCTCGGCCCGGACCAGGGCCGCGTAGTCGATTGCTCCCTCCGGGAGTGGATGGTCCCACTCCAGGTCCGATACCGACCATGCCGGCTGCAGCCCCCGCTGCGTCGTCGTGGAGGCGATGGCGCCTCCCACGGCTCCTTCCTCGTCCGGCTCCGGTGAGTTCAGCCCGAACTGGTGAGTGTGTGCTGCTGGGTTGGAGACGGTGCCGTCTCCCGCCGCTCTGGATCCCCTCAGTCGTTCCACCATCTCATCGTGCAGGGTCACTGGAACAAATGCAAGAAGGGCGCCCAATAAGAATTGATCTATCCCATCCTTGAGTTGTTATCTCTCTTAGCTTAACTGATCGCAGTTCGCCTTTCTACCGGTGTTATCACCTAATCCCCCTATGTCGAATAGGAGTGGTCACGTAGTCTCACGCGGTTACCCACGCCTGAGTCTGAATGGGGATCAGTATTTCCCAATTCCCAGTTGAAAGTGCTTCCGGAATTTTCCAGTGCCTCCTCCTCATTGTCGACACGCTCCATTTCGGAGTCCGAACCGTGAATCTCCACTAGCATTCTGTCGAGTTCAGCCAGTTCCTCCGGACTACTCGGTTCGTCTTCTGGGTCCTCGACATACCTTTGAAGGTGGGAGGCGTGATACCGCCCCGCCAATCTTCCTTCTGGCGACACCAGCTTGTAAATATTGGGTGAGATTAACTCCACCACAATGAAGGGGCCACTGAACTTTGGGGCCAGTTTGGCCGACACGTGAGTTCCTTTTTTGGATAACACTTGATTAGGCTTCTTGACTTTATCGCCAACCTTGAACTGTTGGTCGCGATGATTCCTATCATAATATCTCGCTTGTCTCAAGAAAGCCTGATCTTGGAACTTGGTCATTAGTTCCCTTAAGTGCTCTAGTCTTGCCATCCGAGTTGTCCAGACTTGAAGGTCAGATAGTGGCAAGTCGGCCTCCGCCTCCCGTAAACTGTGAATAGTTTTTCGCTGACGGGGCTCCCGACCAAAATTTAGAAATGCTGGAGTCACTCGGTTGGTACTATGAAGTGCCGTGTTGTAGGCAAATCGGAACTCATTGAGGTGGAGGTCCCAATTTCTATGATCTTGGTCAATGAACGATCTGATCATAGTCTTGAGAACTCTATTCGTTCTCTCCACAGGATTAGCCTGAGGATGATAAAGTGGCGTGAACGAGCGGTGGATACCAAACTCCACAACAAGGTCGTTCACCGCGTTATTATTAAATTCGGTGCCACTGTCCGAATGAATCAGCTTAGGTGTTCCCCACCTTGTCACAACTAATTCAAGGAAGCTTTATTGATGCTTTCCGCATTGGCCTTTTTCAACGGCGCCAACTCGATCCATTTTGAGAATAAGTCCTGGAATACTAGTAGGTATTCATATTACATGAATGACATCGGTTGCCACGACTGTCCATGGCTCCTGGACTATTCTTTGTGTCATAAACCATCGTGATTGGGCTTGCTGAGGTTTATTGAGCTGGCATGTTTCGCAATTTCTAACGAAAGCCGTGATGTCTTTAAACATGCCAGGCCAATAATAGCGGATTGCGGCACGATGGTAGTAGGTCTTCTCCCTACCTAAATGGCCGGCTTCAGGCGTGCAGTGCACTTCATGTATCAGTTCTGACTGGAGGTTCTTAGGAACCACCAGTTTCCAAGCATCATAATCCTCGATGATTTCTTTCCAGCAGCGGGTTGTTCCGGTACTTCCGAAGCTCTCCGTTTACCACCTTCCAACCATGGTACTTCCCGGGTAACTTCAACACAGCCTCACGCCGCCTGGCATACCACTCGTCCTCGACAGGCATCATGGCCGCAATATGTTCGACTTCTCCATCCTCGAACATGCGAGATAGTGCATCCGGCATTTGATGCATCGATCCCTTTCGATGGAAAATTTGGAAGCTATACGCTAGGAGATCCAACGCCCAGCGCGCCAATCTCCCTGTCGGGTTTTTGAGATTGTATAGCCATCGGAGGCTACTGTGATCCGTCACCACTGAAAAGTGGTACCCCTCGAGATAGTACCGAAACTTTCTGATGGTCCATACTACGGCCAGGCACTCTTTCTCGGTTGTCGAGTAGTTCCGCTCCGCTTTGGACATCACTCGACTAGCGTATGCGATCACACGCTCGTGCCTGTCTTGAATTTGGGTGATTACAACCCCTAAACCAAAATCACTTGCGTCCGTTTGGACGCAGAATGGTAGATTGAAGTCGGGGTACGCCAATACCGGCCATGACACCAAGGCTGTTTTTAGTGTCTGGAATGCCTCTTCCTGCTCGTCTCCCCAAAAGAAATTGTAATTTTTCTTGGTTAGACGAGTGAGTGGCTCACAGATTCTAGCGTAGTCCTTGATGAACCGCCTATACCATGAGGTAGCCCCTATGAAACGTCTGACTTGTTTAACGTTTCTGGGTTGAGGATATTCAAGTATGGGGCGGACCTTATCATCATCCACTAACAACCCATCTTTGTTCATCTTGAATCCTAGAAACCTTACTTCCGTTTGACAGAATTTACACTTGTCTGGGCTGAGCTTCAGCCCTGCTTTATTTAAGCGTCTAATGGTGCGCTCCAACCAGTACAAGTGCTCGTCAAAGGTTTCAGCGACGACGATCACGTCGTCGAGGTATGCCAATACGTGTGGTCTCATTTCCGGTGTGATGACCTTATCCATCAACCGTTGCAAGGTTGCTGGAGCCCCGGTGAGACCAAACGGCATGCGTTTGAACTGGTACAACCCTTTTCCTGGGATAGTAAAAGCCGTGATTGGCTTACTATCTTCACTTAGAGGGATCTGGTGGTAAACCTTGTTCAGATCTAGGGTTGAGATGTATCGAGCGGAATTTAAGCAGTCCAAGATTTCCGCCATAAACGGAATCGGATACGCATCTTTCCTCGACACTTCATTAACCCGTCGAAAATATATACACAGACGGTAATTAGCGTCCGGCTTACGGACCATTACCACCGGGCTGCACCACTCACTACCAGAAGGCTCAATCAAGTCCTGCTCAATTAATATATTCGCTTCTGCGATTAACGCGTCACACACTTTAGGTGACATACGATGATTCCTCTGGCGAATAGCAGGATTCCCGTGCATGTCGATCACATGCTCGACAAATTTCGCGGCGGGTAACTTATCGGGTTTCGGTTTTGTAATACCCTTCAAAAACTGGTCTAACCTCACTTTCTCCGCTTCATACAGCAATGCAATGCCTTTACAAGTGTCGATCTCATCCTCGCCCGCGGGACCAACCGCAAATTTTATGATTGGCTCGTCAGCCAGCCACAACTGCTTGTCACGCAAATCCAGAACGAAACCGAACTTTTTGGCAAAATCCATGCCGAGTACGCAAGTATCAGTTAGGCCAGGTATGATCTTAAAGTTAATTGAATGGGTGGTTCCTGAAAAAGTGCCTGCCTTTGAATAATCAATCTTATAACCACCGGAACCGAGTATCTGTAACCCTACTGACCCCAGATAAGTTCTAGATGAACCCGTATCTACCAATGAATGGATTTCAGTACCCCCTATCGTTATAGTGACGTAGGGTCTTGAGTTGGTACCAATCCCGGATAGAAAATCAGGCGTAGTTTCAGAAGCGTTGTTATTGATCTGTCCCTTCGTCCGCTGAACATCTGAGAGTTTGGTAAGTCCAGCACTCAAAGATGGGTATGATTTAGAACGAGAGAGCGATTTTGAAAGACGAGTGGAAACATGAGTTCCCGAATTAAATTGAGCGACTGAAGGTGGGGCGGGCTCCCTCCCCGCTTCAAGAGTTGAAGCTAAGTAATTGAAAGTCAAATCAGGCTGATTTTCAGAAGAAAGTTTCTGAGTCAATTCAGGTTTAGTTTCAGAAGATGAGTTCTGAATGTATTCAGGTTTAGTTTCAGAAGATGAGTTCTGAAGGTATTCAGGTTTAGTTTCAGAGGATGAGTTCTGAGTCAATTTAGGGTTAGTAGTCGAATTTGAAAGGGTTGAATCAGGTATATCACTAATAGCAGAAATGAGGGTCTGCCTTGGACTAAAAGGAGTGGCGTCGACCCTGAGACGGCCCTCCTTTAGTGGTTACCCTGACAATGAGCTGAATCGCAAGTCTGTTTAACTTGGCCGTGCTTGCCACAATTATGGCAAAACTTGGCCCATCGAGTTTCACAGGTTCTCCAACCGTGATCAGCTCTACCACAATTGAAACAGGGTGGTTCGGCTTTTACTTGGACCCTCCTATTCATAGGTGGAATCCGTCTTGTGAAGTCAGGCTTGGCTGAGGCCTGCGCCAAGCCCTTCTCACTATGAGTTTCGCCCTTATTTGCGTTGGGACTGGGTCTATTGTTATTGAATCTGGCTGGGTCACCATTTCCAGAATTAGGCTTATCATGTGAGCAGGTCTTGGTGCCCAGCTTATCCACCAACGCACTTACTATTGATTCTAGAGAGGAATTGGCCTCGCTCGATGCGCTGCCACTGGTAGTCCTACCAGCTCCGCGAGAATGGTTTGGGTTTTTGGCATAAGCCAATTCAGGGAAGAATGAATCTTTCGGGCTAGGAGGTGAACATGGTAACAGGCCGTTGGAATTTCAGAAACAAAACCCTGCAAACATGTCAGAAAATCTGCGGTCCTTTCATCACGACCCTGATAACGAGCATGAGAATTATAACGAAACCATTGTAGGCGTAATTCTTCCAAAATAAATGGAATCCCTATCAATAACTGCTCATCAGTGAGGCCTGAAACCGAACGCCCCTCTTCAACCCTGGTCAAAAAGTTTTCGGCACTTGTTTCATTATCCCCACTGAATGTGCTTCCCCATCTTTTGACAATTGTGTCAACCGTTTTACTATGGGACCTAGTGTGGGAATATTGAATTTGAGGGGTTCGTCCCCCTGCCGCCTGATTAGGTTGAGCAAAGATGGACGAATACCTCGGTGGGCCAGTTGCAAATGGTGTAGACACCGCAAAATTTGCCCCTAGGCTAGGCGATGCCTCTGCCGACACGAAGACTGAACTATTGGCCGGATGAAAATTATTATACACAGTACCCGTCTGAACGTGTTCCCGAGCTGAATTAATTTGTATTTGGTCGCGTTGGGACGATGACGTCAGCGGATTATTTTCCCATCCCCTGTACGGAGTGGTTCCTGCGTAGTTGACCCCCTCAAAGCGCGCGCGAGGATTGGTGGAGAACCGTGAACTGGGTCCATTTTGAGCGTACACGTGTTGCGACTCGGTGTCGACTCCTACCGACACTATACTTCGTGATGGTGTTTGCGCAGCAATTGTATCAAAAAGGCAAGGAATGTACCCGGCCGCGCAGCCCCCACTCATCTCAATATTATTGGGTGCGCAAGGAATCGAGGTCATTACTGGCCTCGTATAGCAGAACACGGAGGAGGTACTTGTAACCGAAGTATGGACGCTAGTTTTACCCGGGTATGACGGTATGGAATGTGGTTCACAGGGGAGGTTACTTAATTGCCCCCCAGTACTGAAAGCTGGAGATTCGAATAATCTCCGGGCGGCACCCAAGCATTCGTCGTAGGGATCCACCTCACTACCATTACGCGAGGGGTCTCTCTCTGTGTGGAGTAATACGTGGCCTACCGAAACTGTCCTTCTCAGGGACCGTATGGCCCGGGCCCGTAGAACCTCTAAGGATCCCGATATGTCAAGTCCCCTTTCGCCCAACTATTGTCTGAGGTCATCCCCCGACATCGACAACACGTAAGGTGGGATTTCAATTTCCCGCTCATCCGCCATTTTAAATGGATATTCAATTTCACGGACAATTTCAAAATTTTCAGGTACAATAAAAATGTCAAGGTACAATCAACAAAACTTCACAGTAATCAAGTAATCAATTGTTAACAATTATATTAAGTAATCAATTATTATCCTTAACTTATCATGCACATCAAACGATTAAATTCAATTAAAGTTTCCAATTATCCTGGCGGAATACTCAAATCCAGGTAATTAATATTGTTGAAGCCTGAGGTGACTTCTACGATTGGTGTGAGTCAATTTCACCAATAATCATAATTAATCAATTGTTGGTTCAATATTTCAGTTGACACTGGGGTTATGTTGGGGTCACTACTATGCAACGTCAGGGTCGTTTGTCTCTTTGTCCTTGGTACATCAAAAGGACAAAGAAACAATTTTGAACTGACCAATAACCATTACCAGATAATTTAGATGATTATTATTTAAATATTGCATTGAGGTTATGTCAATGCTGCTTCAATGCAACTTCAGTTTTGTCTATTTATCCTTGATACATCAAAAAGGATAAATAAACCATTTTTAACCGACCAATAACTATTGTCCTTTAAGTCGGGGATTATTGTTTAAAATGGTTGAGGTTATGTTTATTTTTAATTAAAAGTGATGATGACCTCAAAAGCTTCGAGAAACTCCGTTCCCAGTACACAGCTGTCACTAAAGTTCTCCAAAACCAAGAATTCCAATTCTGCCGTTCTATTGGCCACCGTGACCAATAAGCTACAAACCCCCAAAACCGGAATCTGATTAATTGATAGATCATAAATGTGAGTTATCTCAGATTGTTCGATTTTTAGCGGATAGTTGGCATTTTGCAATACCTGCTGGCCAATAAAATTTGTATGCCCACTTGTGTCAATTACGGCGTGAATAAAAATTCCAAAAAGTTGGACCGGAAATGACATAATTATTTATCAATTTACTTTCATTTTCAAAAGTTAGTTATTTAGTTCAAATTATTCCATTTACAATTGTTTTTCAAATTGTTTTTCTCAAATGGTTAAATAACCTTCCTTTGTTTTTGTAAACCAGAGGAAAGGTAATTTATTTTGATTCAACCAAACTACAAAGTTTTATTTTATCTCCATTTTAGTTTTATTTTATTTTCATTATAATTTAGTTTCATTTCAACATCTCCATTTACTCTCAAAATTATTTAACTTTACATTTTGTTTTTACTTGGTGAAAGTTAATTGGTCAATGTTTCTGTCAACATTCTAATCGCCATTCAAATCAGATTGCTATGTGGTGACTCACTCTCTCTTATCAGCAGTCACCTCAAACTTCAAAACAACTACCATTATGATTGGAACTTTATTTGTTCCCATTAACTTAGGAATTCAGCTTGCTTTAAATTTCAAGTTTTAAATTTTATTTCATTTTGGAGGGACTCTTTAAAAGTTCGAATTCATTCGATCTCCACAACTTTTCCTAACCTTCCCTCTGCGTTACTCAGGCCCCTACGAAGGGCGCTATTTATAACCTGCATTTTGCCGATTATTTTTTTATTTTCAATAATTTGACACTCATTTATATTTTAATGTGGACTCAAAATGAGTCCGAGAGTTGCCTGAAGGGCGCCAGATAGTTTTCCTGAATTAAAACTATCAAAAGGTAACTAACATGGATTTTCTTCCGAACTTTAATTTTACGTTAATTTAATTCACCACTAGCTTGCCCCGATAGCTCCAGTAGAGTGGGCCTGTTCCGTCCCGGTTAAAATTTTAAAATTTTTACGTAACTTCTAACGATAAGTAGAGCAGATCAGCTACTTATGGTAATTACTCATGTGGTTAATCGCGACACTTGATACATAGCGGCCAGCGATAAATGATCCGCGGTCGGTAACGTCACGAGCGTTAGATAAACCGAGGCACTTACCATGAGAAGATGAAATAGCGGTAACAGAAAGATGTTACTTACAAATGTTACCGATATAGGATAATCATATTTACACCATTACCATATGTACTATTAATCCTAATATGTTAAATAATAACGAAGGAACCGAATATATAGATGTAGAATATTAGTAGATACATATGTTTAAACTAATACAATAATTAATGCCATATGTAACACATCAGTTATCTAAAAATGTACAACATAACACTAGTGAAATGAGTATATATATATAGTCAGACAAACGGTAACCAAAAAGTGTCTGACTAAACACATGACACATAATTAAGTTAGTAGTAGAATTCATATTCCTGAAATAGCAAGAGATGCGGAAATCGACAAACGAGACTATCAGCAGAAACGTGCCGATTTCAAAAGTTAGAAACGTGCCGATTTCAAAAGTTGAATACGTGCCAATTTCAAAAGTTCGATCGTGACTTTCGGCACGTATTCATCGCCCCTATCCCTAGCATGGAGAACTCATTATATATAAACCCCAGCGACATCCCTGTCAATTCTCTTACGTTCTCGGCAGTCATACTGTTCACTTCGATCTACGATTAACGAATCGCTTTGATAAAGTTACGGCTTCTATCTCATTGTGACCGAAGAAACACTCTGAATAAGTCGCGTACTTTCAAGTTAAATTCAAAATAGTTAACGTGTTCCAGCCTTGAACTAAGTCCCTTCGGCTGAGACTTTCGGTCGTCTTAAAGTGAGTCTTTTACGGATAAAGTCCACGGTGTTAAAGTTCCGCGAAAAGAACTCAAGTGTTTAGTGAAAAGTGTTCGTACACCTTTTCACTATTGAATTACCTCCGAGTTTATTCAATTTATCAACCGGTAAAACTCCGTCGGTGTTTTACAATAAACACGGAGATCCAACCGACAACGCAACTCACTTTCGCCCTTTCACGCATCGAAAGGTATATGTAAGTTTATTTCATGTAACTTTTAAATCTGTTCTTACTTCTTACAATAAAACAATTATTCAAGCAACCAGCTCTTACTCATTTTAAACACTGTACTCTGACACAGTCCACGTAGGGCTGATAAGTGACACACAAACCCACAAACAAATAATTGGTCAGGTCTTACCAGCCTGACATAATCAGCACACTGGTCTCTCTCTTTTTCTATTTTCCATACTACTCTCGCCTATTGCTCGGGACGTGACAGCTGATTTGGTGGCAGCGGTGGGATTGTCACTTCCGTTTAAATTCAGTGTTTTCATTAACAATTTAACTTCAGTGTAGTTTTAAGATAGCTATTTCATCGGCACTCGAAGTGCATGATAGGCGTTGGTATACTTCGCGTGCTCGCAAGCTCTACCATCGTTAATAATCCTACGTAATACCCTGAATTAACCTTGTATGTATTCCTTGTAGCAGAATTGTACAAGTGAAGGGTTTAAATCAACGTCATCGAAGATCATTATTCAAAAGTCGCGTTTTAGATCGTTCCGCGAACTAACATAATTTTAAAACGAATTTTAGATTGAAAAATTCAACAATTTCCAAAGCCTAACTAAACCACAACCGTGTGGAAATCCCATCTAAAAGAGGATCAAGGGGCTAGAAAATCAATTAACTTGAAAAGTCGAAACTTTTCGACATTTAAAACCATCCAAATAATTTAAAATACAACTCTTATAATTTTGAAGTATCTAGGAGCTTGTACTTGACCATAAACTGGTCGAACATTTAATTAGGTACAGGACTTTCACTTAATAATTGCATATTTCACTTTTATTCATAAATTTTAAATTCTAACAAAAACAAGTCTTAATCCATTGTAAGTTTTCTTCTTTTACGGATTGATCACCCGTAGATGGAATTCTTACAATAGATTTACTCATCACAAACTTTTCAAATTTAACAAACGTTTAAGATTATAACTTGTGTTCACGGTACACCTATAATTAGCTACAGCATATTACCTTTTGTCATTTTGCGTTTTTAGCTGAAAGCGTTTCAGGCCAAACGACTGATTGAATTACTATGATAATAATTTTATATATTCAGTGGTGGCCCGAATTATAGCTGCAGAACTCTTCAGAAAACACGGATTCTTTTATTCGTTCTTTCGAAGTTTAATTGTCTAACCTTTACTGGCTTTTTCCACTGTACCACAGATGCAACTCCTAGTTAGTGATCAACGCGCATATGCGGTCGGACAATTCACTTACTTTGCAACGAACATTATTTCATCTGATAGATACAAATATCATTTCATTTCTGAAACAAAAGGAAAGTTTCTAATCAGATTATCAATTTTGCTTATTACCGAGTTAAAAATTGTATGAGGGATATTTAATCCACTCGTAGACAGAGTTACATTTTATAAAAAGAGTTTTTTTTTCAATCACTCATTTAAAGAACCTTTAACCCTGGATAAATTCTGAAGGCGAATGTCTGATTATTATCTATCACAGCTTATAAATAAACAAATGTCGAAAACGATAATTTCAGTTCACACAAATTACTTTAAAATTAACATAGCTGATTTGGTGTACGGCCCATCTTTGAACAATAATTTGATTCAGTTGAATAAGTTATCACCCTTTATTGAAATTAAGCATTCGAAAATTCTAATTAGTCACAAAAATTCATTATCAACAATCGGCACCGTTCAAATTCCAATATTAAATGAAATTGTTGAATTTAACGTCATAACCTCGGAAATTCCAACTGAGATCTCCGGTGTAGGGGAATGTCGTCTAGGTTGGACATATTTTTGACTCTTGTCCATATCTTTTGTTTAAAAAATAATTCCAGTAGGTACTTTAATAGAGCACAAAAGTTAGATTAAAATATTACAAATTTTGTGACTTAGAAGGAAATTACTTCGACTGAAAGAAAAATAAGAATATATAAAAAAAAAAAATTTAGTCAAGGTTGGCCCATGTAGTCAAGGTTGGACCACCCCCAAAAACTAATGTAAGAACATTTTCTACGAAAAAGGGCAATGCATTTCTTTATTTTTTAATCAATTTCACATAATTTTACATCGAAATAGAGCAAAAAAATCTTAATGACTTATGCTGACTCACAATTTTTACAAATAAAGTAACTCCTCGTGATATTTGTGCATTTTAAATGCACTTCTCTATTGCATTCAATGCTCGCAATAGAGTTGTGCCTGATGGAAAATTGCAGCATCGTTTTCAAGTTATATAATGTTATGTTTATTATTATGTTACAATATCTTCGTTGAAACAAAAAAAAAAATTTGGGTGGTCCAACCTTGACAACATGTATTATTACCACATTGTGACACGCCGCAGCCAACCGAGTTATGAAAGAAAGTAATCCCCATAGCACGTTGTTAATTATAAAGTAAATTACACAAACAAATGCTTACCATGAGGGTTACATGCTTTGGATTGGAGTTATTATCCTTTTTCAGAGGATAATGACAAACTTTTTGTGTTTCGGAAAACAACAAGTCAGCACTACACTTTTCACGAATGAGCTTTGGATAAACAAACTCATGCAAAAGTTTGGTACTACCTTAAGCAGTGTTGACACGCTGGTTAATAAGTGTCGCGTGTAAAATACGAAAAAAAATCACGATGGTCCAACCTTGACTAGGGTCCAACCTTGACGACATTCCCCTTATTGATAGATCATTTCTAGAACAAGTAAATTCATCTATTCCTGAGTTTCTTCGATAAATAAAAGAAATTCGGCCGCAATGTAAATTCTCTAGTTTACGATGTGCTTTTAACTAGACACGATTCAGGTCATACATATAATTAAATTGTTGTTATTGTCCATTCCGTGATAGCTCAAGTTGTCATTGCAGAGCCAAACACAGCGCATAGACACTGCATTTTTCAAGTTTTTAATTTATACAGACGATAGTCCTCTACCCGTCGCGGAGTGAAGAGTACTCGTCTAGCATTTACTGTACCTAACCACCGGACGGCGGATGCAGTCCCTTGCTAGTGATAGGTACGCGTTTACGACCAGACCTTCCGCTTACGTTACAGCGAAGCTTTTAACTGCTCGTGATCAATAAGAACTTTTCCATAACAGATATCCAAACCTTTTGAAAATAGAACCCTTAGAATAGAGTCATCTCCCATAAAAGTTTCAAATTTTAACAATTATTAAAAGCGAATACCTGTCTAACCATCCAAAACTATAAACAAATAAACTTCCAAATACTAAAAATTATTATTGATTCAAATTACTCATTTAAAACAATCAATTTTTAATTTCTCCTGTAATATACTCTCATTTCGGAACAAAATAATACAAAATGCCTAACGATCCCAATCAAACTCAATTTACTCATAATATTAATCGTACCCTCAATGAAGCCATAATGACATCCATGGCAGAGTGTTTCGCCGTACAACAAGGGGTTATAAACATACCTACTTATTCTACCTATTACCTATTCTAAGCATTTCTAAAAACAATTAAAATTCTTCCGAAAATTTGTGAAAAAAATTTTAACCAGAAAAAATTACCTCGGATATTTTTTAAGAATTTAAATAATGTTTTGAAATGTTTCTAAATGTTTTTAAATATTCTCATAAAATTCGGTTCAAAAAAATCATTTTATTTTTTTCTATGAATCTGAAAAAAATTCAATTCTCTTGAAGCTCTTCAAAATTCTTAAAAAGCTTCTGATTTTTTTTTAAATCATCAACCGTCTATATTTTGTGATAAATTTTCTTTAAATCTTTTCAAATTTTTGATTATTTCAAAAATGTTTTCAAAACCTCTATATATAATTTTAAAATGATTAAATTTTTTTGCAACAGTTTTTTAAAAATCTTCCACAACTAAAAAGTTTACACCAAAAAAGTTCCTGATTCCTTTTTGAAAATTCAACTTTTGAAATTTTTCAAAATCTTTTGGAATGTTCACTTCAGGCTATTCACTTCAGGCTGTAGCATTTAGAAAAATGTGTCCCGGAAACGACACCCTCACTTGGCTGACATGATTCAGCTGCTCCAGGTCATCCGAAACAAAAAAAATCGAAGAGAATTTAAAAATATACGAATACGGCTATAGCCGGGACTAGAACAAATCAAAAATATTGAAAATTGACAAAATGGCGCTCATTTGAAATTTGGTTTCGAATTTTGACTTTTTTGGGGGTAGTTTTTGACTTGCTAAAAATTCAAAAATCATTATTTTTTATTTATTCTATTTCGGGCTATAGCCAGACATCTGATAAATATATCCTACAAATTTAAGCTTAATGGGTTCAGTGGTTTTGACGGAATCATGTCAGCCATTTTAAAAAATTGTGTTTTGAAAAAAACGACTTGCTCAACATGTAGCGTGTTTCTAAAAAAATTTGCAGATATAATTTAGGCGAAAAATTTTCTTAGATAAAATCTTATTGTAGCTTGTGTCGTTTTTCCAAAAAGTTATTGTTTTTATTACATATATTCTCATCTCCATGAGAAGGTATTGGTTTTATATAAAAAATGACTTTCGCGGATTCCATCAAATATCGACGTTTTGAGGCCCTCTGAGTTAGAAAAAATAGTTTTTTTTTCTTACACTGTCATCATAAGTGCGATTTCGGGTTCTGCGAACGATATCTAAAATTGCACTTCTTAGCCTGGGCCGTAAAACTTTTACTCAGAGTACAGCGTACTATAAAGTAACTGACGCTGTGACCTGATTGGCTGACGGACATTTATATCTGTACTTTATGGTACGATGAGTGCAGTGTCTCCAACTTTGGCATGTAGACGTACTGCACTTGCGTTGAATGGGGTGATAAAAAATATTGTGTGACTTGTCCTTCGTTTGGGGAATTGAATTGGATTGATTTGGACTGGATTCTCTCTCAGGTTTTTAGATCAGGACTCTATGCAACCTATTTGCCTCGTGTGAATTTGCAGTAGTCGTCTCGTCTCGGCTACGCCTGACTCCAAATCGTACTGCAACTTTCAGACGCGGCCCAAAAAGTGCCACTTAGGGTCCTTGCATCACAAATGAATATTACGTCGGTGTCTGTCTGTCGTTGGCGTCGTCGTCGTTGTTGCCGTCTGTATGCCAAATAACTATTAAAGACTACTCGTATTGGATTGCCGTTTGGCATACTTTATAAGGGTGTAAAAAGAAAGTAGCGATCAGAAAGCCGAACAATTTATCCTAATGGCTTTTTTCGATAAAAAGAACGTTTTCAGAGTTACAGCATTTTCAAAATTTAAAAAAAAAAATGAAAATGAAAATTTTAAGCCACACACGGCACGATATGGAAAAAGGCAAGGAAATAAAAACGTTGCTTTTTAGAAAACCCTACAAGCTTATCATGAGGTAAAGGTACCTATCATGAAACATGTCCAATTATGAAACAGTTTGACGAATAATTCGATTTATAGGGAATTTAAAAGTATATTTTTCAGTACAAATTATTATATTAATAAGTATGAAAGTTAGGCTTTTCATCTATATATAGAAAGAAAGTATAGTTCTAAAGTTTTAAACACTAAAAATTAATTTTAATTCTGTAACCTCCAAACTCGGGAAAATTGACTGCCATTTATCCGAGTCAGGAGGGTTGATACCTATAATTTGTTTTACCTCGTGTATTCACAAATTTCAATTATTTCACATGTGTAATAGATTAAATGACAGCTTAAGGTTTATAGATTTGAAATTACTGCAATTTTTCTTTATTTGCATACAACATTATCTATTAATTAGTTGTTTCATAATATGTACACTAAGGTGGTTCAAAAATGCATTGCACAATTTTTTCACCCTAGAGGGCAAGTCCCCCCCCCCCCCCGAAGTTTCCATTTTCGAAGAAAAAAAATCCCTTTTTTTCGAAATTCGAATATTAACACGTGCCACCGGGCACTTCAAAATCCCATTTAATTAACATGGGGAAATTTTGAACTTTCGAAAAATTGAACTCATACTTCAGGGTTTGATCGAAACGTGCCACACTTTTTAGGGATTGAAGAGGAGTGAGTACCTATAAAATAAAAGCATACTAATAACTGTTATTTTCAGGGGGCCCCCCCCCCACCCTTCCCCAACTATGACCCAAAAATAAAAAAACTACATTGTTACGTATTATTGTTACTTCTTAGCAATTTCCGTCGTCTTTTGGATACAAATAATTACTAATGGACAATTTGAATATTTTCCATGACTTTTTAAACAATTTTAATTGTTTAAACAAATGCAACTTATTGAAACAATAATTTATTCCCAAAAAATGTAAAAAATAATCGTATTTTCTGATTGAAATGTAATAGTTTGTCATTGTTTGGAGTAGTAATTTTTTTTAAACATTATGTAATTATTTAAACAATGACTTATTGTTTATTCTCAAAACTTCTAAAAATTGACCCAGAGATGTCCACTTTTTTCTCAAATTGGTATCCTATGCTACTTTTTGTTGAATAATTAAATAATTTTGATACATATCTTTTAATGTTTAATAAATTTCTATTTGCTTAAACAATTTTGATTTGCTCAAGCAGTTTTTTTCGATAACTTAAAAAAAAAAAAAAAAAATACATATAATTATTTTTCTGACTGTATAGTGTATAGAAAGAATATATTGACCATTTTTTAATTGGTTAAACAAATATAATTTGTTTAAACAATTGTTTTTCCAAAAATATTTTTTAAATCGTATTTTCTGAATTAAACATAATATTGAATGATTTCGACGAGTAGTAAAAAATTTTTGACTTCATCCTTCATAGTTTTTTCTTCTTTTTTATTCGCTTACCCAGAGCTTACTGCATGAGTTACACTAAAGTGCCCTTATGTTCCCTGTTACTAGGATCGCCAGGTCATCTATATAGTCCTTAGTTTAAAAATATGACTAATTTAAAACAATAATACGATCATCAAAGACAAAGGTCCACTGGGTGGTTGAAAGAACTCCTCTCCATGGGCATCCTCTTAAAACTTTGGCCTTCAGTTCATTACCATGTAGAGAGGTATGTACCGTTCTGCTTTTCGACTTTGAGTGCATCCACTTATTTATGGTGTTACTAACACCGTGCCTTTTAGCGTTTCTAACGCTGCAATTGCTTCTTTATCTTTCCGCATTGTGGTAATAATCCGAAAGGTAGACGCATAAAGAGCGTCTACGATAGATTTGCGTTTTTAAGAGAAAAATTGATTCCTATGTATAATTTTTTTCCATTAGGATTTCCTCCTTTATGTGAAGGTCCACTAATTTTTCTATTATTTTCAGGGCCAACAAAGTCAAGCTGATCGGTCTCAGCGATTTTGGCCCGTATTAGGTATCCTCACCCAATTTTGTTCTTAACCTTCCCTCATGCCACTTGGGTGTATCCCATTGCTAAGTACGCCCGGAAGATGTAGCACAGTGGACTTACCAAGGAGTGCAATCAATTTGGAATTAATGCTGGAAATCCTTTATCATATCCTGCAGCCTTAAATGTCTCAATTGTTTAAATACCAATCTAATTTTGAGATAAGTGACGATGCGACTGGTTACTTTCCAATCTTCCATTCTGGCTCTAAAAGTTAGTCTTCCTGAGAGGAATGACTCGCAAGTTGCCCCCTCGGTCATTTCGACAGAAAACGTTGACGTGATAAGTTACCCCTCGAGAATCTCTGCAGTCTAGCGTTATTGGGTATATTCTCGTTTTCCTGACAATGCTTATTCCACGAGTCCCTTACGGCACTATGTATCCCATTATCATATCTTGTTAAGGTTGCCTTGAACAAGCTCGAATTCCCATTCTTTTAGCACCATCTAAACTGCTGAGATCTTCCCTATAAGTATAACAGTCAGTTGATTCAGCGTTCCCATATCATTGAGACTCAGCTCTATCAGCTGTCAGAGAAAAGCATATCTGCCTATGATCCGTTAGGGACGTATCTGACGTTACGTGCTATCCCTTCAACAGTTCGCTAATACTTATTGAACACAATTGTAAATTCAGTAGAGTCAAATCAGTAGTTGAAAGCTAATTTAATACAAACTCGCGCCTGAGGTTGGTTTCCTTACTACCCTAACTCAAATCATGTGCGTTAGCATGACACTCGATGAGCAATGGCCCTTCTTCAACGAAGCAGTTATCTACCCGATTTCTCTACTCCTCAGATCGCAGTGAGCGTGGGTGTCAAATGGAGGGTACTCTGAACAAATCAATCTATTTTGGCTCCTGCCTCCTAAATGTTGCTCGATCTTTATTGACATTAGGTATCTATAACAAAAACTTGATAATACAAAAACTTTAATATGAGCTATGACATGAAGTGCTGCGCTAGGTTTTTCTATGCACATATCTGGAATGAAGGCACCGCTCTTATTACTTAAGCCTCTACTTCCGCTTTGTATAAACAAGGTTCTTTTATTAAGGCAAAAGCTTTTTTTTTGCCGCAATCAAACCTCTGCTTAAGATAGCAGACGCTCATTTAGCGTGACGGAGGTTGATCTGGATAAAATCCAGTCTGGAAGAGAGACATCTAGTGTCCTGTTTAAAGGTCACATTTTGAACTGCTTTCCTCTAAATTGCTGATGTTGGTTCTACGAATTCGCTAGGAATCCAAAATAACAGATCTACCGATTTGATTTAAGCTCATGCTTAAAGGTGTGATTCGCAAACGGCTTCAATGAGCCAAGATCGCACCACCTCGTCTGAACAGTTGACGATAAAAACATTATTCTTGAAGCGGCAAACTTCAAACCTCGAGAAAACTTTTCCATTGATTTTCTTCCCAATGCCTTTTTGATTATCTTGACCTGCTCGTAATCGGGTTTGGTTAACGAAAGCTCCTCGGCGACTATGGCTATTTGCAAGTGAGTTTAAAGAGCTTGGCTATAAGATTCTGTTGGATTTCTCAGCCGAACCTTCTCCTGCTCCCAGACTCCATACGGTGTGCTGTTACCATAATACGGCCTCTCTGGAGTCTCCACTTGACTGACTGTTGCGTCTGATTGGTGTATCAGATGGCGTCTCAACCTATTCTTAGCAGCTTCAGATAATTGAGCTGTTCTTGGTTTTATCGTTCAGGTTGACCCCCCCCCCCCCGCTATCAGCATCGCACATATGTAAGTTCACCCGATTCCCTGCCTCCCGCCTCCTTAGGGTTACTCTCAGGTAGTTTACCAGTTGGGAGCAGATAATTTTTTCGAAGGGGTCGTTGCCAATTTCTTCTAGAAGTTTTGCTATTGATTTAAAAAATAAATCATTTTTTTCTCATCAGTAGCTATAGAAATATTAGGTTTATCCCTGCAGAACACAGCTTGTAGAGATATGGCAATTTTACTCTGCCAGGCGACCCGATATTCCGGAGAAACCGTTTATAGATACCTTTGAGTGCCTTTCTCCTACGGTAACATCCCTATACCATTACCCGCGACTACTTAGTTAGCTTGGTAACACATAAATAAAAACACGTAAACATAACCTCGCATTCTCAAACCGGCGAAGTAAATGCGAAGGCGATGAGCCCGGTGCTGGAGAGAAGTCCCTGAAAAGGGCTGAGGGAGACTACTTGAATAAAAAAAAGGGAGCACCTGGAGAAGATCTAGTGACTACTTCGATTTGACAGAACGATCAACACTCCAAGAGTAGCACAATACGACTAGCAAGGGGGCGTCCCACTGCCTGAGGCTTCGTGACCCCTCGTGAGGTTCCGCCCTATATCCGCAGCGTCCCAGCAACCCTTTTTTGCAGACAGATAACGAGTTAGGCCCATCACGTCACAGTTCTGTTACATTAATTTTATTTGAAAGAATTTGTTTCCCTATTAATGTGAAAAATTACGCTGTTTTTCATGTTTTGAAAGCATTTTGGACTCACTAGGAACGTAGCAAAAACGCAGAATAAACGTGAAATGCGTGTTTAGCCAACGGCTACGTTACTTTCTGAGGAAGAAGAACTCTTTTCATCAGTGAAGTGTGGCGAATGCCCAAAAATTTACTAAAATTGCTAATGTAGCAGCATACCAACCTGTGCAGCAAGTGGATATTTTAAGAATTTTTGTCGAAACACTTCCAATCATATGTTATCCTCCAAAAAAATCTAACGGAAAATGGATTGGACTCGAATTATTAGTCAAGACGTTTCTTGAAGGAAGTCTGGCGGAGTAGACCTTCGGAAATTTCACTCGCATTCCAATCCATTGTTCTGCATGATCCTTGTCTCGCCCATCGATTTCTAAAATCGTAGGACCGGATGACGATACCTTTCATAAACTAACTAATTAAGCGAGTATTGATAATTAGTTGAATCATCATCATCAACGGCCATACCACGCTGGAAACACCAGTTCCCGTTAGATCACTGAAGTTAAGCAGTGTTGGGCGCGGTTAGTACTTGGATGGGTGACCGTCTGATACTACTGCGTTGCTGTTGGCGGTCGTGGGTGTGGTGAGCCCACACTTGTAGTTATTTACTACGCTTACCCCTTGAGGCTCGCCGAAAGGGAAATAGCTTAATGGTATACAATCGACAGTTAATTATTTTATTTTTAGTATTTTAAATTGTTTAACTTTTACATGATAGGAATTTCTATGATTAATTAATGTGGCCAAAGTTAAATTACGAAATATTAATTACTGCGATATATGCACCGGAGTTCTGTTAAAAATAATCGTGCACTCTAGCGGATTTTTCTATGCATCTTATTGAGCTAACAATTTTCATCCTTATAATAAATAAGTATATATATATATATATTTAAATTTTTATTCTTTATTTTAGGGACTTTGATAAATTTAATTTCAAGTTAAGTTCTGATTCGAGCGCCAGACGCACGGAGGGACGGTGGGTGGAAGTGGGTGGTTTTTTCCCCACTACGTGAGTCCTTTCTCTCTTTGTTTATGAATCGGCCAATCAGCCAGCGGGACCTATCCTCTCTCCGTGTCGAAAGGCCCACGAACGGGGAGCAGCCTACGTGCTGCGCACCCATAGTCAGTCGCTCTACGATCTTGTAAGGAGGCAGAACTGCTGCTCTGTTCTCTCAACCTCGTTGCGCATCGCTAGCATCCTCATTCGCTGTGTATTGTTTTTGAAAGGGTTCTTTCTTACTTATACTAAATATAGTTAATTGCCGCTAAAATTAAGTTTGGTATTATTATTGCTCTTTTACTTAACTCCTGAAATCGTGATATTGTTTTTCCTTTTGTACCTCCACCCTCGAAGCTCGAACGTCACGGTTCGGCGGCGTACCCCGCCGTTAGAACTAACGGGAGAGTCGCAGAGGTTCTATTCCTTCCCCTCCCAGTTTTTTTTCTTTTTATATTTTTAAACTGTTTTCCGCAATCACATTCTCGCTCTCGTTGCGGTAAGTTTCAATATTATTGTTTCTGTGTCTGTGTAATTCCTGTGATCTGTGCATTTATTCAATTTTATTCGTCTCTGCCTCCAACCCCCCATGCTCAAACGTCACGGTTCGGTGGCAAATATTGTCATTAGAACTAGCGGGAAAGCTGAAAGGGGTCCAACGTCCTTTTTCCTCTCACTTTCACTATGCACCTCAAAGTAGAGGCGTTACTGCTCACCCCAATTGATCATGTTCTTGATTTAATTTCTCTTCGCTATTTATATGGTCGTTCGCATTGGATTTTTGTGATATTTATTTTCTTGTGTTTGTGTTTGTGCTCTGTTTTTCCATTATTTTATTACTCAATATTTATTTATCTCTTCCCCCCCCCCCCCCACGCTCGAACGTCACGGTTCGGCGGCGAACTCGCCGTTGGAACTAGCGGGAGAGTCAGGGGGTCGTCGTGATTTTCCCTTTCGACCCTACCGTCAACACCTCGTTATATCTTCTCGTAACCATGTTCTCATTTAGTAAAATGACGTTCCGCAGGTCATGGGACGTAAAAGACCGAGCAAACATCAACGTCTTGCTTTCGCACGAAAAGTAGAAGCCGCTAAATCCGCCGGAGTTATCAATTTTAATCCGGTACATCCCGGATACGTCACCGCGCCAACTGAGCCCTCGGCTAACCCCACGGAACCTAACCAGGATCAGACGGACGAGTTTCTGGACAGTCATTTGTCCTTTTCACCACTGGCCACTCCTGACAGGATCGCTCATCGTTTCTCGCCGGCCAAACCATCCGCTTCTCTAGGAATCCGCCAGCAGGCCGGTTCCGAAACTCCTGCCCGAGGTAGACCTCCACATCTACGAGTCCGTCGGCCACGCCGCGCCCCGGGAAGTGTTGTGTACGTCCCCGAGACCCCTCGGTCTCGCCGCACGCCTCCTCCGCCTTCTTCACGGTCTCCTCGTTACCTGCTTCGGCAACATCGTAGTCGCTCGTTACGGACCTCTAACGTTAAACGCCGACTTACCCGGGATTCTCGACTCGACCTCTTCCCCGAGAAGCGACTCGACAGACACGTCGCCTTCGTTCCTGAGGAGGTGCCCGACAGACCCATTCGTACCGTGGTCCGTGTACGCGAGGAGCGTAATTTCATCATCGCCTACTACTTCAGGTCTATTCCTAAGAACGCCAGTGAACACGAATCCCCAGGTTTTCGCCGCACTCCTGGACCGGTAGAATTATCTTTTATCACCAAACTGTTCTTTCCATACCGCCCCCCCCCCCCCCCTCGATCTACGGTCTATTCACCAAACCCGGAAATTGACCCTTATCACATAGATGTGAGCTAGTCGTCAAAACTGTCCGAGCTCCCTTGAGTGAGCAGAGAGAAGTCCGAGTAAAAATGCACCATTTGAACTTTGAGTTAAATTCTTCTCCCTGCACAAGTCCGGCGTAGTTTCTAGATGACTCCATATTCGTGTTATACGAAAATTAATTCTCTCCTTTTTCTTTGCAGAATTAATTTCGTTCCTTGACTGTTTACCTAATGGCAATTTTATCCCTGGTCTTTCTTGTTGCGGACCTTCTTGTCCTGCAGCAAAATGTCATTCACCTGGAAGGTTTCCTCCAATTGTCAGATCTAAGTCCAGGCCACCTCCTGCCATGTCCATGGATCATCATATACGCCTTCCTTCTCCTAGCTGTATATGAAGGTGGGATTGAATACCTGAAACTTATTTGTCTTATTCCTTATATGAATCAGCACTGGATATTCGAAATACGCATACGTAATTTTGCTCGTCAGGAACGTAAATAAAACAACAATCATGGTTTTTGAAGGAAAAAGTGAGAAAACAATATGCAACATTGTCCTAAATGATGAGAGATTAGAACAAGTTGACAAGTACGTATACATATCTAGGTAGTCTATTCACTAGCGACGGAAAAATAGATGGGGAGTTAGATAGGCGCATAAATAAGGGTAAGCAGGTTATCGGTAGAGCAGGGTCCATGATCAGAAATAAAAAAATCTGCCCGCTTCGCGGGCACATTCTCATGGCGCGCTTCGCTCGCAAGTTTGAGCGCGCCTAGGGCGCGCGACTGTTGGATCTCGCGCTTCGCGCTCGATCATATATTTATCTCGCGCTTCGCGCTCGATTATGTATTCACCTCGCGCTACGCGCTCGGGCGTATTTGCATCGCGCTTTACGCTAGGCTCCTCTAGATTTTTGAACTTCGTGTTCGACTTCGATGAAAAGAAAAAGTTTGTTTGCAAATATTATAAAATTATCAAAACCTCTACATATTAAGTGATTGTTAAATTTTCTTTTATTTTAGACTGAAAAGGAACTTTATTTACTCAAGGTTCTATCGACCTTAAGGAACACATTCTCATCCAGACACTCGCGCTTCGCGCTCGCTATTTGATTTGAAAATCATTTGAACCGTATGATAGAAACAAAAAAGTGGAGCGCACTTACGGCGTGCGATTTGGTAAATACACTGAGCGCGCACTTTGTGCTTCGTGTTATATGTTCTTCATATACAAATTACTAAATTTGTATTTGATTTCAAATGAAAAGTAATGATATAATTGAGGTGACAAATTTTATTAGTTAACATTTTATTTTAGCTTGTGCCGTTTATCAAAAAAGTTAATTTTTTCATTTTGAATATATTCTTACCACAAAAATTGATTACGGGTGTGTAAGTCTTTTTTGAATGCACAATTTTTGTTCATTTATATGTTTTCGTACCTTGCATTGTTTTTTCAAAACTTTGATTTTTTTTACTGTCAATGTTATTTTCACGAATAAAACAAAAACCATGCATCCTATCGAAACATGAGTCACAATAAATTTGTACCTCTTCCATGGATGAACAAATTTTGTTTCGGTCATTTTTTCGTAGCTGGTAATATTCGTCTGAAAATTTGATTTTTCTATTTTCAATGCTGTTTTTTACGAATAAAACAAAAACTACGCGTCATATCAAAAAGTGAATGATAAGAAATTTGTAGATCTTTTTTAGGTGCACAATTTTGGTGAGATGATCTTTTCTGGTATCTTGCATAGTTTTACAGCAAAATGGCTTTTTTGATTTTTCATTAATTTTTTGTGCGATCAAAATTTGAATTTTTTATTTTTCGAAAAATTCAAAAAGTTGGCATGAAAATATTATAGGGTGTTCAGGAATCAACGTTTTTCTCCTCTTGACTTTTTTTCATATCGTGCGTTTTTCGGCTTAAAATGTTCATTTTCGTTTGTTTTTTGGAATTTTGAAAATGCTATAACTCCAGTAATTTTTTTTTATCACGAAAAGTCATAAGAATATTTTGTTCGTCATTTTACGTACTACTAATAACCGTACATAGAATTTTCAAATCTTCCAAAAAAGTGGTCTCAAAAATTTTCAAAATGTGCTCACTTTTTGGATTTTCATCCAAAATAGCTGGTTAACGAACTCGTTCTCTATTTTTCGGCCATAAAAAAGTGTGCCAAAGCTCAATCAAATCTGATCATTTTTTCGAAAGTTATCGTGGCTACAGACAGACAGACAGACAGACTACAGACAGACAGACACCTTCGTAAAAATCGTTTTTTCTGACTCAGGAGGTCTCAAAACGTGGACATTTGATGAAAACCGACTATGTCAAATTTTACATAAAACCAATACCTTCTCATTAGAATGAGAATGTAAAAATATCAAAAAAAGCTAAAATGGCCATACATAATTCTATATTCGGACCGACTGTACTATACGGTAGCGAGATATGGACATATGCGGGAAAACACTGCTGGACAAAGTCCGAAACGAGACAATCCTCAAAGAATGTGGTACACAAGAGACACTAGTTGACACATGGGAAAGAAATCAGTTAAGATGGTTCGGACATCTTGAAAGAATGAAAGATGAACGACTGACCAAACAAGTGTATAAAAGTAAAGTAAATGGCAGAATGCCCAGATGTAGACCGCCAAAAGAATGGTTAGAATCTCTGAATGAAACACTAATTCGAAGAGAAATAAGAAACCGTAGAAACACGAGAGCTGGCATAAAAAAATGCATGGACGTGAAGGAAGCTAGAGTAGTATGCCAGGACAGAAAAGTGTGGCGACAAATAGTTTGTAAATAGAGTGACAATAGAGTGAATGACGCCTGAAACAAAGACCTTGGATACAAAATGGGCCCAAGTGGGGAATCACACATAACAATTTTGTGAGGCTCTTCACTTGGGGTGATCGCTACAGAGATTGATCAGCAACCTGGGTCGGAGCAGTTTTGCGGAATGAACGTGTCATTTGAATAAATAACACGAGAATTCCAGATCAATCTAAAATATCTATACCTAACACCTATATATCACTGTTAAAAAATTTTTTCTGAAATTATATGCATTTGTGTGTGAAGCAATTATCATATATAAGTATCTTAAATCTACAACACGTTTTTGTGAAAATTAAAACACTTTTGTGTATGAAATTTAAAACACATTTATTTGAAATTTCATACATTTTTATATTAAATCTCACTAACTTCTTTGAAAATTCAAACACTTTTGTGTATGAAATTTCAATCAAATTTGTTTAAAATTTCATACATTTTTATATTAAATCTCACTGACTTATTTGAAAATTCAAACACTGTTTTGTATGAAGTTTCAAACACATTTGTTTGAAATTTAATACATTTTTATACTAAATATGACTAATTTATATTAAAATTCAAACACTTGTGTGAATGAATTTTTAAACACATTTATTTGAAATTCCATAACTGTTTGTATTAAATTCTAGGAATTTATTTGAATAAATAAAATTAAATTAAATGAATAAAATTTTATTGGAAATTATAATATGAATGTATATTATACATAAATCTGTTATAGTATATATCGTATATATATATATATATATATATATATATATATATTTCATTATTTATTTTCTGTAACTTAATTATACTTAAATTAAATATTGATGTCATTAACGTAGAAAACATCCTAACACATAAAAATATAATGGAAATTGTTCCAAAAAAATTTGATGCATAAATTAGAACGATGACAGCGATACCAACGATTAAACGTTTTTGCAAACGCATATGTATTTTTTATATCAATATTCAAATAAATGTAATCGTAGATTTAATCAATTCAATCCTTCAATCAATTAAAACCTAAATCATTGCAATATAATCACTTTATCCTAGGTTACGCATCTGTTTGAAGACTTCTCAGCATAGTTTTCCGTTAAAACGGCTTAAGTATTAATTTATTAATACGCTTATAAATAACAATAATTTTATATATATATATATATATATATATATATATATATATATATATATATTAGGCTGGTTAAAAAAAATCGACTATTTTTTTAAAAAACCCCACATAAAAACTTCCGGAAAGGTGTAAAAAGACGCCTCTGAAAAGCAGAGCTCTTAATATTAATATTTAGAGGTCGCTCATCGCGAATTGCTATTTTCCATTTAAATAGCATGTGAATTTTTTTTTTTTAATTTGGAATTTTGTAACTCTTGAACAGCTTGATGAATTGCTAGGCCCATAACATATTCTTGTAGGGAATTCGACGTTCTACAACAAAGGTCGTTTTTGATTTTTTCATAAATTCTCTCCTTCAAAAGTTATTTAAGGTTAAAGTTGAACACATAATAAATTTATCGTTTTTTTTCTTAATTTTTGGAAAATTTTCAAATTTATCACTAATTATCATAATATTTTTTCGGAAATTTTATAGTTTATAATTTTCTTTGAAAAAAAGATCGTTTAACAATTTTTAAATCGAAAAGCTCAGTATCTTTATGTATTAGCTGCTTATTTCTTATTATTAAAATAGTAGTTTTCATCTATCAAGTATCAAGATAATTCAGATACTAATGAAAAGACGTCACTTTTAGAAACATACTGTTTTGTATTTAGTATGGTATAAAAATACAATTTAATATAAACAATTTTAAATAATAATACTAAAACATTATTTATAAGTTTTGGCAGTAGGGAAAAATCGAAATTACACATTACTTCAATTTTATTAGATTGTATTAATAAAATTTTTAATTTAAATTTAACATATATTACCTGCAAGAGGTAATTCTAATTATCAAGGCGATAGGAATTTCGGCCTGTATGGGAAAAAAATGCGAGAACGGATCGAAACTATAAGATAATCAAATAATTGAGACACGAGATATTTCGAGATGATTTGATTTATTTAACTCAATGATCAAATTATTGACATCTATGAAATCTTCGCACGTAATCAGCCGATTATCCGAATCGGTCCGTCTCTCTAAACTACCCGGCAGGAACTGAACTTGGGTCCAAGGCACAGTGCAGTTCTGCATTACCAGCCTTCGAAGTGAACACTTCTCGGAAGGCGACAAGTGACCACCCAAGGACAAAGGGGTCATGTGTTCTTTTGATAAGGACTCTTGGCTCTTGGCTCTGCATGTTCCTCTCTGCGGTATTTTCTTACAAAAATGAACAAGAATACGTTGAATTGATTAAAACAGCTCGAGATTTATTTATTTATTATATTACACTTATGAAGGCAACCCATTAACCATAAAATTAGAAAAAAGTATCAACCCAGAAAATTAATCAGAAGTTTTATTGGCAGGCGGTGCAGGTATTATGAAAGAAAAATGCCAAGAATTTGAAAATCTTATGCAATACTACACACTTGATGGACAAAGTTTCGGTAATTATTTTTTAGAGACTACTTCCATAAAAATTGAAAGTGTAAGTAAGTATACCATTAAGCCATTTCCCTTTCAGGGTAGGCGTAATTGAAAGTAAAATTAAAAATTAAATTAAAAACGAAAAGAAAGAAAATCAAGATCAAAATAAAATAAAAAAATGAAATGTAGGGAAACCAAAGATAAAAAAGATGATATCATAAAGCGGACTTAGCAGCAATCACAAACAAAAATCAAATAATTATTTCTGACGTTATATTAATATTTTTGTATAAGAAAGCGAGATTCGTGATAGTTTTTAGTAATGTGAGATTTATGTTTGCTCACTAGTCAATAAAAACGTAAATAAATTTTGTGTGCACTTATAAAACTCTTTTTAATAATAAAGACATGTTCATTAATACAATTGTATTCATTTATTTATTTGGAAACAACAAAAACGATATCCTGTACGTACAGCGTTGATTGCCGCGTAAGGTGCACTCTATTACTGTCACTTATGGAAGAATCAAATTGAAAAATTGTAAAAAACTTATCTAAACCTTAAGCAACAAAACTTCCACTGGAAGTTGTTCCAACTCTGAACTTTCCTCGATACTTTTGAATGTGGAAAGTAAGAAAAGGCATTTTTCGATTGCTATTAACTTTTAATTAAATAATAATTAAGAATCATATATTTTATAATTTTTTATTAATTCATGGTCATGGCTAGAGAATGAAATTTGTTCAACTGGCAGCGAGTTATATTTTTAAATTATATTAAAATGAGGTTAATAAACTTTTCAGTTTTTAATTTTTTTCTTCGAATCCAAGCATCGGATCAAAAAAATTTATATAGGAAAAAATCCATTCTAGTTCCCAGATTTGTCGGGCAAGCTCGTGAGTGCTCTGAGAATCTTTTCCCAATCACTCGTAATATTTATGTAATTATTCACGTAAAAAAGAAGTGATGAACCGTTTTAGAATTTTCACATCGAGTTTGTCAATCTTTCTCAAAGTTCGAAGGTTATTTACGAAAATACATAAATATCCGATGAATTTTTCTCATATCCGAGACCTAGCTACTAGTTCGTCACTTTTTTACGGATACATTTTTTCCGTGTAGATTTCAATGTCTTGAAGACAAATCCAAGTCAAAATATGTTTTCTCGGCACAAACGTGCTGGGAAGCGGCGGCTTATGTACCTCGTCGAACATCGCGAAAATAGCATTTTGCAGTACACTGTGGTGTAATATCTTGCATTATCCGATCGCCGAGACGAAAATTTAATTTACATTTGCGTGGAGTTATTTTCGTCTTCATGACTGGATGAATGACTGCCATCACATTACTGCCATCGTTCGTCGGCCACGTTTGACCGATGAAAAGTGAGGTTACGTGTTCATTGTGTATACGCGCCATGATGCGAAACGTGAGAATGCAAACCCGCGTGATTTGGCAGCACTCGGTTGAGGGATCGTTTGCATTTCCACGCTTTCCTCCCTAAACGCGGAATCTACTATTACATCGGCGGTCGGGCAAACTTGGAGCCAGACTAAGAGAAGGTTTCCGAAATGATTCAACTTGGAATACCAGAAATAACATTTATTTGAAGGTCTTATTTTTACAAGCTCCCGCATTTGCCTGCACTTCCATACGATTGTGCTTCAGTGCATCCCGACCGGAAAAAGCCACTTGTGGAAAAACCCCCCAGGAGAAGCCAAATCTCTTACAAACTGTTTCACTCATCAGAGCCTTAATGATGCCGATTACGTCTTTCATTCCAAATCCGATCGAGTCTCTCTGCCTCCTCCCGTTCTGTAAGAAAAAAAAAAGTTTATTATTTTTTTAGCATTAACAGGCACTTAATAAAAAACTACTGAGTAAATTATTGTACAGTAGTGGTGCAAAATATACATTTGGAATCTTAAAAATGTTATAGTGGTCGAAAAACATTAAAGCTTAATGTTTTAGAAAAAACTGCAATATTAACACGTGGTTTTATATATAAGAAGTTTTATATTTAATGACCTGGGATAATAACTACTCTTTAGAGGCCCAAAATAATCCATGGTTAAAAACTATGGGCACTTTAGGCACATCTATCTAATATCTTTGTTTTAGATTTATTTTAGTTTTTACATCACCTGCGTCATTTCCAGGGAGCAGAGTATAATGGACCCAAATATCTCTCCAACGTAATGCAAACCGCGGACGTGCCCACTGTCCACGGGTACGATCCAATACATTCCCATTTTGAATTTCAACATCTATGTACGTCCCTGTTTGTGTTTGTAAATTAAAGTCATTAATTGAGTTGAAGAATGTAAAAAATTATTAGTTCAGAACTTTGAAGAAAAATAATTTCTGGGCAGAATTATGTAATATTTTAAAAATTATATTTTAATTTTTGAATTACCCATATTGTATAAGTTTATTTCACACATGCGCCCAAAGTGAGCTATTCCAATCTGTTCCTGGCCGTCCATCAGTTTATCCCCAAAAATAAATTTGATGAGCGGTATTTGATAATCAGCTGTAAAAAAAGTATAGTTACTGGTTAGTTTGACGGTACAAAATTTTTTTCCTCAGAACCCCTAAATTCCACTGAGTTGTGAGTCTGCTAATAATTGACCAAGAGATTCAATTTTTATATTTATTCTACATCTCATCATTGCCAACGGCCATACCACGCTGAAAAACCCAGTTCTCGTCAGATCACTGAAGTTAAGCAGCGTTGGACGCGGTTAGTACTTGGATGGGTGACCATTCAAGAATACTGACATGAGTGCTGTTGGCACATCGTGGGTGTGGTGAGCCCACACTTGTAGTTATTTATAACTACAAGAAAAACCTAGAAACACTACCCGAATCGGGTAGTGTCACGCCTACCCTGAAAGGGAAATGGTTTAATGGTATATATATCTCAAAAATTATTCCTTAGTTCCAAAAAATTATCTACAGTGAGAATAATATCATGGAATCCATACAGGTTGTCTTATGTTACAGTATTTGCACCCACCTGACCCATGTAAAAAAATAATAATACAGATTTACAATTGGTATTTCTATGAATACAGTATACTGAGAAATACATCATTCTAATATTTTCGGACCAAACAAAAAAATTTTTTTTTTTCACTTTAATTACAGCAAAACGTTAATAATTTTGAAGGCTTCAATTGAGATATTTTTATTTTCAAAACTCTTCATATTTCCAAATTGTATTGCTGAATTGAAATCCGCAATAGTTAAACAATCATTTAAATTTATAAAGAATACAAATTGAAATAATTGTCATTGAAGCTTTATAAATTGCATGTTCAATTATAGATCTTAATTTTCAATTTTGGATCTTTCCTATTTAAAATTAATTCAATTAGAACGTATTCAGAATAATTCAATTCCGAGAGCTTAGAATATTACATTCTTTAATTTTAAATAGAAATTTCATCAATTCTGTTAAAAAAATTGATCCAGTCACTTAAAATGAAATTTGACATTACAAGAAATTATTACTTTTCTTTTCTAAATTTTTGCAATTCCACTTTAGAGTTTTGAAATTTGAGAAGCTTCGATTTTGAATTGAGGCTTCTAATTTCATAGTGCAGTGATGAATGAATACTATTAGTTTTGGAAAAAAATAAGGCGATTTTTTTTTTGTGCTCGTGGGACACGCTTTCTCACATTTTCACGGTGAAAAGAAATTCAGTTATCGATAAAAAAAAGAAGAGAGTTCAGCTTAATGGAGGGGCTGATAGCAAAAGCGGACTAAAAAAAGAGTCGGAGCAAAAGCGGGTTGATCATTTCTCAGCGCAAGAACGAATTAGCCCACGCGCTACGAGCAAAAACGAGGTAAAGATTTAACTCGTTTTCGCCCGTAGCGCGTAGACTGACCCATTTTTGCCCGCACTCATATATTGATTCGGTTCAACTCCAACCGAACTCTTGACTCGTTTTTGGCTACGCTGATATTTTCGTTTCGTTCGCGCCTGGACGATCGAGAATAAATAAAATTGATGGGTTTATCTCCATAAGAGCTGAAGCGCAATATCAACGATTTTTGAGAAGAGTCGAAAAACGTTCTCAAAAATCGAATTTTGAATTTTGAAGAAACAAATGTATACTCCTAAAGTCCATCAATGCTGAATTGATGCCTGAAAAGTTATATTGGAGAAGTATTATATTTAAAAAAAATTAGTGATAATTATCAAAAAAATTAATTTCAATTTTTAATACGCATAATATTCTGCAAATGAATTATCAAGACCATGGGGCCCTAAAAATAATTGGGTTCCTATTGCGTGGAATTGGAAACCTGAAATAGGAATAATTGCATGAAAAATGTTTCAATGGGATTGGCTGCGATTCGTCACATGATTCGCACTAAATCTCAAAAATTTATAGACAAAGAGTTTTTATATTGAATTTATGAAAGTTATTGAATTTTTTTCTATTTTATAAACAAATTTTATGAGCCATTATCGACGTCAGCTATTTATGATGTAATAACTTTGATGTAAATGATGTAAGCTTTTCCTACGAAATCGACCAAAAATTACTCGGCAATGACACCTAGTTATCATATATTTAGTCAGTTAATAATAATTGATGCTTATTTAAATAAACCGAATCAACAAATGCACTGTTGGGCTATTTTCCGACGCACTAGCTTGGTTTTTTCAACGTAATCAAATGTTATTAAATAATTTATAAACCTTTAGGGATATTTCAATGACAATCGACAGTTTTTATTTTTAAAAACAATTTTTTAAACAAATTTGTATTATCTCATGTATTTATGAACTAAACAATTCCTCTTTTCACCCAGGAATTAATAGCCAATTGTTTATCAACCGTTTCTTGCTATTAATCAATAACAATTGATGATTGTTCAAACAACATTAATTAACAAATGCATTTTCTGGCTATTTTCAACATGTTAACGTTGTTCTTTCAACGCGTAATCAACTCTTAACAACTAATTTTTGAAATTCTTTAAAACCCTTGGGTAACGATCAATTATTGTTAACAAGAAAAATTGGTTTATAACATTTTTAGTAAAAACAACAATAGTTATTCGTCATCCAAGTTTCTAAAAAAGTTACAAAATTAATTATTAACAGTTGATCAAGTTAAAAAATAAAGTTTAAGTCATGGAAAATAGCTGCAGCACTCACTCAAAAAAAAAAAAAGTTTGTCTGCCCGAAGTCAAACTTGGTCAAAGTCTAATAATGATAAATTATTATAATAATATAATAAAAATATTAGGATTAAGATAATTATAAATTAAAAAAATTATAAAAAATGTTTGCAAGTTTTAATTCTTCTATTTGGTAATAGGAAATTTTTTTTAGTACAATTTTCATTACTCGGTGGGTTTCCTATCACCACTACGTAGCGCGTCCTCAGGT
>CAKNYM010050835.1:0-85182 GCA_932195095.1 Andricus curvator | reverse complement strand
GAGATGTATGGCGGTCTCGGGTAGATGAGGCAATGAACTTTCGAGTTTGACCTGCTAATCTATAATAATAATAACAATTTTCATAGGTTTTTGTATGCCCTTTTCATTGATCCAAAAACAATTTTTTTTTTTTTTTGGTAAAATGCATATTTTGTAATCTTTTTATCTCAAATAAAAGTTTTAGTTTCTGCCTTTAAGAGCTTTGAGGTTGATTAGTGGGAATTTTTATTTTCATTAATAAAAATAAGCAAGGAGTTTAGATATTTAGAGGTGGCGCAAGTCCCATGAAGTTTAACACGTATTTCCCATAAATGGCCTGAAATGTTTTTTCAACTTCGTAAACAGTCTAACAGTCGTAGAATATGTTGAAGAATGGTACATACAAATGTAAAGAAAAAATATAAATCTCCGGCAAAGATCTGGCGAGTTGAACGCAAAAAGGTATTGAATTCTTTCCGGCGAAAAATTCCGTTTTCAATAAATAACTGAAAACGAAACACCCTTCGAATGTGGATGAAATGCAAAAAAGATGCGAGATGAAATACGCTACAAGTATGGACTGTCAACATTCAAATTTTAACGGTTGAATATTTTGGTCTGATATTTTGCATACCTCATCTAAATATTGGTCTCTTTTCCTGAGAAGTCTCGGTTTTTTTGAAAAAATGTTTATATTTGACGTTATGAACAAAAAGAATAGAACAATAGAAAAAAAATGCAGTGACGCTCAGTACTAGGTAGTGTGTATTTTCGAGGCCTAAACCTCGACCCTCGTTAAAGCTACGAGGCAGACTCCCCGTAGCGCGAGCAGAGACTCTGGAGCGCGTCGAATTACCCGAGACGAATCACCCTCCTCATTGCTATGAGATGCAGGCCGGTTAAAAAAACTGAAATTATGAAAGCATCGCGTGATTCAATTTTAATTAGCAGAAATAGTTTATTCATATAATTTCAAGTAAGTGAAAGAAAGATTCATGAAAATCGGTTAATATTTGCAGTAATAATAGAAATGTTGAAGTGCACACGATAGTATGCAAAGATACACCACACTTTCACTATAATTTAAAGCACATTAATCCGAAAACAAATTTTTGTCAACAAAAATTACACTATGTGGCTGTTTGTGAATGTCATTTGTTTATAACAATTAAAACACATAATAATCAAATTATTTGCATTCTGGGAGTACTCTTGCGTCGATTTCAGATGATTTTCATTATATGCAAACCGATAGTGAAGAGTAAATAATGATCACATAATAAATAAACAAATGAAAATGCAACAATCTCTGTCTAATCTGTCTTGGGAATTTAGCGCTCTTCATTTAAAAAAAAATAATAATTGCGGATTGGGGGAAAACTGAAGGCTGTAGACCTTTTGAACGAAAAGAATGCGTTTTCTCCCACAGTGCGGTGTATCTTTGCATACTATCGTGTGCACTTCAACATTTCTATTATTACTGCAAATAGTAACCGATTTTTATGAATCTTTTTTTCACTTTCTTAAAATTATATGAATAAACTATTTCTGCTAATTAAAATTGAATCCCGCGATGCTTTCATAATTTCAGTTTTTTGAACCGGCCTGCATCTCATAACAATGAGGAGGGTGATTCGTCTCGGGTAATTCGACGCGCTCCTGAGTCTCCGCTCGCGCTCCGGGAAGTCTGCCTCGTAAATTTGACGTGGGTCGATTGCCAGGCTTCGAAAATACACACTCAGCTAGTACTGAGCGTCACTGCATTTTTTTTCTATTGTTCTTTTCTTTTTGTTTATAACGCCAAATATAAACAATTTTTCAAAAAACCGAGACTTCACAGCAAAACAGACCAATATTTAGATGAGGTATCCAAATATCAGACAAAAATATCAACCGTGCGGCCGGAAACTGGAATACCGTTTTATAACGCTGATAAATCCCCTTAATTGATCAACCATTTTATCAGTCATTTAGCGGTCAGCGTAGTTTAGTTCCCACATATTTGCATTCTGCTTAACCCCCGGGAGCCAGAGCTCATTTAACGCAGAATTCAATCAGCTTTAGGTTTTTCGGAAATATTTGAATCTCCCTCTATTTTGGACGGCGCTATCACCTTCCAAAGTCAAGGATAGTTTTTAATAAGTCATCGGTTCAAGTGGTCCGATACTATTCGCCAGTAGTTGAACTGTCAAATATCGAATCGCAGCAATTATAGTCAAAAAAATTTGTTTCTTTTGTATACTAATCTCAGGTAAAGTTCAAGTTCTTTTAGTGCTAAGATTTATTGCTAGAACTTTGACCTGGGGAGGTGGGGTGTCGATTCCTAATCCTTTCGTAGAGCACCCACTCAGCTTCATTCATTATTCCAAGGTATCTATGATATCGATCTCGTTCACGGATTATCCAAATGTGGTTATTTTGTATTACTATTTGACCCACATTATATTCGAACAGATATGCGCCTTCTTCTACTATTGGGGGTTCAACGGTTGATTCTGTAAAAAATAATATATAAATTTTCAATATAGGACTAGAAAAGAAGCAGGAGCGCCACTAACACAAATTTTCTTGTCATCGTTCGCAATTTTTAGATTAAAATGTAAAATTAATATTAATACAAAATGTTTTTATTTCATAGTGCCTGCTATCTACAATTTAAAAAAAAAACGAAAACTATATCTTGAATAATGGATGAAAATTGAAATCCTTACTTCAGAATTAATATATAATATATACAATCTAACCGATGGAAACATGTACACAATTTTAAATTTTTTATTTTAAATTAGATATTCTTTATAAAAAATTTAATTGGACATATTTTTTCTCTCGACAAAAAGTTTTCACTTTTTCAAATTCTTGTAATTCCTTGATGGAATTTGCGGGAAATATGCTTTTATGAATTTAAATACTGAGACTATGTCATAAAAAAATTTATCGAGTAATTAGAAAATGGTTATCTAAGAAAATTCACGGAATATCATGACAGTGGGCGAAAGTGAAAAAGTCCGTGAAAAAATCGTAGAACTTTTGATAGAAATGACCTAAAAAGATAAGTGTTTTTCGAAATGACATATAAATAATTACAGAATAAAGGAAAAATATGGAGAAGCTTTAAAAAATTAGTTTTGACCTTTAAAATCTAGGTTAAATTTTACATTTTTTTAGAGAAATTAGTATTATTTTTATTAGTATTAGTATAGTATAGTATTAGTATTAGTATTATAATTTCGAGAAAAATGCAATTTAATTTTCTATTTTAAACCTACATAAAAAGAATGGTTTCCACCTAAGTTATTCTGACTATTTGTCGTATTTCAGGGTTTTTGTTTTTGCTGAATTCAAATTAAAAGTAAAAATATCAAAATTAAGTATGGCGTATCCGACATGATGGACCAAAACTGGAAAACCGATCCGATGCGAGTGAAAATTACTGTATGGTGTTTATTCGGATTGCTGATTTCGAATCCAAAATCAAAATGTCAAAATACAAGATGGAGGATCCAATGTGGCGGAATAGCATTGTAAGAATATAATTGATTTTATAAATGTCGCTATTCGGGGAATTTTTATGTCGCCTATTTCAAATCTCAAATCCAAATTTAAAAATTAAAAATAGTGGATCCAATATGGCGGACCGAAATGAAAAAATGGAACAGATTTGATTAAAAAGTGCTACTGGGGCATTTTCAGGTAAATTGTTAGAAATTTCAGTAGAAATTTTCAGAGACGCGTGACTAAAGCTTTATGCAGAAACCGTTTCTAAATTTGCCTAAACTGTAACAGGAATTTCAGCAACGGTAACTGCATAAGGCTTCAGTCACATGTTTCAGAAAATTATGTTACAATTTAGGAATTTTCAGTCACTGTAAATGAAAATTTCAAGGGGTTGAAAATTTTTTTCGGTTCTTTAATTTTAATATAAAATATGTAGTCTATATTTGACCTGAGAATATATAAATAGTGAGAAAATATGAGTGAAGTTAATATAAATGACTTCTTATGTATCTATGTTATAATAGTACGTATATGTATACAATCATTGTATCAAATATATAATCGAAGCTCATCTCTTATGATAAGAATTTTTTCCACATTTGATTCATTGAGCATATTACATCAAATAGATATATACGCAGTTATTGACATATAAACTTTGCTAATATGTAGTCTTACTATAATTTATATTTTCAAGAGAAATATATACTGCAAATTTATATTAAAATTAATGTACTGAATTTTATTTTATTTCTTATACATAATATTCGTATGTGAATTTTCTGTACCAAAATCGAATTTTAAAACTGAAAATCTGAATTTTCAGCAAAAAAATCAATTTTTATCAAAATAGTTAATCCAATGAACCAAAAAGATGAATTTTCAACTAAAATATGAATCTTGCACACAAAAAAATGATTCCTTAACAAAGTGATTCAACCAAAATTAAATTTCTACTAAAACAGATGAAGTTTTAATTCAAAAATATGAAAAAAAAAAAAGTTGAATTTTCATCAAAAAAAGATTTCAGTTTGATTTTCAGCATGAAAATATGAGTTTTAAATAAAAAAAAAATTTTTACGAAAATACTAGAATTTTTAACCCACAAAGATGAATTTTTAATTGAACAGTTGAATTTTTAACAACAACAAGAGATGACTTTTTAACGAAATTGTTCAATTTTCAACCAAAAAAGAGTTTAGTTCAACTTTTTAGCATCAAAATATGAGTTTTAAAATATAAGTTAATTTTCTATGAAATTACTTGAATTTTCAACCCAAAAAGACGAATTTTCAACACAAAAATTGAATCTTCAATAAAAAAAGGATTACTTCGCAACAAAATTGTTGAATTTTCAAACAAATAATAAAATTTATAACTAAAAAAGTAATCTTGTGAAGGAAGCAACTGCATATAATATAAATATAAACAGGAGGCAAATAATTTACTAAAAAGAATATCATGTCGGGTTTACCGCAAAACTTCATTTTCAAATTTCTCTAATTTTTCACTGACCAATTTTTCATTTTTCCTGACCATTAATATTCAAAGATCAGTATCTTAACCTTGAAACATTTTTGATCTAGAATCTTTTATAAACGAAATAAAACAATTTCAAATCAAAATTGAAAAAATTTCAAAATTAGTCTACATGAAAGTTATTTAAAGTTATAGAAATTCCTTGACTTTTACACGATTTTTGTTTCTTACATCCCTGACTTTTCCCTGACCTTGAGCTGTTACATAATTTCAGTACGGTCTCTTTCCAAAACACTACAATGAAGGTTCAATGGGATAATCCTGAAAGAAGTTAGACTCACGCGAAGCTAAAAAAGCACCTGAAAAAGTGAAAACTTCCGGACCCTGTATGTTGACAACCGGTTGATCAATGCACCCATGGTTTGTTGATTGTCTCAATTAGAGTAAAGACTAAACGTTGAAATTGGTTGTGGGTAATAATTCCTTTTGTTTTTCTATGACAATACAAGTATATTAAAAGACCTACGGTTTTCGGAATACATTTTTTTTCTTTGTCCTTTTACAAGAAATGTTGAACAAATCTTTGGAGCGATTTTGTGATATCGTAGCTTTAAATTTGGCAGAGTACGATTCGCGTCCGTCAGAATTAAAGATAACGTTAGGTTTCGATAGCTTATCAAGCCACAAAGATGCACATCGTAAGCATGAAAATTGCGAAATCGAGACTTTACTTGATATAAACGTTTCTAGATTAAATTGACCACTTTGTTCCATATTGGATCCGGCATTTTAAATTTCCAAATTTAGACTTCAGATTTTAAATCAGCAACCTGAAAAACTCCTTCAGTACGACGAACAGTCTCATCTACTTAGATGGAAATCATTTATGTCATGAAGGTTAAAAAGAGAAATTTCAAATGCATTTGAATCGGCATAACAACATCTATCGAAAAATATGATTACATATTAGATATACTACCTGAGCACCCATGTTATTGAATTATACAAATTGTTGTCAAACAATATCAAATTTAACCTAAATGTTTAAGGATTAGGTCATTCATATTAAAAGTTCTACGATTTTGTCACGAACTTTTCCACTTTAGCCCGCTGTGCGGCGTAGAAGTGCAAATGTAGACATGAAAATATCCACAAGCCAAATTATGGTATTTCAAATGAAACAGACACATCATGATCATATTCATAAACAACGCATAAAAATATATTGATGAATCATAAAATATATTGCTTCACTACTTTTAGGTCATTTGACGGCCATTTTTGCGAATCTGCGCATCAAAATACATTTCTAAATCATAGGTCCATCAAGCCAGCACCTACACAATCGAAATTCCCTAATTTTTCCATATCAGAATTTTAGGCTATTTTTGGGCTGTATTGCTGATTTTGGGCTCCATTACTTTCTTTGAAAATTCAAATTTCAAGTGGAGGTGCTGGCTTGACTCAAGCTAGCACCTCCGCTCGAAATTTTTGAATTTTCAAAAAAAGTAGTGGAGCCCAAAGATCGGCAATACAGCCCAAAAAGCCCAAACTTCTGATACGAAGAAATTAGGGAATTTTGATTGTGGAGGTGCTTGCTTGATGGACCTATCAGATATGTAATTCTCTCAATATTCGTGCATTTATTGACCTATGGTGTTGGTAGACCACTCGATCACCCGGGCCGAAAATATCAAAATAACTATTAATTTAACTACTAATTGTTAACAATAATTGAAGTCCCAAATATTACTTTGGTAGTTTTCTGATAATTTGTTGGGATAATTATAGTAATGATGTGTAGCTGGGTTCTTCGTCTATTAGCTCATTAAAGCTCTGCAAAAATCCTTTACACGATCGTTAGTAGTCGAATCCATCCACCAACAATTGAACAACAATATTGATTCTTCTGACTAGGGATAGTGCTATTGATTGATATCGATTGCTAAGATACCGATCCATGATGAAAATTTACCAAATTCATCAAATAGATGGCTGAACTAAAGTTAAGATTTTAGGTGAATGAAGTTATATTGTTAATTAACAATTCGAATGGTTAATTGACATTTCGCAGTCGCGTTGAGATTCGAAAGTATCAGAATTGTCGGAAGGCTAAGAAGTGGCAGAGTCTTTAGGTGGGGAAGAAGGCTGACACGCGCCGGCGTCTTATCATCTATGACTTGGTGTAGCGTGGTCTTTATCTTGCGGCTCTATCACTCCCCGTGCAGAAATTTCGATAGGGCTCTAGTGGGGCTCCGACGAGTTTTCCCTATCTCTAATCGGGCTCTAGTGAGGAAAACTAGTCGGGTCCCCATCTAGAACGTAACGCTATGGCCATAGGGGCCCTACTAGATTTTCTAGTAGGGTTCTAGTGGGGGTCGCCCGCCTACAGCCCCATTTAGGAGAAGGCCCCCTACGGGGCACCTACAGGGCCCCTGTGTTTGATTTCAATTATTGGGGTAAATAATATTCTGCATTATAATTCAATTTATGAGTATTTTATTAATTATTTGATATTATTAATAATGTATTATTATATAAATTAGAGAAAAACTTGTAAACATAAATAAATCAAATCACGCGTAAAAAAAAGCCAATTCTGATTATAAATAACCTCACTCTGATCATCATCTTCCCGTTTGACTTTTTTCATTAGGCGGAACTTTTTCCTCTGAAGTCGTTCCTGCTGTTGCAGGCGCCTTTTCGCTTCCATCAAGGAGAAAAATCATTGTAAAACACAAACAAAATTACATTGACAACTAAAAAATACAAAACTTGAAAGCTCTGGTAAAGCACTGGACAGCCGTATTTGACATAACCTCTTTAACTTTAACTGTCACATATGTGCCTGGCCCCGAAAAAAAAAGTTCAATAGTGCCCTAAATCAAATCTTCGAGAATAACGCGTTTAAATAGTCCAAAAACATGATTTCTGCATACTGAAACCTTCAAAAACCTCAAAATTAATATTTTAGGCAATATAAGATTGTAGGAATTCTCGGGTCGGGGCCCCATTAGATACAGATAGATTCGCCATACCAACACGAAGTATGGAATTCTTCTCTAGAACCTGACAGGGCCCCCATCAGTTTTTTCTAGACTAGATATTATGGTGGGGGCCCCATGAGAAACCAACTTCAAATAGGGAAAGATAGGGAAATTTCTGCACGGGTCAGCCTACCGGCCTGGTGCAGGCTTGTGTATTAGCACAAAAGGATATTTATACCTACTTCCGAGAACCTTCACATGTCGGAAAAAATCTAAGTTTCCTCCTACACGTATTATAGATTGAATTAAAATCTTTCAAACGAATTTCGGCGAAAATTTGAGCTCATAATGTAATAAGGATTTGTAAAATAAATAATTATAACAGCTTTGCACTCACTTACAAAAATGATAACATATGTGAGAAAAAATTTCAGTCAAATTCAATTCTTCGGTACACCTAAATATTGAATTGAAGATTTTTAAACGTATTTTGGCAAAAACTTAACGAAAGATGCACAATGATGATAAAATAGGTTTCACCTGTTTGGAAATGAAATGCAAATTTTGTAATATAATCGATATCTGGATGTGAGATATTTTACTGTATGATTAATTTGGTAGTATATAATATTCTACTTACGAACAGAGTGAAGCGATATCATAAATAGTAAAATCGAAGTTGAAATTAACGTCTTCATATTTCTAAAGTGCCAGTACAGCTTTTCGAAAAAGAACTTCCAGAGCCGCAACGAATAAGATTTTGCATGCGTGTCGTAATTGCTTATATACTAGCTATTATCACATTATTGACAAAAATGATTATCTACATTTAGGTGGGGAAATGAAGAGAATTAAACTGTTTTGTCAAACGTGTTTCTCTTGCTGTGAAATAGAAAATCATTATTTACTATCCTTGGAAAAGTCAAGCGAAGACGAGATACGAGTCGTGACAATCGTAAACAAGCGACAATAAAGAAGAATTTAGAAATTCACAAAAAAAAATGTAATACGTATGATATTTTTTTGCAAATTGTTTGGGTTTAACATTTTTTCATATTGCAAGAAGTAATGAAAAAAGTGGAGAAAGTACTAGGGGTGTGCGGTTTTGCCTCGCCGACCCGTAATCAACCCGACAACTCGAATTCAACTCGCGAAATGCACAAACGCGCAATAAATTAACAATCAACTTAAAAATCTGAAAAACTTTGTAAATATAAGATAGTCCGAACTAAACCCCTTTTTTATAGTTTTCGTAGTCCCGCACAGTGGGGTGAAATCAAAAAACAAGGTTCAAAATGACATTTAGAACGCAATTATGCACCGATTTTAGATTATGCATTTTTGAAAAAAGCAGAATTACATTTTTTAGAGAATGCTGAGAGGGGATTTTTATTTTTTTGTTTATTTAAATTTTATGTTGAAACAAACCCGCGAAAACAGTGTCTATTTTTTAGTTTCATTTTTTATCTCTTAGATAACATTTTTGTTATACTTTCTGGCACTTGGATTCAATGCACATAATCGGATTGGATTGAACTTTAGCACACTTTTTTAAGACCTAAAAGGAAAGGACCAGTTAGTTAGCCAGCTATTTTGGATGAAAATTCAAAAAGTTAAAATTATTTTGAAAATGGTTTGAACCATTTTTTTCATGATTCGAAAATTCTATGTGTGGCTATTTGTAGTACACGGAAGGCCAACAACTGAACCGCCGGATGCAATAAGGGGGTATACAATTTTTCTGCACCATTCGGTTGGCCCCTGAGCGACTTTTTTTTTAAGTTAAAATTTTGATTTTTAAAACATATATCCTTATAGGAAATTTCATTGCGGATCTTTTTTCCCTTTTGTAAAAAGTTGTCACTTGTGCTGTTTCCAAAATAAATGCAAAAAACACATTTTTTGCGAAACGACGATTTTCAGTGTTTTTTCACTTCAACTCGCTCTAAACCCCAGAGTTTTCAATTTTTTTACATAAAAATTTCAGGTGTTACTCATTAGACTATTATTAAAGTGTTAGTGAAATCGAAATTAACATTTATTTGTGTTAAAAAATGTTCATAATTTTTTTCTGAACAGTTTTATAAACATCGTTTGAATACTTTCAATCGCGAAGTCTATCGACGTAAATTTCAGATACAATAAACTTCTAGCGGTTGAAATGTTCACTAGGGTCCACATCCTCTTCACCCTACAAGTAATATACTTTTCACTTACATGAACACTTTTTAATAATATTGGAAAATGAGCACTTTCAACAAAATTAAGGTTGCTGGAAAAACAGACATGACTAACATTCACCCCGAGAAAATATATTTTTTTACATTTTTTGTCTGAAAAAAAGGATTTTCAGTAAAAATCCTCACTGAGTTAATTTAGTGACCGTTTTCTGACTGATTCATATCAAAAGAGATTTTTTACATTTTTGGAAACTTTAATTTAGAATTTGCCAAATTTTTATATAAATTTCTAAATACCTGATTCTTTCGAATTTTTCTAATATTTCTTTTCCATCCTTTCTCGTCTTTACTTCTTTTTCTGCCTCGAGGTTCCGAAGAAACTAGTTCCATTTTATTGAACTATAAATAGTCACATTTAATAATTCAAAAATTTTCTGTTTCAAAAATTATTCTCTTATTTTTTAGATGTAACACTTTCGATGTTCGAAACTATTGTGAGGTATATTTTATAAGCACTCTTCCTAATGCAGATTATTTGTCTCACTATTATTATGTTTACCGCGATGTTTACAAAATTTTCTGAGAAAACTTTGCACATTATTTTTAGGCAAAGAAAGAAGAAAAGAAAGAGGGAAAGGGGGAAAGAAAATAATACATTTTGGCTGAAAGAGATGTCATAATAATTTATCCTTTTTACGTGAGTTATTACATGTATAAATACATATTTTTTATATAAAATATTATTAGTTTCATAATAAATTTTTGTAGAAAAATTCTGCAAAATATAACTTTTTACGTGCAGACCTTCAGGAATCAACAGGCTCGCCTTTCTCATAGACGGCGCTGAGTCGTACATTCACGACGCCGAGCGAAATAATTAAAGCATCATAGTTTTTCAGCAGCTGGACCAATGGGAGTAAAACTTTTCAGAAAACTTATGTGGACCCTATTGAACATTTCATCCGCTAGAAGTCTATTGTATCTGAAATTTACGTAGATAGACTTTGCGATTGAATGTATTCAAACGATGTTTATAAAACTGTTCAGAAAAAAATTATTAAAATTTTTTAATACAAATAAATGTTAATTTCGATTTCACTAACACTTTAATAATAGTCTGGCGAGTAACTCCTGAAATTTTAATGTAAAAAATGGAAAACTCTGGGGTTTAGAGCGAGTTGAAGTGAAAAAACACTGAAAATCGTCGTTTCGCAAAAAATGTGTTTTTTGCATTTATTTTGGAAACAGTGAAAGTAACAACTTTTTACAAAAGGAAAAAAAGATATGCAATAAAATTTCCTATAAGGATATATGCTTTAAAAATCAAAATTTTAATTTAAAAAAAAGTCGCTCAGGGGCCACCCGGATGGTGCAGAAAAATTTCATACCACCTTATTACTTTACCATCACGACTTTTTGTCGATTGAAAGACGATTTTATCAGAGTTAGAACATTTTCAAAATTCAAAAAGCAAACGAAAATAAAATTTTTCAAACAAACAACGCATTTTTTGTTTAAATCGTAAAAAATAACATTGAAAATAAACAAATTAAGTTTTGGAAAAGCGACACAAAGTGCAATAAAATGTATATTATAATTGTTTTATGTTTATAAGATGCCTACTTTTTTATTATGAAAACAAGACAATGAAAACACACATGTTTCAATATCAATGCGTATTATGAATTGCAATAACATAAATTTATTGAAACGATATATTTTGTAGGGTAGCTGAGAATAAAAATTAGTGCAAAATAAGGAACAAATATTAAAGTAATCATGACAAATAAAATGTGTACATTATTTTGCATTATCTGACCGAGGTACAGAAATAAATATAATATTAATGTGACATAATCACAGAAAATACTGGGCTTTCCAATAGAACCCATTTTTGGTTCCAAAGGAGCTGCAACAAAAATGAACCCCACTTGCTGAAAAGGAACCCAAAACGATAAATGAGCTCTAAATGATACCTCAGTTGGGGTTCTAAAGGATCCCAATTAAAAATGAGCCTATTTCTAAAGAACCTATTTTTCGCTTTGCCCACTTCGACATTTTGTTTAATTAATTATACAATTTTTACCTGAAAGCACACATTTAATCAAACTCTGATGGACATAACTTCATAAAGACAATGAAGGTACAAAATATTACCGTAATTGAAATAGATATAATGACTTGATAGATGTAATTTGCAGGTTATGTAACAAGGTTGTAAACATAAAGGCTTATTCATATGCAAGAAACTTTTCGACATGTCACTTTTTAAAAGTACAAATATATATTATTAGAAGTGCTGTAGGGTCGTTGCAAAAACAAAATTTCCTTTGTTTTATAATTTTAACATAAAATATAAAAATAGATAACCAATTTGACTGTAGAGAAACGAATTTTTTTAAAGTCTTAATGCGCATGCGTCGCACCAGCAGCCTCACTGCATGTTGATCGGGCGCTTATTTGAAATGATAAAATATGCAAATCAATTTTTTACAACATAATTATTATAATATTATTATTATAATTATTGTTTAATAATTTTTAAGTACAAAACATATTATGAATTATTGAGAATTGACATTTGTGAAGAAAAGTCTTCCTTATTTTGAATTTAAAGTCAATAATTCATTTGTAAAGAGTAAAATCAAAGACTTAATTTACCTTTTACTCTAAAAGTCTATTTTGTGATCTGAAAATTAATTTCTTTGATTCGAAACTGATGATTTATCATAAAAAATTAATTTACACATTCGATAATTTCAACAACAAAAAAAACATATACAGCGAAAAACACGATAATTGACAGAAATGGACTTGTAGATTGAACTAATAAAAAACTGTTACAGATTGAACTATTTTTAAATTTAAACATTAAAAATTGTGATAATTACAGGTGCAATAGTTCAAAATTGTATTAAATACATGCAGGAATCATCACAACAACTGGTTTTCCTTCCCCAAGCACATACATTTTCAGGGTGGCGATTCGGCGGACAATTTCAAATTCCCGGTTATTTCCCGGGTTTTCCCGGTCAAGTTTTTCAATTTTCCCGGTCAACTAAAAGTAACATATTCATATTTGCCGTAAAACGCAAACATTTATTTTAATTCATGACGTTCACTCTGAACATCCTTTAACACAACAGAACAAAACATTGCAAAATAAATGAATTTTCAAAAAATACTTTAATTTTCCACTAAAAATATCAATTTTTCAACAAACAAAAAAATGAAATAGTTAAACTTTTCAACCAAAGTGATGAACTTTCAAATAAAATTATGAATCTTCAACGGAATAGTTAAATTGTAAAAAAAATAAAGAATGAATTCTCAGCTAAAATTATGAATATTTAACTGGAACACTTGAATTTTCGACCAAAAAGATGAATTTTTAAACCAGAAGATTAATTTTCAAATAAAAATAATTATTTTCAACCAAAAATGGAATAGTAACGTTTTTTGTGAAAAAAAAAATTAATTTTAAACCAAACATAAGAGTTTTCAATTAAAACAATGAATATTCAACTGAAATAGTTGAATTTACAGACAAAAAAATTAATTTTTACTAAAAGAGATAAATTTTTCAACCAAAACTTAAATAATTATATTTCAAGTTAAAGAAATTAATGTTTAACCAAACAAACGAAGTGATGAATTTTCAAATAAAATTCTAAATATTTAACTGAAATAGTTGGATTTTAAACCAGACAGATGAATTTTTTTTACTGCAATGATGAATCTTTAACTAGAATAATTGAATTTTGGACCAAGAAGATGAATTTCTACCAAAAGACGAATTTCCAACTAAAAAAGATAATTTTTCTACCAAAAATTGAATAAATAAATTCATAGGCAAAAAAAAGAAAGTTAAAAAAAAAAGAGATGAATTTTCAACTAAAATTATGGAATATTCAACTGGAATAATAGTTACATTTTCATTAAAAAAAAAAAAAATTACCAAAAATATTTTAAGTAATTTATTTAATAAATGACATTTTTTTATACAAAATTATAGACAATGAAATGAATAATTGGAAGAAAAAACTTCACTTCATTGGCGAATTTGTTGATGACAGCTCTCTCAGTTTGCGGAAATTGTTACAAAACATTTATTTAATTTTTTTCTTCATGAACATATTGCTTAAAATGTGTTGCCTCGAAAAAGAAGTAAATAAACGTTTTCGAATAATTCCCGCGAGACAAAAGTGCTGCCATCAAATTGCCACTTCATAACCTCAAAATCCTAGTACCGATTGGTCCTATTGGGAACGATTGAAACTTTGCAACACTGAATCTTTCCCAATCGTGCACACACGATTAAGAAACACGATTAGAAACAATTCAAATTTCTTTCTATCATTCTGAATTGTTTCAATTAATTATTTCTAGAAGGGTAAACAGTTTGCTTCTTCCAAAAATTGTACACATAATAAATGATAATATCGTTTGTGTTTGCTTTACCGACATATTTTGTAAATCGCGAAATTACCAACCCGACTTTGCAGGCGGTTGGTTTGTGAATGCGCCTTTATGTTGTTCTTTTCAAGTGCGCTCTAAACGAACCCTTTTGGGTCTCTGCAGGTATCTATTGGAGCTCAAGTTCGAAAGGATACCAACTTTTATTTGAGCCGCAACATTAGTGAACCCCCAGTTTTTTCTGTGATAGAGTTGAACTTCATGCAGAAAAATTCTTAGTTTGGAAAAAAACGGAGTGCGAAGCACAAGATACGTGATGAGAATGTGTTCGTTAAAGCGGAAGGAGCATCAACGAAAGAGAATTCACAATCACCAAATTCCAGTTGTCGATCCTTGATCTTTAACTGGGCACAAATGTGGAGGAGGTACAAAGATTTGAGTGTGTAGCGCGAGGTAAATACATTATCAAACTTGCGAGCGAAGCTAACCGCGCGCGATGACGATGTGCCCGCACGGCGGGCAGATTTTTTTCTTTGTTAAAAATTAATGTTTTGATCTAAAAATGTTACTATTCCATTTTTAGTTAAATGTGTATTCTTTACCAGTTGAAAATTTAACTATTTGATAAGAAAATCATGTATTTTGTTGAAAATTGGTATTTGAGTAGAAAATTGATCTAGTTTTTAAAAAATTTATCTTTTTGTTTGACCATTCAACTATTTTGTTGAAAATTTCTCTTTGCTGGTTGAAAATTATTCTTTTTGTTAAAAAATGCATCTTTGTTGGCTAAAGATTCAACAATTCGGCTCAAAAGTCATCTTTTTTTTATTCAAACGTCATTTACTTTATTGAAAGTTTAACTAATTTATTAAAATTGAAATTTTTAAAGATTCATCTCTTTGGTGAAAGTGAACTATTTTATTGAAAAATAATTTTTTTGGGTGAGAAGTTAATTTTTTTATCTAAAAATTTTACTATTCCACTTCAGTTTGAAAATTTATTCTTATAAGTTGAAAATTCATCTATTTCGTAGAAAATATAACTTAACTTTTTTCGTTTAAAATACGTTTTTTTTCGTAGACAATTATCTTCTTTGCTAAAAATTCATCTATTTCGATTCAACAATTTTGTGAAATATCCGCCTTACTTCCTTGAATTGAAACGATTTAAAATCCGTTTTTTTTTTTCGTTGAAAATTAATCTCATATTTTTGTTTCATAATGTATCTCGCTCGATTATAAATTCTACTCTTTGGTTATAAATATGATTATTTGGTTAAAGATTTATAATTTTAGTTGAAGATTGAACTATTTTGTTGGAAATATAATTTTTTGTTGATAATTCAAATGTTTGTTCATAATTCAAATTTTTTGTTGAAAATTCAACCATTTGGATAAGAAATTTACTATATATTTGTTTGAAAATGTATCTATTTGGTAAAAAATTACCTTTTCTGAAAAACTTTATTGTTAGATTGAAAATTTAACGTGTTCGTAGATAATTCGCCAATTCGACTTCAAAATTGTACAATTTTGTTTAAAATTCATGTATTTTGTAAAAAATTCTTGTTATTTGGTAAAAACTTATTCTTCTTGGTGAAAAATTAATTTTTTTGTTCAAAAGTTTAACTGTTTGGTTGAAGATTCATCTTTTTGGTTCAAAACTTATTCTTTATAAGTTCAAAATTGAACCACTCGGTAGAAAATTCATGTTTTTTGTAAAAAATGTGTCTTTTTGGGTAGAAAATTGATCTGGTATCTTAAAAATTCATCTTCTTGTTTGACAATTTAACTATTTTGTTAAAAATGTATTCTCTTCAAGTTCAATTCTTTCAATTTTTGAAAATATTATCGGGTTAAAAATAAAATAAAAAAAATAGGAAAAAACTAAAAATATTTATAAAAAGTGATAAGAAAAAATCTTGAATTACAAAATACACATTCTTTTTTATTTAAAGATTCTTATAGTACTTAAAAATATATTTTTATAAATCCAAAAAAATTTCATTGAATCAAAAGTCTTTGGTTCAAAGAAATTGTTTCTTGTTGCAATACAAATTTTCAGATGTTAAATGTATTTTTGCGAAATTATTGTTTAAATTTGCAATCAAAACAATATAAATAATATTTCTTAATGCAGAAGAACAATACAAGAACAAGATTTTTATCACAAGAGCAATAATTTGAAAAAAAACTCCTATGCACATTTTAAAAAAAGCTTGAAATGGGAAATTAAAAAAAATTATTGTTACTTCAAATATGAAAGATAATTCATAAAAATATACTAAGCATTAAGAAAAATTTTCTTTGATCAAAATATTTAATTACTGTATTTTTATTAAATAATATTAAATAAAAACAAACTTTTTTTTATTATTTAAATTTGGGAATTTTCTATTGTCGGGATCTTGTTAGTGTCGGATATTTTATAACTCGACAATTTTCTGTCGCGAATTTGCAAATTCGGAATATTTATATTTCGGCAATTTTATCATTTCCAAAATTTTTAGTGACAAAAATTTCTTCTTTGGAAATTTTACAGCTCGGAATTTTATTCTTTGAGATTTTGCAGTCGACCCATAAAATTAATAATTATTTAATGAAATTAATAAAACTCCCGGAAAAGAAAATATTCGAAATATAATAATTCTGTAAATAAAATTGCGGATACATGAAAATAGTCGAATTATACAATTCCTAAATATGAAAACTTAAAAAACTGTTTTATTATAAAACAAAAAATGATAAATAATGAATATTATATTTATTTATTGAGAATATTTTTTATTTAATGTATTATTTTATCTTTCATTATTTATTTATTCCATTAGAAAAAATATTTAAAAGGAAACCGTTTGTTCCATATTCTCTTGATGCAAGGTAATTAAATTTCGGCGATAACACATTTTCGTGTATACACACTACATACTTGAAAACAAAATCATATTTTTAGAAAACGAAGGTGACATTATTTCTTATTGCCTACTTTCATTTATTCGTTATTTGTTACCACTTTAAATTATTCGATAAATGTAATTATTATCATAATTGATATAATAATATTTATTATAACTTTCTGCATCATTGAGAATTTTTCGAGAATATGCAAAAAGCCTGTTCTCTTTTCAACGAAAAAAGATCAATTTTTAAATTAAAAATGAAATAGTTAAATTCTCAGTTAAAAACGAATATTCAACTAAAATGATGAATCTTCAACTGAGAAAATTCATTTTTACCAAACATTACAATTTTCAACCAAAACAATTAATAATTTTTTACTAAAAAAAAACTGTTTAGCGAAGTATGTTAATTTTTTACCAAACAGATTAATTTTCAACTGAAAAATTAATTTTCAACTAAATTGCGGAATCCCCAGCTGAATTTTTAACTTTTCAAATTCAACTTTTTGGACAAAAATTCATTTCTTTAATTAAAATTATAACTACTTTGATGCAATTTTTTCATTTAATTATTTTGCTAAATATGATCATTTTTATTGGAAAAAAACTATTTCGTCAGAAAATAATGTTTTTCAGTCAAAAATTGAATTTTCGACCAAATAGTTGATTTTTTAACCAAAAATATGAATTTCTCCAACAAGAACGGAATAGGTACATTTTCAGTAAAAAGACTGAAACTTTAAACAAAAACATGGATTTCCAGCAAAATTGGAATAGTTACATTTTCAATTAAAAGAATTTAATGGCCCACCAAAAAAGCATAATTTTTAGCAAAAATGGAATAGATAAATTTTCAGCTAAGAAAATTAATTTTCAACGAAAAAAGTATAATTTTCAACCAAAAAAGAAAAACTTCCAACAAAATAGTTTAATTTTTAACCAAGAAAATTTTTGTTCGGCTGAAATGATGAATCTTTAAAGAAAATAATGTTTAACCAAATATTTGAAATTTTACCCAAAAATATGAATTTTCAACTGAGAAAATTAATTTTCTGCCAAAAAGTAGAATTTTCACAAACATATATTATATTTATTTATTTACCTCGGGCTGCGATTGCTTATTCAGAAATTGGAAAATAATGTGCAAATTTTATTTTTCATGATTACTTCAATATTTCTTCATTATTTTCAACTAATTTTTATTCTCAGCTACCCTGATAAATGTATCATTCCAATAAATTTATATTATCACAATTCTTTACATGCATTATAAAAAAACAGTTTCGTTAATTAACATTTTATGGCTTCCTGCCTCGTTTTTTCCCAAAAACTAAATTTGTTTATTTTCAATGTTAATTTTTAGGATTCAAACAAAAAATACGCATCCTATCAAAAAATAATTAATAAAAAAGTTGTAGATCTTTTCTGGAAGAACAACTTTTGTTGATTAATGTTTTTTCGTACCTTGTGTTGTTTCTACAAAAATTTAATTTTTTATTTTAAATGTTATTGTTTACGATTAAAACAAAAACTACGCTTCTTATAAAAAAATGATTAATAATAAATTTGTAGATGTTTTTTGGGTGTACAACGTCTGCAATTTCATAATATGACCTTTCTATTGTTTGAACAGTGTTGATAATACTACACGATTGCGTTATTTTATTAAACATTTCTATTTTTCACGTTTTCCATTTTCATAAGCTTCTTCAATTATTATATACAGTCCTAAGTAAATTTATTTTTTTGTATCAAGCAATGAGTTGCTTTCCACTATAGAATTAGGAAATATCTCATCTAATCGAATTATTAATTTTCTACTAATCCTTGGTGGCTCAATTTCATACTTATTTAAGCTGATGCTTATTCAAGGCAAATAATTTTCACAAAGTTTACTGAACAATTGCAATTTTCTATAAAAAATAAGGAAAATATACAACCAATAAAATTTTGAAGAACGAAAGCAAAACTCTATTGAACAGTAGCGCTTGAGGATACTAAATATGAGTAATTAAATAATATATCGAGCCATATTGATCCATATTGATCGATTATATTTTTCAAGATAGTAAAAAATTCTTATTTTCCTTAACTTCTCAAACAATCAGAGGGCAGTATTTTTAAAATGGAAACAGACTAGGTCTCATTATCAATGTCACGCTATGGCCTTCTTCTTGTTTCAACAGAGATAAAAATGTTACACCATCACGTCATTTTATCAAACTTTTCTATTTTTTCTGTTTTTCATGCTAAGAACTTTTTTCAAATTATTCGATACATTTCTAAAGGATTTTATTTTCACCAAGCTATTAAATTAAGAAATATCTCGAATGCTCGAAATAGTAATTTTCTAGCAATCTTTGGTGGCTCACTTTTCTGTAATCGAATCTAAAAAATTTCACTAGTTATTAGCTAAATTTTACCAATTTTGTTTCAGAGAGCAAAAAACCTTAAAAACTCAAATTGATTTCCTTAAGCACTCAAGTCAATATACTTATTCTCCTTGTAGCTGTCTGATAAAATGAATTTTTAGAAATCTATTTATTAATCTCGGGTACAAAATAAAACTTTTTACTCTCGTAACATTTTCTCCTACGTCGATCCATTATTTATTCATAGCCTTATGAGCAATATATTTTTTTATAAATCTCCGCTACCCTATAAACCATAGTTTTCAAGTTATCAAAAAATGTGCTGCCGCAATGATAAGTCTATTGTGCTAAAACTTGTGAATATCTTTTTAAGCCTGAAAAGTACATACCAAGTTTAGTGCAGTAATGATAATAAAATAATGGTAAAAGGTCCGGTTAAAATTGAAGTACGAACTATTTTATTGCAGTCGCGCATGATTTAGGCTAATGACATATTTATTTGAATCAGTAGGCTATTTTTTTCAAATATTCAAGAATTTGATGTGGTTAAATAGTTTGTTGAGCCTATAAAACATTTGCTTAACTTTAAAATAAATTTGTACCTTGTCATCCTAATGAGAAGGTATATGTTTTATGTAAAATTTGACTTGGCCGGTTTACATCAAATCGCCACGTTTTGATATCCCCTGAGTGAGGAACAACGATTTTTACGAAGGTGTCTGTCTGCAGTCTGTCTTTCTGTAGTCTGTTGTCTGTAGGCACGATAACTTTCGAAAAAATAATCAGATTGGTTTAAGCTTCCGCACACTTTTTAAAGCCCTAAAATAAAATAACAAGTTCGTTCGCCAGCTATTTTTTATGAAAATTCAAAAAGTTAGAGCATTTTAAAAATGTTTGACACCAAATTTTTTCAAAAGATAAAAATTATATGTACGGTTATTCATAGTACTCGAAAATTCGAACCATTCATCGTCGGAAATTTTTTCGATAAAAAGAAAATTGTCAGAGTTATAGCATTTTCAAAATCCAAAAACAAAACGAAAACGAACATTTTAAACCAAACAACGCACGATATGAAAAAAGTAACGAGAAGAAAAACGTTGCTTTTTGAAAGCCCTACTTTTTGAATTTTCTTGAAAAATTGAAAATTCAAATTTTGACATTCTCATCGCGCGTAGGTCGCTTCGCCGGCAAGTTTGAGCGCGCCTAGGGCGTTCGGTCTTTTTACATCCTCCGCATTTGTGCACAGGCTTTTCAAAATTAGAGGTCAAAAGATCGACAGCTGTCATTTGGTGATTGTGAATTCTCTTTTGTTAAAGCTCCTTCGGCTTTGACGAACTTATTCTCATCACCTATTTCGTCTACAAATTCGTTATCTATAATTTTTGGAAACGACGAATAGATTTTCTTTCAATCGTAAAAAATAAGATAAAAAATGATATTTTTGAAAAAAAAGCCAGACGGGAAAAAAGAAAAGACAAAAGTTGTTCAACCAAAAATTATCTTCAAATTTATTATAAGCTCTTGTTATAAAAATACAATAAAAATAACAAAATTCACTGTTTGGTAAGATGACACAAGCTAGAATAACGTTTTATTTGACAAAATTTTTCGCCTAAATTATATCTACAAATTTGCTCGAAACTACTTCACGCTAAGATGCGTATTTTTAGTTTGAATCGTGAAAAATAACATTGAAAATACACGAACTAAATTGATGAAAAACGACACAAAATTCAATAAAATGTTAAATCACTAAATTGTTTTTTTTTCTTCTTACAGATTGGAACTTTTTTTTGAATTATAAAAACAAAACAATGAAAATACGTATTTTCTAATACCAATGCATATTATGGATTGTAATAATATAAATTTATTGAAATGATACATTTTTCAGAGTATCTCAGAATAAAAATTGATACAAAGTAAAGAACAAATATTAGAGTAATCAATAGAGTTGAACTTTAAGTAGAAAAGTTCGCACTTTGGACTTAATCGAGTGCGAAGCACGAGATGCGTGATGAGAATGTATTCGTTAAAGCCGAAGGAGCTTTAACAAAAGAGAATTCACAATCACCAAATGACAGTTTTCGATGCTTTTGACCTTTAATTTTAAAAGGCATGTGTACAAATGTGGGGGAAATAAAAAGACTGAGCAAAGACTGAGTCAAAATTTTAACTATGTACACTGGGGACATTTTCTCCTTCTCGCCTTTATATACCTTTTTTGAAAAAGTCCCAAGACTGATTTATTTATTTTTACATGGCTAAATATTTCAAATGCTATTTTTAATTAAGTTCGCTTCTGTATTGGTATTGTGAAAATCTGGGGTTTTTAGCTTTATTATTTACAATTTCTTTCAATTTTTTTTAAATTATTGAGTCATTTTTAAGCTTTCAAAGTTTTTAAATTAATTTCTTGAAGAAATTATTTGTATCGTGAATAAAGAAAGCCAAAATAGATGAGATGTGAACAAATTTCTTATTGTTCTAGTTTTGAGCAATAATTTCGTACGTATCAAGCTGATGCTTATTCATGGCAAATAATGTTTACAAAGGTTGCTAAATAATTAAAATTTTGTATGGAAAATAAGGAAAATATGCAACCGAAAAAAAGTTTGGAAATAGAAAAGAGAAGCATTGTAATTTAAGGAATCTAAAACATACTGATGCTTCTTATCCTTGTTCAAACAATTAGAAGGCAATGTCTTTAAACTGAGGCAGGTTACGTCATGCTTACTGTTGAGATAAGCACTTAAAGAAAAAACAATGCACATGCAGGATTTAAAGTTTGTTGATAAAAAAGTAACTGAGTCATGATTATTAGTTGTTGAGCACCAAATACGTATAATTTATTCAAAAGAGAGTCAAAGTTTTTGCCTTCTAGCAAAGGCTACATAAAACTCACACAATTAATTTAAATAAGACGAGTAAGAGGTACCGACTCGAACTTCGTAACGTTCGACACTGACCCTGACCACCTCAATTCGTCCGGTGAGGAGAGGAGATAACAGGGTAGACAAGCAAAGGTTCATACCTACGCAAACGCTAGAAAGAGACAATAACACTCACGCAGCACACAGTCATACAATACAAATACAATTAGAGAAAACCGACATGTAATTATCCGGAACACTTACAATGTCACAATATGACCTTATTTTTTCAAGAGAGATGAGAATGCTACACCATAAATTTTTTTTCAAGCTTTTCTATTTTTCACGTTTTCCATTTTGATCAACTTCTTCTTTTAATTATTATATACAGTCCTAAGTAAATTTATTTATTTACATCAAGCAATTAGTTTCATTCCACCATTGAATTGGCAAACATCTAAACTAATCGAATTTTCCATTTTCTGCTCACCTTTCGTGGCTCACTTTTTGCTGACCGAATCTGTAAGATTTTACTAGTAATTAGTTGAATTTTACCCATTTTGATTTAGGGAGATCTGAAAGTATCTTTTGCATAAGGAAAACGGCTATAGAATTAAAATAACCTATTTTAGGCACTGAATTTCATATGTATTCAAGTTGATGCTCATTCCAGGCAAATAACTTTTACAAAAGTTTGCAAAATAATTGCAATTTTCTGTGGAAAATAAGGAAAATATGCAACCGAAAAAAGTTTTTGAAATCGAAAACCGAATTCTGTACAAAAGAAGCGCATGAGGATCCTGAACACGCATACTTAATTAATATATTGATCCATATTGACCCATTATAGTCTGAAGATTGTAAAAAGTCCTTATCTTTCTTACCTTTATTCAAACAATCAGAAGACACTATTTTCAAAATAAAATAGAAAAAGACTGGGTCACGTTAAGAATTTCTCAATATGGTCTTCTTATTGCTTCTTATTGCTTTCACGGTGTCCATGTTTATAACTTTTTACAAATTATCATACACAGTTCCAAATGATTTTATTTTGAACAAGCAATTAGTTTTCCACTATTGAATTCAGAAATATCTCGACTACTCGAATTAGTTAAATTTAACCAATTTTGATAGGTTCATTCAGCTAGCACCTCCACAATCGAATTTCGGCATTCTTCATAGCTCAGGATTTTTTGATTTTTTGGGCTTTTTTGTGCACCAATTACAATTTTTGGGCTTCTTTACTTAAAAAAAAATCAATTTTCTTTTGAAAGTGCTAGCTTACATTAACCTAGCAGCTTCACTATCTAAAATCATGAAATAATAAAAATTCAATTCCACCAGCATTTAAAGCTTTTTTGGGCTCTTGAATTCAGCAAAAAAATTTTCCCAAAACAACGCTCAAGTTCCAAAATCAACAGCGTTCAAAAAATTTCAACTTTTCACTAATTAAATCACGCCGTATTTTCTGGCTTTTTGGGCTCCTCAAAAATACCAAGTCCAATTTCCGGCCTCCAACCCTTAATGTTAAAAAGAATCCACTTTAAATGCAGATATGACTTTGTCAAAAAATAAACTTTTAGAGAACTTTACAGTCTCAAGAGAGTCTTTGATTTTTACTTTCTCAAAAGTATACTTTACCCTACGCAATTCGAACTTAATGGATGTTTTGGGAACATCTTTTTTTAGGAATTCAAAAGCCCAAAAGGCCCGAAATTGTAGTGAAGTTGAATTTTTATTATTTTGTGAATTTTGATCATGGATGTGCTAGGTGAATGTAAGGTAGCACCTCCAGAAGAAAGTTTATTTTTTGAAAAAAGTAAAGTAGTCCAAAAATGTTAATTGGTGCTCAAGAAAGGCCAAAAAAGCCCAAAATGCTGAGCTATGAAGAATGCTCACATTTGATTATGGAGGTGCTATCTTAATGGACCTATTTTTGATTCAGAGAGAAAAAATGCTTAAAAACTGAAATATACTTCTTTAGGCACTCAAGTTGATACTTATTCCCTCGTGCCTGATTGAGAAAATAGATTTTTTGGAATTTTTTTGATTAATCTCTGTTACAAAAAAAAAAGACTTTTTACTTTCGTGGCATTTTCTCGCATGGCGAGCCATTATATATGCACACTATCATAAACAATATATAGGAGTAGATAGTTATAAAAAACAATAATTTGTTTACGAAATTAGGATTTTTGAATTGTATCTATTATTCCCTTAGACTAATTGAGAAGTGGATAATAAGTGGAAAGGTGTAGAAGAAAATTGCAACTTTCTAGCATTATTCTGAAAGAATATTGTATGAATAATAAGAAATTGTTTGAACAATTATTCATGTTAAACCTAATTAATAATTTGTTCGTTCTAGCTGGAGAGTTGATAACAAGTTGAAAAATTCGGAAAAAACCACGACTTTATAACTTTATTTGAAGAGAAAATTGCTGAAAATTATAATAAATTGTTCAAACAATTTATATAAGAATCTCATTATCATTCAAAAACTAAGTTTTCATTCATATTCTATGGCTAATTTTCAAGATAAATCTTGAGTTTCAACTGGATTCACCTAATATTGACGATTGTGTATAAAATTAAAAAAAACGTCTTTTTTTCTTATGAGAAATACGTGTTAAACTTTATGGGACTTGTGGAACCTATACATATCTTATTGTTTTCCAAACAAAAACAATACATTTATTTTTTTGTGTATTTGAGCAAATTTCCAGGCGAATTGCATGGAAATTTAAAAAAAATTTGAACCACCCTACATTCTTCGCAAGAAATATTAAATCATACATCTGAACAAAATTGATTAAAATTTAATAATTAGAAAATGTTCAAAATTGATTTTTTTTAATCAGCTCGCAAAAAGTAAAAATTTCACACTTCAATTTTGAAACAACAGAAATCGAATATTTGCATATAAGGATTTTGAAAATTTGATTATTTAATATTTAAAGAAATTTAAATTGTATTAGTTCTAATTAAAGGCGTTCAAAATTGAAGAATTTTATTTTGAATTGAAGAATCTCAGGATTGAATGATTCGAGTTTAAAATTCCGAAAATATGACTATTTCAAATCACTTTTTTTAAAAGAAAAAAATTTTGTTTCATGAAAAAATTAACAATTATTTAGGAAAGCTAACAAGTTTGAACAACTTGAGCTTATGTTTATGCTTTCTCAACTGAAATAGATATTACAAACATAATTGTTTAAACAATTTATTTTAATTTTCATGTAATAATATTCTCTTAGAATATGGCTAGGAATTGCGGTTTTTTTCTGAAATTTTTAACTTTTTGACCACTTTTCACTTGACCTAAGTTCAATTCAATTTAGCAAACAGAATTATTTAAACAAATTATTAATGTTTAAATTGATATTCTGGTGGATTAATGCTAGATAGTTGCGTTTTTGTTGATGAAATTTTTAACTTTTGATCCAGGTTGCTGCTTTTTCTGAAATTTTCAGCTTTGACGTTTTAGTTAGGAACAAATAATAAATATTAATAATATAAATTTGAATATAAAATTTTTCCCTTTATTGTTTATTTATTATTTTTTTATAATTGGAAAGTCAAAGCCAAGTTCAAAACTTATATTTTGATTCATCAACAAACTAATTTTCAAGAGCAAAATTTAAATTTACACAAGATTTTAGAAGAAGAAGATAAGGATCCTTGGTTTGTAAATTAGACAGATATTCAAATTCCTGATTCAGTTGCAGATATTTTCAGATTGGTTAAAGGTTTTAGTAACTGTGTGCTAAAAAGTAAATCAAAACAAATGATGAAAATAGTCAAAGATGTTGAATGAAGTATACACAAAATTCCAATATTAGATTAACAAGATTCCCGAAACAAGATTTAACACTTGTCGAAGAGCTTTGTTGATAAGAATTGTTTGCACATTAGTAGTATTGATCGTACAATTTCTGAAGGTTTCATGATAACGAAAGGTTTTCTCAAAAACAACCCTGATATAATTTGCATGAATGCTGATAAAGGCAATATTACAGTTTGTATGAAGAAATCAGATTATATTAGGGATATGGAGGATTTACTTTCCAGTCGTGATAATTTTGATTTATTGATGGAAAATCCGCTAAAACAATTAAGAAGAGATACTTTCAGGATTCTAGACAATTCGAGAAAGAATGGACTTTTAGGAAAAGATATAAGATGGAGCGATGTAAATACCGAAGACACAGTTCTTGCCAGATGTTATGGTTTGAGTAAGATTCATAAAGATGGCTATCCTTTGAGAATAGTTATTTCAACTATTAACGCTCCCACGAAATTTTTAGAAAAAAAACTGTAATTTGATACTTAAAGACCATGTAATTATTTCTTTGGATGTTGTTGCAATGTTTCCGAGTATACCCCTTGGATTAGTTAAACAGGCAATTTTAAATAGATGGGACAATATAAAAACACGTACTTGATTAAGTCAAAAAAGATTTAATTTAAGGGATAGTTTTTATTGTGAACTCAAGTTATTTTAAATTCAATGGAACTTTTTATATGCAAAAGTTTGGTACTCCCATAGGTTCAGTCATTTCTCCGATTTTAGCAGAAATAGTTATGGAAGATTTGGAGGTCTTTGCTTTCAGAAAGCTGGATTTTGTTTTACCCTTTTAATTTCGGTATGTTGATGACACCTTATTATGTGTTCCTCTAGCAAAGTTGCAGGCATATCGATGCTTTTAACAGTTTTTCATCCAAAACTTCAATTTACCCATGAACTATAGAAAAATAATGAAATCAGTTTTGAGGAAATAGAAGTATGAATGGTAATAGTATTACCAATTGGTATAGGAAAAGTACATATTCAGGTAGAAATTTAAATTTCTTTTCGGCTCATCCTTTTCAAAACAAAATTGCAGTAATCAAAAACTTAATTGGCAGAGCTCTAGGTTTGACCCACGTTTCATTTCACAAAATGAATTTGAATATTGTTAGGAATATCCTTTTCCTTAATCATTACCCACAAAAGTTAATCGAGAAACATATCACAATTAGAATTCAACAAATCAAAAATAAACAAACTAAAATTTTATCTGCAGATAATCAGAAGGAATTGAGAGAATATAGTTCTTTTAATACTTTTGTTCTCCCGTTTTTTGGTCAAGTTTTGAAAACTATTGAATTTATGTTGACAAAATTTAGGATTCATACTATTTTCCGTATACCATTCAAAATGGATTCAATACTGACTTTTTGCAACGATCCTTTGGATAAATTTGAAAAAAGTGGTGTTGTTTACAAGATTACTTGCAAGATCTTTAAGATGACTTTCGTGGGACAGAATGGCAGACTTCTTAATACTAGGATGGAGGAACAAAAAAGTGATGTTCGTTTGTGACGTTGTTATAAGAGTGTTCTTACTTGAAATACAAAAGGTTTTGTTGATGATGACCATGAGTTTGACTGTGATAATGCTGAAATTTTGCATATTGAAAAACAGAATAAGTTGTCTATTAATTTGAAAACTGATTTGGATAAATTAAACAAAAGTTATTCTAGTATGATTATTACATTTAGCAATAGGTTTTCATGAGTCTTGACTTTCTCTTATTTCTTGTTTGTTTATAACGGATTTGCCTTTTGACCCACACTTAGATTACAGGTATCGAGGAGATTTCGTCGCTGTTCCCACCTTTTCTAATTTTTCTTACCTTGATAAGGGCGCTGTATGAGCACCGAAACGTTGGTAAATATTATCAATGCTTTCATATTGTGATTTGATAATAATAAAAATGAAAAAGACGAAAGAAATAAAAAAGAGAAGGAAGGGGATTTGGTTGGTTTCCTTCTCATTTCTCTTTCCTCTTTTTTATTTTTGTCCAGAGAAACAAAATTTTTTTGTTTTTAGGAATTGCAATACGAACATTTTGTGGTGGTTGTCCAAATTTGACATGATCAATATAGAAAGTTGTGAAAAATATTTTTCACATATCTGTTTTATTTTTTTTTTTAAATATATTCACAAACAAGAAAAAGATTGTTTGAAAAATGCTTCTCTCTCTTGTTTATTTGTTATATGTTCATAAATAGAAAGCCAAAGCAAAGTTAATGATTTCAGGAACAAAATGCAAGCTGTTAGCACTTCTCTTAGAGAAGATAGTTACAATCAATAATAAATTGTTTAGACGACTATGTTTGTTAGCTTGCATTATTTATTACTTTACTAAGTTAAAAGTGGGTAAAAAGTTAAAAATTTCAGAAGAAACAGCAAATATGTAGCTTCCATGAAAAAGAAGATAGTTATGAACAAAGCGAGTTCTTTAAATAATTATTTTGGTTATATTAAATTAATTATTAACTCACTTGAAGTAAAAGAACAAAAAATAGTTGAAAATTTCAGAAAAACGGCAACTTTCTAGCATTATTCAAATTAAATATTATTAACAATGATAATACATTATTTAAACGATTAGTTTGGTGAACATAATGAAGTATTACCTTACCTGAATTGAAACCGCAAAAAAATCATAATTAGTGCTAAAAACTGGCAAAACCCATTTTTTCACTTATGGGGTTTTTTTTAAACCCTATAAAACAGACTTATGGGGGTGATATTTAAAAAGTAATATTTTATTTGTATGCTATAACTGATTGTGAAGAGAGTGAATTTTTAAGGAAATAGTTATATTTTCAACCAAACAGGTGAATCTTTGAAAAGTTGAATTTTGAACAAAGTAGTTTCACTTTTAACAAAGTAGATGAGGTTTGAACCAAACAATGTAGCATTTTTAACAAAATAGTTAAAATGTCAAATAAGAAGATGAATTTTCACAAATTAGATAAATTTTCTACCCAAAAAGACAAATGTTTTACAAAAATCATTAATTTTCTACCGAATAGTTGAATTTTTATTTTATAAAGGATACATTTTGAAACAAAAATTCTATAGTTAAATTTTGAGATAGAAAAATTAATTTCCAGCAAAATAGTTTAATCCTTAACCAAAGAGAAGAATCTTTAAACAGATAATGTTTTAACGAAGTACTTCAACTTTCAACTAAGTAGATAAGGTTTGAACCAAAAAGTGAATCTTTAACCAAACAGTTAAAGTTTTGAACAACAAAAATTAATCGTAGATAATTATCTACGAACCCGTTGAATTCTCAATCTAACACTAAAATTTGTCAACCAAGAAAGGTAATTTTTTACACAAATAGATGAATTTTTTAACAAATGGTTGAATTTGAAAACAAAATTTTGAGTTATTAACAAAAAATTAAATTTTCAATAAAATAGTTGAATCTTCAACTAAAATTCTGAATCTTTAACAAAAAAAAAATGAATTTTTGACAAAAGTAGTTGAATTTTCAATAAAATAATCATATTTATAACCAAATATTAGAATTTCTAACCGAGCGAGATAAATTATTATTGAATTATTTTCATCCCTAGGGCTGAAACAAAATGATCGAAACTTAAGTTTCAATAGAGGCGCGATGAAAAGATATATACAACACATACACATTCCGCGTAAGAAAAATAACAATTTTTTACGTAAAACAATTTTATTTTCTACAAAATATTATCGGAAATGAATAAAATAAATTTCTGTAAGATTTTGTATACCACAATAATTAATTTGCAACACTTGAAATGTTTCATGAATGTAAAACGTGCTTCGAGGGTGGTTTAACCCCTTCGAATTAGTTTGGGGGTGCCTCATGCCGGTAGACTGCGATGTTTTCTATTATCACAATGTTTCCTGTCCTGAAGATAATTTTCCAGTACGACCATTAACCTGCAATTGTTACAAATGCTTGAGGAAATAAAAATTTAAATTGAAGGTATTTTACCCTCTCTAAATCTGAAACGGAGTGTGCAAAGATGTAACTTCTTGTATAATGATTAATTTTACTGGAAATTATATTTCTACAGTAATTATCAGAAAACTTTGAAGGGTGATTTCACCCCCTAAATATGAATTCTGGCATGTATAAAAAAATACGTGTACCTTATTTTTTATTGCTCTCAAAATTCATTAATCAAACTAAGAAAATATTCGAAATATTCCTAGGAATCTTTATAATTTTATTTTTTTTATTTTCTTAAAACCTCTCAAAGTTCTTAAAAAGGTTCTTTTTCAATTACTATTTGAAATTTTTGAAAATATTTTTTAATTTTTCGAATGTGAAGCATATTCTGGAAGTTCTTTTTTATATTTTGTGGCTAAAAATTGTACGTATCTGAAAGAACTCTTTTTGATATGAGAAATTATAAACAGATCACTGAAAAAATATTTAAAAATTTCTGGTTTACAGGGTCAAGAATTTTTCCGGGTACTTGAAAACTTTCCTGTGACAAAAATGTAACAGAAAGACATTTATAATTGAAATTTCGCGTTTTTATATTAACACAGGTTTTTCTAATATGTTCTCTAGATGTAGATTGATAAAATTCTACGAATTTACGTAGAGAAATGTGAGCTCCTAAAAATTAGTAGAACATTTCTAAAACAGACAGTGACAAACTACTATAGAAATATATGAATATATTTAGAGATATATAATTTTTTTTTTTTAAACTTATAGAAATGAAAAATGTGGCAAATTGAAAAGTGTGATAGAATAACATGAATGTGTAATATTTTCAGCTTTATTGAAACAAGAGGAAGGCTACATATTTCGAGAAAAACCAGAATTATTCATACAATTTATCTATTTTATTTTGCCTTATTGACGTTGAAAATAATCTTTTCTCTGATTGCCCGCAGCTAATACGCATTGAGTTGTTCATTTCACAATAAGATAAATTTTTTTTTTTATTCAACGAACCGTTTCTTTAACATAATTTATTCAATTTAACCAAAATTAAACTTTATAAAATTTTTTCATTACAAAATTCTTTAGTATTTTAATTTGAAAATGAAGGATAAAAAGGAATAATTTAGAAAAATATTAATCTTCAAAATATTTAAAATTTTGTTGTAATCCCTTGAAATTATTATACATAAAGCGTATGAAAGAGCAGCTTTTGATCAGACTCGATTAATCTTTTTCCATTTTAACCGCACAATAAATATATAAAATTTTGTTTCGCTTCTAAGATCCAGAATCAAAAGTTGAAGGCGCATTGACTATTTCTAGAAAAATGCACATTCTTGTGTTTTTCCTTTGTTAGCGCTCATGTAGTCCACTTTAGGAATAATAATAATTATAATTCAGTTTGCTCTAAATATTTAAACATTTTGAAAGTTTCTCCTTGAAAAAACAAAACCTCTGTGACAGCCATACATATTTTTAAGACAATCTCACAAATCATACAGCTATACGTAATGCTCAAGATAAGATGTTCTACTTATTTGTTGACGCCTGTTTTTGATGATTCCAATGTCATGCACTTGAACTGCTTTTTAGGTTGTTGGCTCATAATTCACATTTTTGAAATCTTAACCGTGAAATATAACAATAATTTTTCTTATATTTATTGTAAATATTCTCAATTTGTAATTTCTCCAATTCGACAATGTTTAGGTGTCTTCAAAGTATCATATTTTTGGGATAAAACGTTGATCTGAAGGTGTTATAAGATTTTTTGTAGAAATCTTCCGGGAAGTGCGAAAGGGGAAGGGCCATGATCTGAACACCTGAAACTCTTGACAAACTATGGTTCAAAATTTTTAAGCCATCCAATTTTTGAACTCCTATGTTTTTTATTTTTTGTATTATATTTTTTTTAGGGCTCGAGAACTCTTTTGGAACTACAGTATTATTCAAAGAAATTGGAATTTCTGGAAAGTGTAGGATGGCTATGTTTTGAAAATATATTTATTTTCAAACCTCAGGAAGCTGGAGTACATTTTTATACGCATCGCATTTTATTATTTGTCGGAAAAGTTCTCTTATCATAGAAGTACATTTATTTGTGGTAAGAATTAGCTAGATGGAAGTCATTACAAATAGATTTCCTGAAGTTTTTTTTTGCAATTATCTCGAATGTTCTATGTTTAAAAATGCAAAATAATAGAATTTGTTTGAAATAGTTATAATACTAGACTCCACCTTATGCCTTATTCGTTCCGTAATTACGCAATTTTTTTTTATTCTCCTAGACTCGTCGTGAACGTGAGAGAAGACAAACAATTTCACAACTTCAAATGAAAATGAATATTTTGTATACTATCACGTTTTACTTGTACCTGCGGAGAATATTAATATTTGATGACTTTATTTATTCAATAAATTTTTTCAGGATTAAAATTACTCTTTAAATAATGTGCAATATTAAAATCATTTCTTCTTTCAACGAACAAAAAAGTTAAAAATAAGAGAATCATAACTGGATAAAGACATAATTCTATAGTTTTGGCTACCTTTTTACATTCTCATCTTAATGAGAAGAAGGTATTAGTTTTGTGTAAAATTTTACTTGGTCGGTTTTCATCAAATCTCAACGTTTCGAGACCTCCTGAGTCAGAAAAAATTATTTTTACGAAGGTGTCTGTCTGTAGTCTGATGTAGTATCGTGTAGGCACGATAACTTTCGAAAGACTAATCAGATTGGATTGAGCTTTGGCACACGTTTTTAAGGCATAAAAAGAAAGGACGAGTTCTTTAGCCAGCCATTTTGGGTGAAAATTCAAAAAGTCAGAGCATTTTCAAAATTTTTGAGAACATTTTTTTTGGAAGATTTAGAAATTCTATGTAAGATTATCATAACAACTTTTTGAAATTTCTTGAAGAATCTAAAATTCATACGAAGATTTATTATTAATCACTTGTTAATGGGACGCGTAGTTTTGTTTTAATCGTAAAATAGTATATCGCGCAACGAGTGCGCACACCTACACGAGTGGTAATCGGTGGCCCCGGGAAGGGTGTAACTGTGCATGAGCCCATCTGTGCACGTTTAGTGGAACGTCTAAATTTCGACGTGCACATATGGGAGTCTCCCGTTTGTGCACGTGAATCGTTGTAAGGGCATAGTGTCTGTGCACGCTTAAAAGTCGACGTGCAAAATGGTACCTTTCCAACGGTGCACGTTTCAAATAATACGATCAACTTTTAAGGTTGCAAGTCCACGTGCACAGATGGAAGACTCCTAACTGTGCACGTGCACAGATGGGAGACTCTCAACTGTGCACGTTCAAATTATTCTATGAGATTTTTAACTGACAAGTCCACGTGTATGCATGGGATACTCCCAATTGTGCACGTCTTAATTAATACGATCATTTTTTTTCACTCAGAAGTCCACGTGCACAGATGGGAGACTCCCAACTGTGCACATTGAGACGTGCAAATTTGGAAGGGTACCATCCGCACACATTTTAAGTGAAATTGATAATTTTCACACTTCTAGGTAATGTCGGAAGTGACTCGTCGGTGCACGTGGACTTGCAAGTCACCAATATGATCGTATCAATTGAGACGTGTCGAGTTGGGAGCCCTCCATCTCTACACGTGTACAGTTGGAAGTGTCCCAGCTGTGCACATGAACTTGTCAGTGAAAAATCTGATAGCATTAATTTAGACGTGCATGTTTGGGAGTCTCCCATCTGTAGACGTGCACAGTTAAGAGTATCCCATATGTGCACGCGGACCTGTAAGTTGAAAACCTGATCGTATTATTTGAGACGTGCACAGTTGTGAGTGTCCCATATGTGCACGTGCACAGTTGTGCCACTGGCCCTCGACGTGCACAATTGGGAGCGTCCAATTTGTGCACGTGCACAGTTGAGTCAGTGGCCAGCAACGTGCACAGTTGGGAGTGTCCCATCTGTGCACGTGAACTGTGGCTAGGGTACCACCTGTGCAAGTCTGAATTTCGACGTGCATAGTTGGGAGTGTCCCATCTGTGCACAGTGTATAGTTGTTCCTGTGGCCAACGACGTGCACAGATGTGCTCGTGCACAGTTGTCCGTCACCCGCTTGCCCCGCATGAGTTACTCATACTATTTTTTGTTATGAGTGCATAACAAAGAGTGTCGGGGAACAGGGGGTTCGGGGGCGGAGCCCCTCGACAGAAGAAGAACATCTACTGATTTACAGGCGCGGGTCTATTTAAAAATTATTAGTATAAACTTGTAATATTACATTCAGAATAAATTATTTTAAAAAATTAGCTATTTCCTAGATTTAATTGAATTAATTTTTTGAGAGTGAAAATTTGCTTTAAATATTTATCCATATTATTATTGATAGTATCTATTGATTTCAAATATATCCGCGCTTTTCGACACATGTACAGTTGAAAAAGGTGCTTCGCCGAGTTTTTACTGATTCTTTTTAATACCAAGAGATGGCGGCCGGCGTCGATTGGCGTGAAAAACTATAGTTTTACGCGAAAAAATGTCAAAGGCATCTATAAAACGAACTTTTGATACACTGCAATACTGATTTCTTGGGGAATTCAGCATTTTGAGGTTGCTAAACAGACGTGAGAAATAGCATTTCTTACGCACGTATAACAAAAAATAATATTAGAAACTTTTAAAAATTGTTGAAAAACGAATGTGTCCGTGAAAGTCGAAAGAGCTTTAGGAAAAGAGAATTCCCAATAACCAAATGACAGTTGTTGATCCTTTGACCTCTAATTTTAAAAGGTCTGTGCACAAATGTGGGGGAAGTACAAAGTCCGAGCGCGCAGCGCGAGATCCTTCGACACATAGGTCTTACTTTTGAATCAAACAATTTTGTATTGATCCTGATGAAATTTCTTTGGCTGAAGTAAGTCATTTTTTCAATTTAAAGTTTCGCAAATAATCAGGACATTCACTCACTTTAGCCACGAAAAATTCACTTGAAACAAGTAACCTTTCTTCAGTGCATGAGTGTTACGTTTACTGTACTGAGTTAATAAATTTAAATTAAATTAAAACGTGTTAGATTTGTGTCAAATTTGACCCCCTCCCCTTTTTTTGGGTCAAATTTCCACGTTTTGAAACTCCCTGAACCCAAAAAACAGGTTTTTACGAATGTGCATGTCTGTATGTCTACATGTCTGTCTGTGAGCACGATAATTTCCAAAAGAATTAACAGATTCGATTGGGCTTCGGTATACTCTTTTACTGCCCTAAAATGAAGGTCAAGTTCGTTAGCCAGCCATTTTCGATTAAAATTCAAAAAGTTATTGCATTTTCAAAATTTTTGAGACCACTTTTTTCAGAATTTGAAAAGGCTATGAGGATTTTTCATAGTATTCGAAATGAAGAACTATTTATTCTCATACCTTTTCTCGATAAAAAACAAATTATCAGAGTTATAGCATTTACAATATTAAAAAAAAAAAAACTCAAATGAAAATTTACGGCTAAACAACGCACGATATGAAAAAATGTCAATATGAGAAAAACGTTTCTTTCGGAGCACCCTACAAGATTATCATAACAACTTTCTGAATTTTCTTGAAACATCTAAAATAAAAATTTTGATGGCACAAAAAAATAATGAAAAATAAAAAATTCCATTTTTCGGTCAAACTATACAAGACACGAAAAAAGATGAGTAAACAAAAATTATGCATTCAAGACAGATCTACAAATTTGTTGACAATCAGTTTTTGATTGGAGGCGTATTTTTGGTTTAAATTCGTAAAAAACAGCATTAAAAATAAACACATTTTTGGACAAACGACACAAGCTACGAAAAAAAATGAAACAAAAGTTTTTCACCGACCAAAAAGCTAAAAATTTGTTATAAATTATTTTTCGATATGATGCGTGGTTTTTGTTTTATTCGTAAAAAAACAACATTAAAAAATAAAGAATTTAATTTTTGGACAAAGGACACAAACTATGAGAAAAATAAGTTGACAAAAGTTGCTCATCTAAAAAAGAGCTACAAATTCGTCATCAACCATTTTTTGATAGGGCGCGTAGATTTTCTTTTAATCGTAAAAAAAAAACAAGATTAAAAATAAAAAAAAGCTAAACTTTTGTAAAAACGACCCAAGAGACGAAAAAAATGAAAAGACAAAAGTTGTTCAACCAAAAAAAAAGCTACAAACTTTGTATAAACCCTTATTCTAAAAATAAAAGAATCACCTTTTTGGAAAAAGGACACAAGCTACAATAATATTTTATTTAATAAAATTTTTCGCCTAATTTATATCTACAAATTTGCTCAAGACCACCTTACGCTAGGATGTGTATTTTTAGTTAGTTTTTGTTTGACAATTAACCCTTTTTGTTGAAAATTCTACTTTATTCTAAAAATCTTGTCTTTTTGGGTTGAAGATTTGACTATTTTATTAAATGTTCAACTTTGTTGTTGAAAATTCGCTTCTTCTGCTTGAAAGTTCAACTATTTGGTTGTTAATTATACTGATTGGTTGAAAATTAATTTTTTTGTTGCAAATTTAAATATTTCGTTGAAAATTTGTCTTTTTGGGTTAAAAACTTATCTTTTTTGGTACAAAATATCTATTGGTTAAAAATTCAATTATTATGTTGAAAATGTAACATATCTCAACATGAAATCTTACGAATTGAATCGCTTCATATTGAATTGAATATGGTATCAATATGAGTATTATTAAAAAGAATTTATTCCTTATTATTTCCCTATTTTTGTGAAAAATCACCCTATTTATACTTGTTTAAGAGCATTTTGGACCCGGAAGTCTGATATTTTATATAGCCTGATATTTTGAGATTAAATCGCTTTTATCAATCAGATAAGAAAAGCGACTCTTGATTTCAATGGCCTTACTAGCTAATTTCTGAATCTCAAATAAAAAGTGTCGAAACAGTTGACAGATTTCTTGGCACAGCTGTATTTGCACATTTCAACATGTCCAGATTTCAGAATGAAATAAAAAACAGATACTTGACAAAAATTCGTTTCTTTGTCATCAGAATGGTTATCTTTTCTTACATTTTAAGTTGAACTTTAAAAACAAATTAAATTCTTTGTCGTAACGATCCTATTTTTTTACAGTTATAGCATTTAGAAAATTAAAAAAAAAACGAAAATGAATATTTTAAGCCAAACAACGCACGATATGTAAAAAAGTCAGAGAAAAAAAAACGTTGCCTTTTGAACACACTACAACATTATTGTAACAGCTTTTTGAATTTTGTTGAAAAATCAAAAATTCAAATTAGAACAGCACAAAAAAAAAATAATGAAAAATCAAAAATTCCATGTTGCGGTGAAACTATACAAGATACGAATAAGGATGATTTGACAAGAACTGTGCTTTGAAAAAAGATCTACAAATTTGTCATTAATCATTTTTTGATAGGATGCCTAGTTTTTGTTTTAATCATGAAAAATAACATTATAAAAATAAAAAAATTAAATTTTTGGAAACACGACGCGAGGTACGAAAAAAGATGAAAAGACAAAAACTGTGCATTAAAAAAAGATATACATCCTTTTTATAAACTTGTGTTATAGAAATGAATTTGAAATGTGAAAAAATTAACTTCTTGGAAAAACGGCACAAACTACAATAACATTTTATGTAACAAAAATATTCGCCTAAATTATATTTACAAATTTGCTTATAATTACTTTATGCTAGGATGCATACTTTTAGTTTGAATTGGAAAAAAATAACATTGAAAATAAACAAATGTAGAAAGTTTTAAAGAATATTTCAAATATCTGTTTTATTTCAGAAAAATATATTTACAAACAAGAAAAAGATTTTTTGAAAGATGCTTCTGTCTCTTATTTATTTATTATTTGTTCATAACTAGAAAACCAAAGAAAAGTTAATAATTTCAGAAAAACCCGCAAACTTTTATCAATTATCTGAGAGAAGATAGTTATAATCAATAATACATTTTTGAGAAAACGATGTTTGTTAACTTGATTATTCATTATTTTACTAAATAAAGAAAGAATAAAAAGTTAAAAATTTCAGAAGAAACCGCAACTATCTAGCTTTAATAAAGAAGAAGATAGTTATAAGCAACAATAATTTGTTCAAGTAATTATTTTTGTGGAATTAAATTAATTATTAACACACTCCAAGTAAAAGGAAAACAAATAGTTGAAAATTTCAGAAAAAACCGCCACATTCTAGCATTATTTCAATTGAAGGTTATTATAAATGATAATAAATTATTTAAACAATTAGTTTTGTTAACATTAATTGAGTATTACCATACTGAAATTGAAACCGCAAAAAAATCATAATTAGCGCCAAAAACTGGAATAACCCATTTTTTCATTCAGGGGTTTTTTTTGGGACCCTATGAAACAGACTTATGGAGGTGATATATATACCAAAGTGTTGAATCTTTAGAAAGTTGAATTTACAACAAAGCAGTTCCACTTTTAACAAAGTAGATGGGGTTTGCACCAAAAAATGTAGAACTTTTAACAAAATAGTTCAATCGTCAAACAAAAAAATGAATTTTCAACAAAGAAGATGAATTTTCTACACAAAAAGACAATTTTTTCACCAAAAGCATGAATTTTCTACCGATTAGTTGAATCTTTACCTTATAAAACATACATTTTGAACCAAAAATGCAATAGTTAAATTTCGAGATGAAAATTATTTCTTAATAAAAAAATTAATTTCCAGAAAAATAGTTCAATTCTTAACCAAAGAGAAGAATCTTTAAACAGAGAAATTTTTAACAGATTAGTCCAACTTTCAACTAAATAGATGAGGTTTGAACAAAAAGATGAATGTTCAACCAAACAGTTAAATTTTTGAACAAAAAAAATTAATTTTTCACCAGGAAGAATAAGTGTTTACCAAAGAAGAAGAATTTTCAACAAAATACATGAATTTTAAAAATAATGGTACAACTTTGAAGCCGAATTGACGAATCATCTACGAACCCGTTGAATTGTCAATCTAAGAATAAAATTTTTCAACAAGAAAGGGGTAATTTTTTACCAGATGGATAAATTGTCTAACGAATAGTAAAATTCTTATCCCAATAGTTGAATTTTCAACCAAAAACTTGAGTTATCAACAAAAAAGTAGGTTTCCAACAAAATAGTTCAATCTTCAACTAAAATGATGAATCTTCAACCAAAAAACAAAGAATTTTTAACAGGAGTAGTTGAATTTTCAACAAAATAATCATATTTAAAACTAAATAGTAGAATTTCTAACCGAAGGAGATAAATTATGAAACAAAAATATAAGATAAATTTTCAACGAAAAAAAAAACGGATTTCAAATCATTTCAATTCAACGAAATAAGACGGATATTTCTCAAAATTGTTTAACCCAAATCGATGAATTTTTAGCACAGAAGATAATTGTCTAGAAAAAAAATCTGGCACTTGGAATTCTTGAATGACACTTTATCAAAAACATCCCTTTCAGATACCAGTATTTGCATGCATCTTCAGATTCTGAATTTTCTACGTAATTAAACGTGTATAGTTAAAGATTAAATTGCTCAAAGCTCTGTAGGCTTTAAGGTACACATTCTCATCGTGACACTGCCGGGTAAAAATATTTGGTCTTGATTTTGTCTTGGGTAAAGACCAATCCAAGACAATTCCAAGTCATTCTGTACGTCTAGCTCGTGAGACGGAACCATACTATTTTTGATGTCTTAAGGGTCATCACTAATCCGCTTCAAACTATATAGAATGTTTATATTATTTATCTTCACGGTATTTATTGTTTATGTATTAATACGTTTACTTATCTGCAATAATTATGTTGTTTGGATGGCGAAACTCAAAATGTTCTTCATTTTTTCCTATCTCCAACCGTTCACTAGATACTTCTGAAAATGACAGTTTTAATCTTTTTATGAAAAATGTTATATGTCTGCAGTTTTTGAGACAGACAGGTTCCGAATTTCTTATTTAAAAATTATTTGTTATAAAATTATAAGTTTTATCGGTTGTACAATTTTAATCCTCAGCAGATGTCAACTGTTTGGTCCTCACCCGGCTACCTGATTCTTGGAAATGGCAGAAGTGGCGCCACGGTGGTGACCAACGGCATTTTTCCAGTGCGAAAATCGGCTGTATCACTGTGCAATAAGGCGTGAAAAAGTGTGAAAATAGTTGAAAAAATAGTGAAAGTTTGAAATAGTTGAGCGAAAATGGGAACCGATAGCATGTCCAGAATATGCAGCGACGTCATAAGAAAGACATCAATAAGTGCACCAGCGTACAAAGTGAAACTTGATGTATGTAATTTTTATTTTTTTATTGATTTGTTTATTTAAAATTTATTAAAAATTTTATTTTGTATTTATTTTATTTACATTTTTTTTCTTATTTGATTCTATTGTTTATTTAAACTACAATGTATCAATCAAGTCCTAACCTCTGAAAATAAGTCCGAGTGCAGTTTTTGATTTTTTTTTAAATATACATATTAGTTTTAGAGAAATATCCTATGAATTTGAATTTAATTGATTGATTTAAATTTAATAAGTTAGTTTATGTTTTTATATGTTTTTGTTAAAACAATTTTGTTAACAATTTCATTATATGTTAACAAAAGAAAATTTTCTAATTTAGCATCTCTGAGTAAAAATAAAACTTCTTGTTTATTGCACATTTTTCGCAGGATATATATATATATATATATATATATATATATATATATTAATATATTATTAATTATGGTTTTTATTTGATAACTAAAGTCTTTTAATCTAATATTTGGTTTCATAATCACTCGTCAAATGAGTACTTACATGACAGCAATGATGACTGAACTGTAGAGGCTGTGGAACATTTAATTAATAAATATACAACGTAATTGCAATTGCATTCATGTATTTCAATTTATTTCAATTCAAATAACATCTATGAAAATGTTGTACATGAAAATTTGTTTACAACACAATGAGCATAGCAAATTATTGCACATTTTCTTCATCGGGATCGGAAACATACAAAATATGAGGCTGCAAATTAACCAAAACTGCACACATGAACGTAATATAATTTGCGTAAAGCAGCAAGGAAATAGGAAGTTTAGATAAAACTCGATAAATTTTTCATCTTTGCATTATCCTCTCAATGTGAATTCTTAAATGTGCGAATTTTTTAGTTTCGCTAACTTCCTCTGAAATGAAATTAATAAATCCCGATGGGGTACAACCGACGAGAATTTTTACTGTAAACCCCTTTTTATAGTGTGAATATAAATGGACGCGGTCTGAAATTTTACGTGGTTGATCAACTTGAATTTCCGTACAATCAATGATTACACGGCAATCTTTATAATTTTCTTTAAAAGCCTCAGGGAGCAACGACCGTACGACTTCTTTCGAGGGCCAAGATACGAAATTCTTACATTTTTGTGCTAATTGTTGTAAAATCACATAAAACATTCTCGAAATAGTTGTCCTATGGACGCCGAATAAAACGCCTATTGCCGAAAATGTCAAACCCAATTTCATTTTGAAAAGAAAAGCAAGAAAACGATTTTCTCGCGACATTTTACACTTATCAAAACCTTGTACAAACTTCAAAAGCAAAAGAAATGTTGATAAGTTAACGCCTACCTAATCCAGAATATCTTGATCTTTTTTGATAGAAATAAATCCATGAAATCCTTCGTTACAGTGAATTGAAAAATCTTTCTTCAACTCATCTGGTTCTGGGCCAACTTTTGCATCAGAAAATTGTTGTGTCTCTCCACAGCATTTGTCCGCTGTTTTGATATTGACGGGGGACAGCTTTTGAGGCCCAGCATCGATGTTCGTTTGCACTTCGGCATCCGAAAACGTTTCGTTTTGATAACGAGTGCACATGAGAATTGTCATTTATTCACCGGCTTCTTCCATTAACCAACACTGAGTACCTTGTTCTGTTGCATGTTTTTCTGGAGGCTCATTGCCGCATCCACTGTCTCCTGGTTCTTCGATAACTTGACTAAGTTTGAGGGGTTCGGTTTTTGCACTCTTCTTAGTTTTTATACTCCCCTTTTCTAGGCTTCTTTTGAATCTGGAAAAATGATAGTTAATTTAATAATAGTTTAATTTTCATCCAATGGAATGAATCCTCAATCAAAAAGATCATTTTTGCAAAGATTTTCTACCGTCAATAAAATGTCTACTGCATATAAGAGACGATGGCGATGGTTGCCAGGGTGACCCATCGGGACTGAAATTTAAAAAATAAATAACAAATCAAACCTTCAGAAAACCTCACAACATAATCTATAAATGTTTCATAGTTTACTTACTTGACTCGTTTCACAGCTGCAATCCACCTTAACCTCTGGTCTTTGAGGTGCACTTTCGTTGGAAAACTATAAAGATGAGTTTTCGGCGAGTTCAAACGATTGTTTACACACCCGACAACGCAACACAGAGACCCACTTTTTTGGGGGGCCATTTTCAGTAATAATTATGATTTTTTCAACAAATCGAGCGCTGTCTGCAATTACTTGCTTGGCTCCGCCTACCGGCACATAGTAATACTGCCGTCCTGATGAAGAAACTATACAACTGCATTTGAGAAGAACCGAGATATTCAATAAAACCCGTTTGCATCTGTACCTTTTAACGTATGAGACTTTTTGAAAAAAATTCCTGTTCTTGGGTAAATCGGGCATGCTCCGTCCTGATGAAGAAACTATACAACTGCATTTGAGAAGAACCGAGATATTCAATAAAACGCGTTTGCATCTGTACCTTTTAACGTATGAGACTTTTTGAAAAAAAATGCCTGTTCTTGGGTAAATCGGGCATGCTCTATTCATTAAAACAAAAAAGATGATGAATTCCAATTATTGATATGCAAAACTGTAGATATGCTAGATATTAGTGCACAAAGTCGCCGAGCATCCTTGCTAATAAACACATCTGCGCACACGGAGAAAAATGGATGGTCAAAGTTAGAGGGTCAAAATTTAGAGAGCCAGTCCATTCTTCTAGATGGTCTAAAGAGCCTTTCAGAATTTTTTGGACATAGTCAGAGAGACTCTTATTTTATGGCCAGTCTGAGTGTTGTAATAAGGCCAGTCTCACTATCAGGGATAATCGAAGTATCCTTTTGGCATGGTCAATACGATCATCTTGTTTTCACTCATTTCGACCATCCACGGAAGAGCAAATGACCCATCGCGGATGGCCAACCTGATTAGTTACCGTTGGCGTGTTTTTCTTTTTAATGAATAAATGTGTAAGTCAAATGTCCACAACAACCTTCTTTTGAGCAACGTATTATTTTTAATAACTTTACCCTTATTAGTTGCTGTTTAAAATTGCTTTTCACATTTAATCATTTCAAATAAGCGCGCCAACCCCAACCAATCCAGTTGTCGACGCTATGGATGCAGTGTGAATGGATACGAGAGTTGGGAGCACCATGGTTCAGAGCAATTTCGGAGTGAGTGAATGCCATTGAGCCGTTCAGCGTCACATTTGCTGTTTATTGAACTTAAAAATATTTTTAACAAGTTTAAACTGCTTTTTGATATTTCGAATATGCGTGGAGAGTGAAGTGCATAAGACACAATATGATTGGAAGTGAATTAAGTTTATTCTTTTGAATTTTCAACGTCAAATTTGATGCTTCCAAGGGATTTAGAATAAGGGCGTAACTGGACGTTCAGCTATCAATTTGTTGTCATTTTGTGGTTTCAAACTGAAAAAATGCAAAAAATTTCAGCATGCAGGAAGTAACTAGGGTAAGGAGGGGCAGCGCCGACCAGTTAACAGTCAATGATTTTTTTAAAGTTAATAAGATGTGGAATTGATCCATTTTTTTCCCATTTCGAGTCCTACATTATTGTACATCATATTTCTATAAGTAACAATTATATGAATAAAACAATGATTTAATAATTGAATTATTTCTGACAAGCTGTATTTCGTCAGCTTTGCCCCACACCGGAGGGCAAAGCCAACCGCAGCTTTTTATGAAAATCAAAACATCTGAAGAGTGGAAAACATGATGTTCCGCGTCTGTGGTATTTTATGTATTGGAAAAATTACCTTTAAACATATTCAGCAAGAAGAATAAGTTATTTTTAATAAAAATAGTGATAGCTGTGATATAACCTCTTATTAGTTGACATTCAACTAGAGACGGAGTACGCGCAAAGGTTTCTACCGTACCAGTACAGAACACCCGCTCTACCGACCGGATTGAAAATAATAATATATAATAGAGTTTCTTGCATGTAGCCCAGAAGATAAGTGGCTGTTCTACATTACCGATGACTTATCGACCAAACTTATGATACGTTTATAACCTAAGCACGTGTAAACTATTATTTTGGTCGGGCTTGCCCCACTGGTGAGGCCTCAATTATTTACGATATTAAATACACTTTGGACTTGTATTACGTTCAATTATTATAATGACATAATGTGATATTGTTTTATCTGTCAAAATATCAAATTTTCATACTGTAAGTATTGCCATTAACGTCGAAAACTTTACATTTCTGCCAGCGAATCTTCCATTCTTTCGTTGTCAAAACTCTTTTCTGCATAATTTTTCTTTTACAACGTCAATTTTCAAGATATCAGTAAGTAACGCTATCTCTATAATAAAACAGATTTATTTAATGCAAAGTAGAATGAAAATTGTTAAATAATAGCAATGTTATAAGCAAAGTTACCTTTGCCCCACCGGTCGGCGCTGCCCCTCCTTACCCTATATTGGTTTCTGAATTCACTTCAATGTTTGAAATCTTACAATTCAGTGTCACACCGTGCCGTGTCCTTAGCCTTTCGTGCTCCAAAAATATATTGTGAATGTGCACTGTTTTTGCATATCAAATTATGTCTCATACACCTCACTCTCCACAAAGAATAAAAAATGCTTTCAGAATTCATGTATTTCATATAAATTTTCAGGTTTTATAGGTTCCACTTAATTTTTTAATTTCCAGCCTCTTATGAAAGAGAGACTGGAATAAGTAGGAAAAGGAAAACAAATATATATAATGTAGGATAATCAAATCGACCCCCTGAGATGGCCAGGTCGACTGTGCGAGGAGATCAAGTCGACTATCTGATATGACCAAATCGACCTTCTATGATGAGCGATTCGACCCTTTACAATGATCAGTTCCGCCATCTCTCATGATCGGTTCGACTTTCTATGACGCTTGAGTCGACCGTCCTAGATGACCAAGTCGACACTGTGAGATGATCGATTTGAACCTCTTGTTTTAACCTTCTAGAGATAGTCGCTTTAGCCATCTTCAAGGGCTGTCCTATAGTTGACCCTGCAATATAGTCTGTCTGCACATCTGCATGGCTAAAATGACCTTCCATTTTTCTCCGTGCAGTTGTGCTGCCGAATACAGGAAACTAATGACTGATGTCTTCAAGAACCCCCGAGTTTCCTGCTGGAGAAACTTGACAACTACAAATTTTTCAAAAATTGATAAAGGAGTAAAATTATGATGTCATTATCATTTAATTATTGAATTACAATTAATTGTTAAGTTTTGCAATACAAAATGTATCAATAATACAAAAGTAATTAATTTCATAATTTGATCATTAAAATCATGGTGTGAGCACAAAATCAAAGAAAAGAGTGTACAGACTTTGGTCAAATTATTAATTGTTGATTAAAACCATTTAATTTCGCTTAACAGTGTCATTAACACACCTTATGACTGACAAGCAAAACAGAAAATTCTAACAATAAATAAAATCCATTAAAGGAAAAGATTTTTAATATGTATGTGAATTTTACAGATTCTACTAAATTTAACTCGACGTTTTTTTATGTATTTTATCTATTTTTATATAATTATATTATTTATATTTTATATATTTATTTATATTTGTTAATAATAATCTGAGATTTTTCAGTTGAATATACATTGATGTTAAAATTCTTCATTAAAAAAAACTATTATCCAAAAAATTATTCCCCAACTCGATTTTGAATTGAATCTTCCCATTTTTTCGGAATATACTGAAAAATGTACTTTATATTATCATTTCTCAATTCCTTAGGCAAAATGATTGATTTTTTTCTTTATATGAAAGAATTTAAGAAACTATATCACTACGAAGACTAGAGATAAAAATGAATTATTTACAATAATATATTATAGAACACAACTTATATTTATTTTTAAATGTATATAATCAGTACAAATAAAAGATATTTGTATTAGAACAAGTGAGAAATGAAAAAAGCGATCGAGCCCTTTTTTGAAAAATCATATTTTGATTTTGTGAGATTATTATTTTATTTAAAATTTTTAATTATGTGCAGACTATTATACATAAAATATGTAGTAAGAAAGTTCTCACAAACATTTCTGTCAAACAAAAACTGGGTCTTTTATTGAGGTTTTTGCAATCCAAATAGTGCTACAAACTAAACACCTCTTATAGAGGACCCAGTTTTTGTTTGACATAACATTTTATTGAAACTTTTTTACTACATATGATATGTATATCACCGTACATATGATTAAAAATTTAAAAGAAGAATGTCGGAAAATAAAAATTTTGAACTGTCAAAAAAAGGACTCGATCAAGTTTTTGAGCTCTTACTGAAATTATTCGGGCAAAATCAGAGAATTAAATGTATTTTCTCAACAATATTTATAAATTTTTATGTGATATTTTACAACAAAATCATGCGAGTGATTTTTTCAAAAACATTGTCCAATTATCTCACAATTTTAACATTAAAAGCTTCAGAATTATTTTTAAAAATAACAATTTTTCTAATATCACCAAATGGTTACGATATTCTCTAAAAGGATAATGATATATTAATTATATTCCCATAATGATTTCAGATAATTAATAATAATTATATTCTTAATTAACTAGAATTATTTTTGCTTGACAGATGAAAAATGCAGATGTGCTATTCAAATCAAGGATCGGTGGTTTAAAGTTACCCTCGAATCCGGGTGAAGAAACTTAACATGTACTTGTGCTATTCGATTTCAGAAATTTAGTAGATTTAAAAAAAAAGATATAATTGCTCTTGAAGACTTTTTCTCGTATTTTGTATTTCATAATATTTCCGAAAAATAAAACAAAAATATCAAGTTTTATCATAAAATGGTTCGGGGAAAAATTATAGGTATTCTTAAAAGCTACAATTCTTCTGTTGAGCTTTTTGACTTATCGGCCGTCGTTTGGTTTCAAATTAGAATTATCGACTTACTCATTTTCGATGCATAAAACCTAAGAAGCGAGTCCTATCGAAAAATGGTTTAGACAAAAATTTTTAAATATTTTAAAGAACTTTGATTCTAGTTGTATCCTTTTTTCACGTATCTTTCATCGTTTGGCGTAAAAATGGAATATTCGATTTTTGAATAGCATTTTCGATACATAAAATCATAACCGTTGGTCAAAGAATGCTCGTTAGCAAACTTGTTCTTTCTTTTAGGACCTAAAAGAAGTGTGCCAAAGCTCGCTTTGATCCGCTCATTTTTTCGAGAGTTATCGTGTTTACAGACGGACATACAGACAGATGCAATCGCCAAAACTGGATTTTCGGCTTCAGGGGGTCTCAAAACGCGGAGAACCGTTGAAAACAGTGGTGTCAAATTTCGTAAAATTCTAATACTTTCTCAATCATAAATAATTAGAATGTAATAAATTATAACAAATTTGTACTTATTTTTTGGGTGAACAGCTTTTGTCTATGCATTTTTTTTTTTTGGTACCGTTTGTCGTTTTTTCACAAATTTTTCATTTTTACTGGTAATGTTATTTTTTACGATTAAAACAAAAACTATGCGTCCTATCAAAAAGCAAAGAGATTCATAAAAAAATGTGTAGATATGTTTAAGGTGCACAATTTTGGTTTTTTCCTAATTTTTTTTCGTAGATTGTGTCGTTTTTTCCAAAATTCAATTTGTTTTCTCAATTATATTTTTCGCGATTAAAACAAAAAATACACATCCGATCAAAAAAGAATTCATAACGAATTTGTAGCTCTCTCTTGCGTGAAGAACTTTAGTCAATTTATTTTTTTCTTAGGTTGTGTCGTTTGTCCAAAAATTTAATTTTTAGATCTTGTTTGGAAGCACAATTTGTGTCTGTTGATCTTCCTTCGTATGTTGCATTTTTTATCATTCTTTGTGTGATCAAAATTAGAATTTTCGGTTTTTTAAAATTTCAAAAAGTTGTTATAAAAATCTTGTAGGGCTTTCAAAAAACAATTTTTTTCTTCTCTCGACTTTTTTTCATATCGGGCGTTGTTTGGCTTAACATTTTCATTTTCGATTGATTTTTTAAATTTTGTAAATGCTATAACTCTGATAATTTTCTTTACATCGAAAAAAGTAATAACGATAAATTGTTCGACTTCCTGCGTACTATAAGTAACCGTACATATAATTTTTGAATCTTGAAAAAATGGTTTCGAAAACATTGAAAATGCTCTAACTTTTTGAATTTCTATGGAACTCGTTCTTTTCTGTTGGACCTGAGAAAAGTATGGCAAAGCTGAATTTGACCCTTTCAGTTTTTCGAGATTTATCGTGTTTACTTACGGACAGACAGACGCTGTCGCCAAAACTCGATTTTCCGCTACAGGGGGTCTCAAAACGTGGAGATCCATTGAAAAACTGTGATTTAAAATTTTGGACAATTCTGATTTTTTTAAAAGCTAAAATGTCATTTGTATTTTAAAAAAAGTTGACTTTTAAACTGAAAAATATTCATTTTCAACAAGAAAGATAACTTAAAATCCAGAAGATGAATTTTCAATGAAACAGTTGAATTTTCAATGAAATAGTAGAATTTTCAACTATAAGATCAGTTTTCAACCAAAAAAAAAGACAAATTTTCAACAAAATAGTTGAATCCTCAATCAAAAAGATGAATTTTCCAGAACTAAGATTGCTTTTTTTCACCCAAAGAGACGAATGTTCACCAAAATATGTACATGGATTTTCTACGAAGTAGTTGAATTTTCAACTTATAAGAATACATTTTCAAACAAAAGTGAAATAGTAACATTTTTGGATGAAAAAAGTAACCTTTCTTCCACAGAAAATTATTTTTCAATAAAATAGTTGTTCACTTTTAACCAAATAGATGAAAATTTAAATGTTTAATTTTAATAAAGTAGTTGAACATTCAATAGAGTAGATGACGTTTCAATGAAAAAAGATGAATTCGGAACCAAATAGTTGAATCTTTAGCCAACAAAGGTGAATTGTTTAACAAAAAGATTAATCTCCAACCAGCACAGACAAATTTTCAACATAATAGTTTAATGGTCAAACAAAAAGTTGAATTTTGAAAAAACTAGATAAATTTTCTACCCGAAGACAAATTTTCAACAAAATACATAAATTTTTAGATAAAAAAATCTGCTTTTACGATTAAAACAAGAACTACGCGTCCTATCAAAAAATTATTGATAACAAATTTGTAGCTCTTTATTTGAGCAACTCTCCCTATTTATTTTTTTTTTGCTTATGTTATTTGTCCAAAATTTTAATTTAATTTTAATAATAATTTTTACGAATAAAACAAAAACTGCGCGTCACATAAGAAAATGATTGACAACAAATTTATAAATCTTTTTTGGACGACTAATTTCTATACGCTCATCTTTTATCGTATCTTGCATAGCTTGAAGCATAGGATTTGAAAAAGCAACGTTTTTCCTTCCTTGACATTTTTCATATCGTGCGTTGTTTGGTTTAAAATTTTCATTTTCGTTTTTCTTTGAAATTTTGAAAATGTTCTAACTCTGAGAATTTACTTTTAATCGAAAAAAGTCGTGAGGATGAATTGTTTGAATTTTCGAGTACGACAAATTACCGCACATAGAATTTTTTAATCTTGAAAAAAATCGTGTGGAAAATTTGGAAAATTCTCTCACTTTATGAATTTTCATCCAAAATAGCTGGCTATCGAACTTGTCCTTTTCTTTTATCTCTCAAAGAAGTGTGCCTAAGCTCAATCCAATCCGATCATTTTTTCGAAAGTTATCGTGCCTACTGGCTACAGACAGACAGCAGACTTGTTAAAAACCGACTAAGTCACATTTTACATATATTGAATACCTTCTCATCAGGATGAGAGTGTCAAGACGATTTTTTCAGCCTATACATTTCTGCGATGTACATTTGGTTATATAATTAGTTTATAGGAATAATTATTAAAATTAAATGTTAAAGTTTAATTGCGACGTATCCTTCTAACGATAAAAGTAAGCAATTTCAGAGCAGAAATATACTTTGAAGACAAGTTAACCATTTGTTTATTTGTCATATATCTGTGCATTGAATCCAAGTGCCAGAAAATATAAGAAAAATGCTACTGAGGAGATGAAAAATGCAACTAAAAAAGTCAACCCTTTTTTCGCTGTTTGCATTAACATACAAATTAGGTAAACAAATTTTGAACCTTATTTTTTGATTTCACCCCACTGTGCAAGGCTACGAAAACCCTAAAAAGAATTTTAGTTCGTTCAATCTTATATTTATGAAGCTTTTCAGGTTTTTAAGTTGATTGTGAATTTATTCCGCGTTTGTATAGGTTTCGCGAGTTGAATTCGGGTTGTCGGGTTAAATTCGGGTTCTGCGGGTTAATGCTGGTTCTTCGGGTTGGTGCGGGTTAACTGCGGGTCTGCGGGCCAAACCGCAAACCCGACCCGCATCCATTTTGCACACACCTAGTAGTTTTTCTATTTTTTGCATTACTTCATGCAATATTTTTAAACTATTCCATTCAATATAGCGAGTTCCTTATAATGTTATTTCAAGAATCGCGAGAAAATTATAAGAAATTCAATTTCGAAAAATCATTATACGTCTATGATGAATTTGTCATACTATTTCTTCATAAGATTGTAACAAACATAACAGTAAGTCAAGGAGCCATTGACCAGTTCTTTAATTCTGAAAAAAATGTTGAAATCAGAAAATTTACAAAAAAATATGGAATGCGTATTACACTTTTTTTTGTGAATTTCTAAATTCTTCTTTAATGTTGCTCGTTTACGATTGTCATGACTCATATCTCGTCTACTGTTGACTTTTCCAAGGATAGTAAATAAAGATTTTCTATTTCACAGCAAGAGCAATACGTTTGACAATACAGTTTATTTCTTCCGCTTCATTTCGCCACCTAAATGTAGATAATCATTTTTGTCAATAATGTGATAATGGTTAGTATATAAGCAATTACGACACGCGTGCAAAATCTTGTTAGTTGCGGCTCTGGAAGTTCTTCTTGAAAAACACTACTGACACTTGAGAAAAATGAAGACGTTAATTTTAACTCCGATTTTACTATTTATGATATCACTTGATTCTGTTCGTAAGTAGAATATTATATACTACCAAATTAATCATACAGTAAAATATCTTACATCCAGATGTGGATTATATTCAAAAATTTTCATTTCACTTCCAAACAGGTGAAACATATGTTATTATCATTGTGCATCTTTCGTTGATGGTTTGCCCAAAAAAAGCTTAAAAAACTTCAATTCTATCTTGAGGTGTGCCGATGAAATGAATTTCACTGACTTTTTTTCTCACATATGTTATCATTTTTGTAGCATATGTTGGACAAAATTTCAGTTGAAAGCTGTTATAATTAATTATTTTACAAAACCTTATTACATTATGAGCACAATTTTTGACAGAAATACGTTTGAAATATTTTAATTCAATCTATACGTGTAAGAAAAAACTTAGATCATTTCCAACATGTGAACGTTCCCGGAAGTAGGTATAAATATCCACGTACCACGGAAGGTATCGAATGAAGGTTCGGGGAATTTTCGTGAGGAATTTAATTAATTAAATAAATTAAATTTACATGATGGGAAATTTTTTACGAATAGTCCCGGAACGTTCCTTGGGAATCTTTTTTGATATGCAGACATTTATTCACTTCCGGGAACCTTCCTGGAACATTTTTCGGGATGCTCCGAACCTTCCATTAGAATATTCCAGGAATGTTCAGGGAAACTTTTGTGCTAACCCGGAAATGTTTGAAAAAATTTCAGTTCAAGCTACAATTTTTTACAAATTCATATTATATTAGGAGCTGGAATATGCCTGAGAGTGGGGGACACCTGAACGTGGCTCAAGCCCAAGCGACCAAGGGCCTCCCCACTCTCAGCCGAAATATTTTACGTGTGATTATACTATCCGGAGGCTCGACTGAAAATCATTTTCATTTGCTTGTCCCCATGGCCGTATCCAGGAGGAGGGGGGAGGACCCGAATTTGATACCCCACCAACATTCTTGAAACATGTACATAATATAGATATACTCACCTGTTTGCTGCTACAAATCTCCCTCCTCGAAATTGTCTCCTGCTGCATATGCCACCCATCTATTGCAAGCACAATAGAGCCGCAAGGAAAAGATCGCACTACACCTAAGCCATAGATGAGAAGACCGTGGCGCGTGTCTGCCTCCTTTTCCGCCTAAAGATTCTGCCACTTCTCAGCCTTCCGACAATGCTGATACTTTCGAATCTCAGCGCGACTGCGAAATGTCGAATAGCCATTTAACTTGTCAATTAACAGTAATACTTCATTCACGTAAAATCCTCAACTTAAGTTCAGCTATCTTTTCGATAAATTTGGAAAAGGTTCACGATGGATTGGTATATCAGCAATGCTGATATACCAATGTCAGCTTTAACCTTCCATTTCGTGGCGTCAAAAATACGAACCCCCTCTCGCTTTAAGGGTCATGTAGGGGGTAATATAACCAACAAAACATAACCGAAAAAAAGTAAACAGAAACAATAAAATCAGCGCCGCGTGGTATCTCCATCGATCACTAAATCGATTTAAAAGGACTTCTGGCGCCATATTCAAAATGGAAAAAGCATTGGAACATATGTAGGAGTAATAATTCTTAATAAGTTATAATATATTATTTAAAAAACATAACAAATAAATATTATCTTAAAAAAATATAAGAAAAAAAAGAAGGAAAAATATATTCAACGCAAAATACTGACTTATAAAATACATAAATAAAACTTTCCACATTTTCTTCTAATTCTGAGTTGATCTTATAACAAAATTATCTTATAATAACTCAACTCTAGAAAGCTGGAAAGACCCGGTGAATAGTTTCCGGTCTTATTCTATGGGAATATAACCATTTTTCAAAAAAATTAAAGTTATAGCGACTTTGATTTTTTAAAAAGGTCCTTGGGTCTAGATTATTATCATAACATCCCCAAAAGTCCATCCACCAACAAGAAATCAATTACATATAGCTGTCAAGATGAGGTAAATATTTTCCAAACTTGTAATTAGCAAAAAAAAGTTATTTCCACAAAATGCAAAGTTACTGCCAACGGCCAAACCACGCTGAAAAAACCAGTTCTCGTCAGATCCCTGAAGTTAAGCAGCGTTGGGCGCGGTTAGTACTTGGATGGGTGACCATTCGAGAATACTGCGTGCTGTTGGTACATCGTGGGTGTGGTGAGCCCAACTTGTTGTTATTTACTACAAAAAAATATCCACCTAGAAACACTACCCAAATCGGGTAGTGTCACGCCTACCCTGAAAGGGCTTAATGGTATACTACTGTGTTAATGATTTCTTCAGAGAAACCTTAGGCTATGTAATGTACCCCTAACACGCCATCAAACCCACCCATGTATTAGAAATCAATTCTAGTAAGCTAGAAAGACTTGGTAAATATATTGCTGTATTATTTTTTGACGAAAAAATAACATTTTTAGAAAAAGTCGAAGTCGTTGTTTCTATGATTTTTTGATGTGATCCTCAGTCAATAGATTGTTATAAGAACACCCATACAAACTCACTCTCGCATTAGAAATCAATTCTAGAAAACTGGAAAGACTGTCAATATTTTTCTACCCCATTTTTTGAAAAAAATACCATTATTCGAATAAATGGAAGTCATTACCAATCATTTCTGACAAGATGTAAAGACTCTTTGAATATTTTTCGATCTTCTCCTTCAGGAAAATTATCATTTTTCGAAAATTTTGTACCCTGTGCCGGGATGAATTTTTCTTCTCGACTTCATGCTATGAATTCCTATCAGAAAACCCCCCAACACACCCAGATAAGACTTCATGGTGGCCGTTGAGCACCATGAAAACGACTTGAAACTTGTCTTTTCTCACATTATTCTTGAGAACCAGTCATAAGAGCTATAAGAGTCAGAATGTCTTTGGAATAAATAATAAAAAACTTGTCTCGAAAACTGGTTCTCAAGAATAATGTGAAAAAAGACAAGTTTCAAATCGTTTTCATGGTGCTCAACGGCCACTATGAAGTCTGATCGACTTGAGCCTTTGGATGCCAACTCGATTTCAGGTTTAGAAAGAAGTCATAATAGTCAGAATGTCTTTGGAATAAATAATAAAAAACTTGTCTCGAAAACTGGTTCTCAAGAATAATGTGAAAAGAGACAAGTTTCAAATCGTTTTCATGGTGCTCAACGGCCACCATGAAGTCTTATCTGGGTGTGTTGAGGGGGTTTTCTGATAGGAATTCAAAGCCAGAAGTCGAGAAAAAAAATTCATCCGGGCACAGGGTTCAATATTTTCGAAAAATGATAATTTTCCTGAAGAAGAAGATCGAAAAATATTCAAAAAGTCTTTACATCTTGTTTTCTAGAATTGATTTATAATGCGAGAGTGGATTTGTATGGTTGTTCTGATAACAATCTATTGACTGAGGATCACATCAAAAAATCATAGAAACAACCACTTCGACTTTTTCTAAAAATGTTATTTTTTCGGCAAAGGATAATACAGCAATATATTTACCAAATCTTTCCAGCTTACTAGAATTGATTTTTATTACGTAAGTGGGTTTGATGGAGTGTTACGGGTACATTATATAGCCTAAGGTTTCTCTGAAAAAATCATTCACACAGTTACTTTGCATTTTGTGGAAATAACTTTTTTTGTTGCTAATTACAAGTTTGGAAAATATTTACCAAATCTTGACAGCTATATGTAATTGATTTCTTGTGGGTGGATTGACTTTTGGGGATGTTATAATAATAATCCAGAACCCAAGGACCTTTTTAAAAAATCGACATCAATATAACTTTAATTTTTTAGAGAAATGATTATATTCCCATAGACTAAGATCGGAAACAATTCACCGGGTCTTTCCAGCTTTCTAGACATGAGTTCTATTGCGTGGATGGGTTTGATGGGGTGTTAGGTGTACATTATATAGCCTAAGGTTCCTCTGAAAAAATCATAAACACAATAACATTGCGTTTTGTGGAAAATGCTTATTTTCGCTAATTACAAATTTGGAAAATCTTTAACAAATCTTCTTTAGCTATATGTAAATTATTGCTTCTGTGTGGGTGGTGTGAAGGGAATGTTATCAGATCAACTCAGAATTAGAAGAAAATGTGGAAAGTTTTATTTATCTATTTTATCAGTCAGTATTTTGCGTTGGATATATTTTTCCTTCTTTTTTTTCTTATATTTTTTAAAGATAATATTGATTTGTTATGTTTTTTAAATAATATATTATAACTTATTAAGAATTATTACTCCTACATATGTTTCAGTGCTTTTTCTATTTTGAATATGGCGCCAGAAGTCCTTTTAAATCGATTTAGTGATCGATCGAGATACCACGCGACGCTGATTTGATTGTTTGTGTTTACTTTTTTTTGGCGTTTGAAAACTGTCTTATTTGATTAATTTTTTAATATTTATCGCAAGTCTTGACGTTTCGGAGGTACTTTCCCCCTCAAATAGGGATATGTGCTTCATGTGGGGGGGAAAAATTACCCCCCAACATCCTTTCGGTGCGCCAGCATTCGAAATCAATGTTTTGAGGTGAGTTTTGTAGGTTAGATTATCCCCCACATGAGCCTTAAGGTGAATATTTCCTCTTTGATTTCATTTGATAACCGTCTAAACGCTGAAAGCTTGAAGTCGAAATATATTACATTTTCAACAAAATAGTTGAATTTTCTAACAAAAAAATTCATTTTTTACAAAAAGAGATGACTTTCCAAAGAAAGAGCTACAAAGTCGATTTTTTCAGAAAACAGTAGAATTTTAAACACGAAAAGGTGATTTTTTAAGCAAGAAAGGTAATTTTTCAACCAAATAATTGAATGTAATAGCCAACATCTTTATGGAAAATCTAAAAACTAAAATCTTCAACCAATCCAAGCTTAAACCGTAATTTTGGTACCGTTACGTTGACGACACTTTTGTCATCTGGAGACATGGACTAGATGAACTACACAAGTTTTTCGATTTTATCAATCGATTACACCCGAATATCCAGTTCACCATGGAAATTGAACAAAACGGAAAATTGCCTTTCTTGGACGTACTAGTTTACAAAAAATCTGATAACACATTAGGACATGAAGTTTACAGAAAATCCACCCATACAAACAGATACCTACATGCCTCTTCCCACCACCACCGATCTCAAAAGGAATCGGTCATCAACTCCCTCGTATACAGAGCTGTCTCGATAACAGAAAAAGATAACTCAAAAAAGGAACTACAAAATGTTAAACAAATCCTAATACAAAAAGATTACACAAATAAAAAAATTAATAAAGCAATAAGAAAATACACTCAAAAAAACCAGTCAACACAACCTACTAAAGAAAGAGAGAGAAAAACGACCACCATTCTACCCTACATTCAAGGTATCACAGAACAAATTGGAAGAATTCTCAACAAACACAACATGCAAACCATATTTAAACCACCTGCGAAAAGAGGACAACTTCTGAACAAACCTAAAGATAAAAAGGCACCTCTCAGTGAACCGGAAGCGTATAAAATCCCTTGTTCTTGTGGCAAAGTCTATATTAGAGAAATCGGAAGCGCGGTGAGCCAACGTGTAAAGGAACATGAGAGTAAAGTCAGGCTGAAACACTTCATGTAATCAGCACTAGCTGAGCATCATATCGAAACAGGACATAGAATTTTATTTGACAAAACAACCGCCATCGCAAAAATGTACACTATTTTTCCAAGAAAACATGGAGAAGCAATCGAAATCTTAAAACACCCTGATAACATCAATAGGGACAATGGATATAATACGAATCCGATTTGGCTTTCCCTCCTCCCGGGGTTTAAAAAAAATACTCCTCCTTTAGATTTACGACTTTAATTTAGAAATTTTCATTTTAGAGACTCTTAATATTTCATCGTCAATTTTCAAATTGAACAATCAAATGAATATAGTTTTGTATGTTCTAGGAATTTCAAATATAAATAGTGTAAAATCGTATTTTCAGATATAAACCCTTGACAGGTAAACAAATTTTATAATTTTAAAATGATTTTCGAGGATTCAGTCGAATTTATTAAATCTGGTGAAAAGCTTTGAAATACCTTGACATAACCTTGAAAAATTCAAAATCTCTTGAACTTCCCTGCAATGTGTTGAAACTTAAAACAGCTTTATACGTTTAAAATTTGTTTAAATCCCGTAAATCCTTTGAAATAATTGCAGTTTCTATAAGCTCTGGAGCTATTAAACAGTTCTTTAATTATAAAAAAAATATTAAACCCAAAAAATGTAGAAGAAAAAGAATGCAATACGTAGGTATTGTGAAAATTCTTAAATTCCTTTTTCAATGTTTCTCGTTTGCGATTGTCACGACTGATATCTGGTCTACTCTTCACATATCCAAGGAAAGTCAATAAAGGTTTCCTACTTCTCAGCAAGAAAAATACGTCTCACAAAACAGTTTATTTCTTTCGCTTCATTTCTCCACCTAAATGTAGGTAATAATTTCTGTCAATGAAGTGATAATAGCTAGTATATAAACAAGTCCACGTCTCCATTCAATATGAGTCTAGCTGCTGACAGCGCCGTGTATGAGACTATGCGCTGTGTATAAGCATAGGGAATAGTCTCATATAGAGCGCTGTCAGCACATAGACTCATATTGAATGGAGGCGTCGAAGTACGATACGTATGCAAAATCTTATCAGTTGCGACTCCTGAAATTTTTTCAAAAGCAGTTCTGTCACTTTAGAAAAATGAAGACGTTAATTTTAACTCTGACCTTCATATTTATGATATCCCTAAGTTCTGTTCGTGAGTACAATATCATACAATAGCAAATCAATCACATACTAAAAAAGCTGACATCCAAAGATCGATGACATTTAAAAATTTGCATTCTAGTTTGAAACAGGTGGAACGTATGTTATTATAACTGTACATCTTACGCTGAATTTTTACCAAAATATGTTTAAAAATTTTCGATAACATATAATCTTGAGGTGTACTTAAAACAACCTAAACTTTATCTAATAAGCTGGACTCTATACCTCTAATAATTTTTTTCAGCGCCAGGCATGTTCGAGGCCACTTTAATTCTCAACATCCAAATCTCAAATATAATAATATAAAAATAAAGAATTTAAAAAAAAGAGAAACTAAACTGAACTCAAAGAACGCAGTGTACCGGCTTCTCGTACGGCCAGCCCAGACTCGGTAGTTGGGCGCGTTCCACAAATAAAGAGGGTTCAAAACATCAACAAAACAATAGCTTTCTATTCAAAAACAAGAAGAACTTTCAACTTATTCAACGAGTGTGCATTCAAAATTTAATATAGTGAGGAGCTATATTTCGGGTCTCGATATACTGCATGGGTTTACAATCATAAAATCAACCAAGACTCTAATAATATTACTCTCGACTCATTTTTAATAAAATACAGCTTAAATCCTAACCTAATTCTCGAAATCTAGACTTACTCCGAAAACTAAGGCTCCCCTGCCCCGAACTCCATGCTAGTTAATTTCAAAACAAAAAGTTACAAACTCTAGGATCGAGCTGAAAAAACTTTCACAAAAACTCAATTTAATAGCTTCAAAAGGGCTCAAAATAATTATTCACAAATATTCAGTGATGATTTGAACTAAAATTCTTCAGAAAAAACCAAAACTCAATAAAATTCACCATGTTAATTTCAGAAGTCTAGTCATCGGTGAGACCTAACCTCGAAACTGACTATAGCTGAACCTCACTAAATTAGTAATGACCCATGACTAATTGACTAATCATCGCCTAATGTATTCAATTAGTAATAGCCGAACTCAAACCTCTAGCTAAACTTAAAATTATCACATAACCTAGACTTCCGAATCTCAACAACAAATCAAACAATTCGTTTCATTATTTTCTTCACCTTGACCTTTGTCAATTTTTAAAGGAAATTACGCTCAGCCCGCCCAAATCTGCTGACTCTAAATTCACTTTAATAATTCTCAATCACACGGCATAATTGTGTCAATGACATGAAAAAGATGTCACATGAGAGGGTAGGATCTCGATTCAAAGGGGATCGAAGCGGGATTTTAATGTTCGTCATCACCTCTGTCATCATTTTCATCGTCTTCACTCTCGAAGATCACATATCCGACTACCACACCGGGGGGATGTGTTTGTTCTCTCTCCTTGCCGTATACGGTCCTTTCCGCTGTTATTTGTCGCTACAATTTGGAGAGGTCACGATCGTGTATCCCCGCATTCCGCACCGGAAGCCGAAGAACCTGAGTGTCTTCAGTTCACACTTCAGGTAGTCGTGGGACTGGTTATCGTAGTTTCAGCATCCTTCGCGGAAAGGCTTGGAGATCTCCGGTTTGTATCGTGGTTGCCCAAGCTTCAGATCTAGGAGGGAGGGGGGCATGGCTTGTCGAGGGTTTCGAGTCTTCTGGTACTTCCGTAAAATTGGGCGATAGGGTGATTCCTTGACGGGATTGGAATGGACTATGTAGCTATGGAGTGGGTTTCTTGACGGATTTCTCGACGGGCTACGGGATGGGTTTTTTGAAGGGGTTGGGATTGATGGGCCACGGGATGGGTTTCTTGACGAGATTCTCGACGGATCTCCTGACGGGGTGTAGAAGGACGGGCTACGAGACAAACAAAGTTTTCTTTCAGGATGGGAGAATCCAAGATGGCTCCAGATCCACTGAAGGTGTCTGGAGGTGTGGGCAAGTGCCTGATCCGAAATCGGGTTTCAGCTCTCGGTGATGAATGGTCCTGGTTTTGCTGTTGGCTAATCCGCTTGGCTTCCTACTACCCGGGTTGATGAAGTTGCCAGAGTTACTTTGTCCACCACCTTCGAGCTATACTCCCTCCGGAAGTACTTTAGTACACCATCGTCAGAGGTGATGTCGTTGACCTCTACTGTTGGTCTCATTAGCTCATTAGCATTAGCTTCTCCCTTATTTCAGCATCTCGTACTCTTCGGGCCTTACGTTCGTTGCAACTTTGTCGTCTTCCTCTTCTTCTTCGGCCCTGTAAGCATGCAAGAGGTTTTCCATTATGCCCGGGTGTCTTCTTAACAGGTCTTGGATGACACGATGATGGGGACGGATATGGAACCAAACTGGGCTCAGGGGTTCCCTCGCAAGATCTTCTGGGGTCGGGGGTCCACTTAGGTCGTTGATCCTCGCATCATTTCTTCACATCCTCTCCATTTTAGAACCAGAATCATAGTCAGTGGTTATGAAGGATCTTGTATGTGCATTTTTCCAATCATCTTATTAGCCAAATCACTGATTTTATATACAAGGGGGACAGAATCTTAGCTACTCCATATAGCCCTAAGAATTTCTGATTCAATTTAGCTGCTCCTTGCTCAACATTGCTAGATAGCTTTCTACAACGCGATAACACTAGGTCGCCACGAGAAAATTTCAATTGAAGATGGCGTGAGTTGTAATACCGAGATTGTTTTTGAAAATCGTCATCAAGGTTCTTAATTATACAATCTCGCATAACTTGTAATTTTTTCATTCTCTCGGCCCATAACTCAGGGGATTGCGGATCTTTTTCATAGTCGATTTCCTCGCGTCTCTTTAAGGAATTAATTGGCTTAATTCCGAAAGGTGGCTATCTCAAATTTTATGATCTTCGTCAATGTAAGAAATTATTATCGTTTTTTATCTTCGATTCACGCGTTTGACGGGTTTCGCTTGGGGATGATATGAAAGGGTAGTACTATATAGAATATTAAATTCTTGAGAAATGGATCGCAATGTGTTATTTCCGAATTCTGTCCCGTTGTCAGTCAAAAGGGCTTGAGGCTTCCCACCTATACATTACGAGTTCTTCAAAAGAGTCTGTAATCTTATGACAAGTGGCGACAAGTGGCGACTCTACGATGCTGAATGTGACTATCTCGATAGTAAGGGTCGTAAGAGGAAGGGTGATAGTCATCATACCTATTTTTCACGGGTTCTGGACAATCGACCTTGACTAATTAGAGAATAGAAATCGTTATTCATTATTCGCGGATCCTAATAGTAATTATCTTTACTAAGATCGTTTCTGCTGTGATTGAGAGCGTCATCACTGATCTGAGCGATTTGTCAGATAAATGTTGCTTGCTCTATATGACTTTTTTTTTGTGTACAGTCAAGACAAATAGAAAAATACTTCATTTGTGTAATTTTTGTTCAAATTAATTTAAGCACTCCTTTTCCAAGCAATTCAATTATTTCGTTTTGAATTCCAGGTCCATAGTACGTTGGCTTCCTGCTATCTCCTTTGTGCTGCATATGTCTAATATGCTATATCATGACTGGATAAAATTTACCTATCATTTCTATTACTTTTAAGAAATTTCCCCTGTCATGCTGAAACAATTCATTTGACGATCCGCGAAAGGCCTCATTTTGTTCTTCTAAATATTGTACTTCGTAAATTATGTGTTCAATGACGAAATACTAGTGACGCTTCTCCGTTGAAAAAAGGGCTTGATCTCACAGAAAAAACTCTGGGATAAATTTTGTTGCAGTTAATTTCAAGGTGGGGTTCCATCTCGCTCGGAGTTAAGGTACGAAACGATCGTCTATTATTTTTGCTGCAAAATTGTGAGAACAATTTACAGCAGGTGACGTTTCGTACCGCAAGTCCGAAGGAAACGATACCTTGTGTCGTGGTACCATTCACACTACCGATACTAATTTGTTGCAGAGAAATGGTACCCTGAAATCAGCGTTAGATTCACACTTTGTTTTTTCTGTGCTTCTGTTAGTTTTTTGTTTGTTTTTAAAGCTATATCTAAATTGAACAACTTTCTAAGGTTCCTCAAATGCAGTGAACTTTTTTCATAGCGACCTGAGAGATAAGATGCATGTTGCCAATCATGAAAACCTTCCTTAATTAAGGGACATGATTCCTGACTAAACAGCTTATAACAAAAGTGAAATACTACGATCTGAGATACTGAACATAGTTACCAACTTCCGTCGAAAACTTCATTCTTCTTCATAAAGGGCGTAATATTTATTTGAAAATTCTCTTTCTCTACTATCCACGGGATATATTCCATTTTCTTTGTGCTTGTTGCTCATTTTTTATCAACATGCTTATTTGTTCCGGCAGTCATATATCGGGCTATTCACCACGATCGTTACTTAAGACTCTGTCCAGAACGGGTTTTTTGGTTTTCTTGCTAATTTCGTATTTTTTGGTCCGCCAGGGCTTCGTTCTTTGTTCACCGAAGATAACTTAGTTGTGTGAGCTTTTTCATTCCTCAGCTCGACCTAGTCGTAGATTGCGCTTTCAGTGCATAAGTTTACGTCATCGTCATAATTTGCATTCAACTTATATAGCACGGTCTTACATTGTTCCTGAAAAGTCAAATAAGTGAATCAATTTTTTAAAAAAATGATGCAGAATAATAGTATGAAAAAATAAAAAGTAGGGCAAAAGATAATTCAGATAAATGATGACATAATACAATTTTTAAAAATAAAACTTATGATACAAAGCAAAATACCAATTAGGCAATACCATGAATTGAAAAATATGCAAATTATGTGAAATAATTATTAGGTAACACGATTTTCAGTAGAATAAATTTGATATAAAATCAAATTCGCGGTATATTCATGCTACTAGCCTACTAATCATTAGTAGGCTAGTAGTCCAGGCATCTGGTACTTTGGTTCCCGAAAAAATCCCACATGCAATATTTTTAATGAGAAAATTTCGTTAACGGGTCCCTTTTAACATATCAAAAATGCTACAACAGATCAATTGCCAAACCTGTTTTTTTTTTAAACAGTTCCAAACGTTACTTTTGCGTGGTCGGATAATTCCCATTGCATTTTAGAGCAAAATGTCCAACGGGAAAAAGAAGGAGGACAAAATTATGACAACATTTTGTCGAAAGAATAATCCGCTATCTTCGATAGGTTTCGAGTTATGATATATTGAAAAATCCCCACTTGAAGTTCAGTTTTTTCAAAATAAATCGAGTCAGGTTTAATTTGCATAGGTGATGCCAGAGGATGAAATATAATATATAAAATTCTGCGTTAATCTAAAGAAAAAAGTCTTTTAGACCTGTTATTTTTCGAATTGCAAGGTTTAAAAAATTTCATTTTTTTTTTGCATTTTTGACTGAAAACGAAAAAGTTGTGTTTTTGTAAACTATCTCTTTCGCTGTGGATTCTACGGCAAAGTTTATACAGAACAAATGAAAGTGGAGTCAATCTAGCGTAATTTCAGAAAAAAGTGTCCTAGCCCTAATAGGTCACAAGATATAACCTTGGAATGTGCTCTTTACCTGCAATTGATAAATAAATACTTGTTTATAACAAAAGCTCACTATCACCACTTATGATTACTTTTTGGCCATTTTTTAGTATTTTCATGGCAGAAAAGTAATTTTAATTGATTGCAAATGTGCGATATGTTTTTTTATCAATAAACAAATCGTTTTTTAATAATTGTTTGTAATAATATCTTCTAATAAATAGTTTCGCTGCATTTAATTTTATACTTACTTTACCGTCTTCGCAGGTCATAAAAATACAGTCACTCATGAAAATTTGACCAAGCTTGGAAATCTATAATACTTATCTTGTACAAACACTGGACCACTTGAGTGTTTTGCGAATGCTCGTTTATTTAAAAAGAATGAAAAACAATTTTAAACTCATGAATAAAGTCCGTAATTCATTCAATTAACAAACTCCATAATAAATCATGCTTTCATTTAATTATTGATTAAGGGGTATATATATATATATATTTTTTTTTTAAGCAAAATGGCCGACTTCTGTTAAGTCCTTTTCGAAGCATTTTTTTAGGGGCTCCGCGGCCTGACAGCTAGCAGTCACACTTTTTAACGTATAAAAAAATAAAAAAAATTTCAGTTAATCTACATAAGAATACCTAGAGAAGTACATATGGAAATGTAAAAATATTGATTTGTCTGAAAATGGCAGGCATTTGAAGTTAACAGTCGAATTTTCAGTGAAAAAATTCGTATAAAAATGCTCAGAAAATGAAAAGTTTTAAATTTATTGAAAATTCCGTATGTACTCCTCTGCAAAATGCAATTATAAAGATGTGGTTGAAATTTGAAGTCGATCGGATAAAAATGGTTAAAGTTATTTGTCAGGCCGATTTGAAAAAAGCTGTTTTGAGAAAAATGCGTTTAAAGTTTTACATTACAACTGAACGGCGTCCTTTCAACGGTTTTACTGGCATTTGAAGTTGCTCTATAAGTATATTTTCGTGCATGTAGACAAGTAAGGCCCTCTACATGTCTTTCTAAATTTATCGATTGATGGTTAGTTAAGCCGGGGGGAGGGGGGCTCGAGTACTCTACGAGCACGCCACACGCGGCCTCACGTTATACGTTCAAAATTGGTAAAAAAAATTTTTTTGCTATTAATCAAATAGTATCTTATTTTTATGATGTTAAAGGATCGTTTAAGCCAAAAAAAAAATCGATTTTTTCAGAATTCTACTGTGGCCATACCCCTTAACTATTTATTTTTTAATTACTTAATTTTAACGTATTGAACTATTTTATGAATTTTTTTAAAGAACTTTTAGATACAACCAATTTATATAATTACTTTTTCATTTATTAATTTTTTAAAACCATGAATTACATTTGATATGTAATTACTTTCAACTGATCAATTACTTACTTATTTTTAATGCAAAAAAATTGCCACAGCATATTATGAACAATTTACAGAAATCACTGCGCATTATAAGTGTCCTGGAGGACATTATAGAATTAAATACAGAAAAAGTATTCATTAGAAGATATCGTTAAAAATAATTAAAAAAAAATTTGTTTATTGATAAAGAAAATATGTATTACATTTTTAATCAATCATTATTACTTTTTTGCCAAAAAATTACTGAAAAAGTACTCAAAGGTGGTTATGATGAGATTTTGTTATAAAAAATCATTGAAAAACTATTTCTTTATTGATAAAACAACGTATCACACATTTTCAATCAATGACAATCACTTTTTTGTCATGAAAATACTAAAAAATGGCCAAAAAGTAATCATCAGTGGCGAGAGCAAGCTTTTGATATATAAAAAATGATTTATTTATCAGTTGCAACAGACGTATTATACATGATAAATAAATTATGTACACTTATTTGGGACAAAAATTTCGAAATATGACCGTAGTTCTCCTTTACGGTACACTGTTAAAAATGTTTGCAATTTTAATATAGATTTACTATACATTTGTATAGTAAATCTAAAAACTCGGTCTATGAAATAGTAATTAAGAGGCTGCATAGCAAATTTCATATACATGTATATTGGTCAACTCTTAGAAAAGTCAGGTAAATTCACTTTACACAAATTAAAATTAATTTTGGCATTAATCGTCAATTCCAGATAATAAAGCATGCTATTTTTTTCCAGTTAAACATAAATTATACTGGGTTTTAAGTGGAAAACTTCAATTAAGCGAATAATTAAGACACCTAACCTAAAAGCAGCAGTTTTTTTGTTAAAATTCTGACATTTACAGTGAATTTTGAAGAAAATCCCACCTGTACGTTGCGCTTTGATTATAAATATGAATTTAGTCAATGAATTGTAGGTTATTACTTTAGTTTTAAATATTTGACAAGATTTGTGTGCATCAAAGAACTTTCAACTTTTACGCGCTCGGTTTTACTATACATGTATATTAATTTTACAAGATGATGGTATATTAAATTTACTACACGTATATGCATATTGCTTCCATTACATTTATAGTAAAATCGATATAGAAATTTCTAACAGTGTACGCTCAGGTGCCTCTATACAGGAAGAGTGCACTTTCCAAGGTCATATATCGTGAACTATTAGGGCTAGGACACTTTTTTTTTTTAAGTTACGCTAAATTGTCTCCACTTTCATTCGTTTTATATAAACTTTGTCGTGGGATCCAGAGGAAACGAGGTAGTACACAAAGGCACAACTTTTTCGTTTTTAGTCAAAAATGCAACAAAAATGAAATTTGTGAAACCTTGCAATTCCCAAAATATTAGGTCTAAAAGACTTTTTTTTAATTCACGCACAATTTTTTAGACTCTATTTCATCCTCTGGCATTACCAATGCAAACTAAACCTGACTCGATTTATTTTGAAAAAAACTGAGCTCCACTTTTCTGCCCGTGAAAACAGGCAAAAATAGCCAACTTTGAGGGGTCATAACTTTAGGGTTGTATTTATCCTTGTATTTATAAAGAAATACATACTATATACACCAGAGTCTCGATAGATGAAAAATCTCGGGGGTTGCCTGAAAATAGCCTTGTTCATATAGCGCGTACAGCGAAACGTAAACAGTCAGGGCCACCTGAACCGTTTCCATAATATTGCGCAATGTACTTGACTGAGTAGTAGTGTGCATGCGTCCCTTCAGAGGCGGAGTCGCAACCGTCTCTCGCCCTGCCCCCTGAGAAACAGTGGGGACCAGCAATTCTAGGAATTCATATAACGCGTGCGATCGCGCGTTCAAATAGTGAGTCTCTAGTGTATATACTATATGTACTATACACTAGCGCTTTTCGCGCACAATTCACATACTAAATTCAGAATTTGGATAGCGCGCGCATTGCTATAAAGTTGCGTTCAGTATTATGCTGAAACATACAAATGCGATTATAGAAAAATAAAAATATAAAATATTTGCTGTCAAAAATCTTGGTTTCGTAAAAAACCAGGACATTTTGCCTATTTTCAAGAAAAAACCAGGACACCAGGACAGACCTGGAAAAAAGAGGACATGTCCCAAAAAACCAGGACGGATGGTAACCCTACATAACTTATGACCTATTACAGGTAGGACATTGTTCTTTTTTTTTAATCACAGCGAATTGAGTCTACTTTCACTCAACTGTGGAACACTTTTTCTTGCAGTAATTAGGTGCGAAGGTACACAGTGTTTTTTGAAACTTAGTGACTTTTCGCTGAAAATCCAAAAAAGTGGGGATTTTTCAATATATAATAACTCGAAACCTATGGAAGATAGCGGATTATTCTTCCAACAAAATTTTCTCATAATTTCGTCCTCTTTCTTTTTCCCGTTGGACAGTTTGCTCTAATATGCAATGGGAATTATCCGTCCACGCAAATGTAACTTTTGGAACTGTTTTAAAAAAAAGCCGGTTTGGCAATTGATCTGTTCTAGCATTTTTCATATTTCAAAAGGGACCTCTTAATGAAACTTTCTCATTGAAAATATTGGATGTGGGATTTTTTCTAGAATTTCACTCATTATTTCGACGTAATGCCTGAACTATAGCCCGTGTGGGAAAATTTCGTGGCGCTGTACTGTTTCTGTCCAGTCCGCCTTGAGTCGACATTGGCGCGCCACAGGCTGACTGTCCAGTGACTAGACTGGGATTTAACGCTCGGATCGACTAGTTTCTAGACAGATCGGCTATTTTGATAAAAAATAATTAATAATTAAATAATATAATTATTTTTCATGCCATAAAAGTCCAATATATAGATTTTGCAGTTAATTAAAAATATAAAAAAAGTTTTTGTACACAAAAAAATGAAGAAATGAGTTTCCGCAAATCTCTTGTACATACGCCGGGTGTCGAACTTCTGATGTAACTTCCTATTTTATTGTTGTAACTTTGTCCCGTCGCCTTAACACCTCGGCCATCTAAAAGTTAAATTTTTTTTCTTTTTTGTCGGACATGAATTTCAATTCATTACATCCTAATATTTATTTCAATAAAATACGAACAATTTTTAAACATTAAAAGTGCTTGAGTTGTGAATAAATCATTGAAAAAAATAAAGTTTGTATGATGTTACTTGCGATTAGGCTACAAAATAATGATTATTTATTATTTCAAATAATTAATACGTTAGGCTTAATTATCATTTATGGAATCAATAAATAATTAAAATAAATTAAATAAATCTTTTATAATAATATTTGATTTTCTGGAATATCATAAATATTATACATAGCATTATACATATTATAATTATTATAAATTCAATATAAATTCATTATAACTTCACTATATAATTCAATTGAAACAAAATGTTTTTAAACATTCTTCAAAAAATCGTTCTTGAAACTGCAGTTCTTGTATTAGGATTTCTATCACCTTCAACCATTATTTTTTAGTATCTTAAATATGTGATAGTCTAGAATTAATTATTGCTTGAGCATTTGTACAATTGTGTATTGAAATTTCGTAAATCTTTTATTCAAAAATGATTATTTTCTAAATTCACCTCTGTAATTTTTGTTCAAGTCCAAACCGTGATTCTATCTAGAAACTAGCTAAAATCTGGACAATCTTTATATATTCAAATTAAGGTTTGAAAGGTTTGAATCAAACACGTAGTAAAACTAGAAAGCGCCAGTGTAGCGCCAGGCTAGTATTGCGTGAATAGACAGACTTGAGAAAAACTGTACTGGCTTTAGCATGATTCAAGACTGCCACGAAATTTTTCCACATGGGAGTTGGTAACTCATGAAAATATGTTATATTATATAGTTCGGACTTGATCTATAGAGCTACCTCACGTATAGGGGAGTAGTTTGTAGAACCTTGCAGCTTGTCTGAAGCAATTCAGGCTCTTGGAATCTGCAAAATAATTGAGCTGGAGAGATTATAATAGTAAGTGAAATTGGCGGCAGTGAAAGATGGCGGGCGATGACGCAATTATTTGAATTCCACATTCGCTTATCTTGAAGTAGTGGTCAGACTAGTCATCATGCGCTCTCTGAAGTGCTACAGATCCATTTATTTTATGTTCAAGTTTGACTTTTGTGTGTTGCAAAGCCTGCAGCTTCACAATACACAAGCTTGAATAAATTAAATCAAAACCTCTTTAGCTTTTTTTCAGTGAAACTATTGAAAATTAAAAATGCATCCATTTCTATTTGTTCTTGCAGAATCAAGTTCGAGTGGCAACGTACCTTCAACTCCTAGGAACCGGCGCCCGACCCCGCGTAAGTAACTTTTTTTCAAGTAACTCGTTACAGATACGCTGCACAGAAAAAAAATTAACTTGTTGCTGTTAAGTTACTTTAAGAAGTAACTTCAAGCTGTGTAAAGTAAGCATAACTTAAATCCACTGTACCTACGCTATATTTAGAGATGTGAGCCGAATACGTGAAAATAAATTATATATATATATATATATATATATACTAGTAGTCTTGCGCGCGCCAAGGCGCGCTCTCATTAATTTTTTGCGTGAAAACGAATAAACCAAATACTTATTTTTTTTTATTTTATTTATATTTAATTAATGTTACAAAATATTTGTAAAAAATAATTAGAAGGCACTACAGGATGATGTACGTAGCCTTCAATAAGGAGCTCCTTTTCATATTTTTTCTCTGTTGAAGCTAAAGGAGTAATGGATTTCTCATAATTTATTTGTAGGTATATTCTGCCATTGTTATCATCTTGAAAAAATTGTGAATATAATTATAATTCAATTTATTATAATCGGCTCTTAAATTTATTTAACACTTAACTTATTTGTAAATTATATGGCCGTAATACATTTTTTATTTTATAAATTAAAAGAAATGTTATTTATAAAATAAATTGTGAATTATTCGTTTTAACAGTATATAAGCATATCAATTTCAAATTGAAAAATACTACGAATAATATTAATTATCATTATTATATAAGCTTCACAAAGTTTAAAAAAATGAATGATACATAGAATAGCGGCAGTAATAACCAATCTTTCAGTTTTCAAGAAATATGATAACAAATTTTCAAATCGTCTATTTGCTCGGAAATTATTGCCGTTTATACTCTATAGTAATCCATTCGCCACTAATATTTTATTATGCATTGAGAGATGTAGTGAATTTTTTTCATGAAAAATTAATTTTCTAATTCTTATCATAAATGATGCACGTTGTTACGAAAAAGTAAAATGTATTTTAGTATAACTTTTTTATACATGAACATTTTTGTGTGAATATTTTTATCGTATCTGTTGTTTACGTCAAAATGATTAAATTCTTTTATTATAAGAAGAAAATTATCCTGTCGATAGAACTTTCCAGGCATTTATAAACGTTACAGTATCTTTCTTATTAAGAGCTAAATTAAACAAAAACTTTTCAAACAATATATTTTTTTTCCTTCTGCGAAAATCTGTCAATTTTTTATTTTTCAAAAAATCTATCTTGGTTGATAAATTCGTGTTTTTGATTGGAAAATAGTGTCTTTAGCGTATTTTTTTCAAAGTAGTAGCAAAACAGCGTCATCGCTTGAAAAAAGTGTCAAATAGTGTCAATAGTGTGTTTCGAGCCCGAGGCCTGAATTTTTTTAGTTTATTATTCTAAGGGCGGCTGCAGCCTAATTTATTTGAAAATAGTGACCTATTCAAACCGAAAAAAAGCAGAGAAATTGCCCTACAAAAAACGTCGGATTGAACATTTTTCGAAAGTATTGTATTTTTAATGCGAAGTTGTCGAAAAGCAGATGTCCAGAGAATATCTCGGCAGTGCGCAGCAATAATTTTTAATTCTACGTTTTTTGCCGCAAGACTCTTTTCTAATCCAAAAAGTTACTTAAATTTCGAAAAATTCAATTCATAAAACTTCAAACAATTAAAGTTAAAATTTAAAACATGGAAATAAATTGAAAAAAATTTTAAACTCCAAAAAATGTAATTGATTTTAGTAAGTTTAGAATGATTTTGCAAAAATACAAGGGAATTCAAGAGAATTTGATTGAATGTTGAAGAATTCAAAATGAGTTTAAAACACTTCAAGATGAATTAAACACAAACTGAAAACTGAAAAAAAAATCCATTGAACTGAATAGAATTATTGATTTAATTTAAAAGAATTCAGGTAAATTAACAAAATTCGGAAGACATAATAAAAGAATTCTGAATGAATGAGTAACAATTCAGGGTGAATTCAAATTAATTGCAAAACATATTTGAAAATCTCTACAAATCCGTGAAAACCTACAAAAACCCTCACTTCTTGTGAATGAATTCCTTAAAGTACATTGAAATATTATAAAATCCCGTGAAATTATATGAAATTTTATAGTATTTTCTTTGTTATGGGTCACAGGATCGCCAAATAAGTACTTGATACTTATTGAATAATATATATTTATTAGTCGAAGATTACTCAAAAGTTGTGACAAAAGGGTTGATAAGCGCAACTAATGTGCAAGACTCGTGATGGACAAGACGGGTTGTAAGAGACTGACTCACTAACTGGAAGACCGACCCGAAGGGGGTGGTAGCGTATCGATTAGGGCTTCCAGAACCTTCTACTAGTCATACAAGCTACAACGTGGTACATTGTATTGATTATTCTACATATATATAAAGATTATATAGCAGGGTACATAACATCTTGAATCCTGGAAAATTTATGAAAATACATTGAGAGCTTTTAAAATCCATTAAAATAATTCAAATCTTCGGAAATCTCATGAAATTCATTTAAATATTCTAAAATATATTGAAACGTCACACGTCCTATGAAATAGTTTCATATATTTCGAAGTTGTAAACAAATTCTTTAAACTCCCAGAAAATTTTTTGTTCATTCCTCTTAAAGCCATTCAAAGTCTTTAAACTTCCTTAAAAAATTAATAATATCTTGAAAGTGCATTAAAGTCTTTAAAAATACTTTATAATAAATAAATTGAAATTGAAAATTCCTTGAAATCTTTTGATATACCCTAAAACCTGGCACAGGTCCTATTAAATCGATCTATATTTTCGAAATATTAGAAAACTCTTTGATACAATACACCATGCAAATTTTTTCAAATTTCTTGAAAATGCTTTAGAATATTTTTAAATACTCTAAGATATTTCAAATCCTCTGAAACCAATGGAATATTCCTTAGAATCTTTTGAAATACTCTTAAAGTTTTCAAATCCTTTCAAACCTTTGGAAGTCAATTGAAACATTTTAAAGCTCTTGAAAATGCTTTAGATCTTTTGAAATACCATAAAATAATTCAAATCCTATGAGTAACATTAAATTACTGGAATCAATTTTAAAATAAAAAAGTGAAACTCTTCAAAATCCCTTGCAATTTTCAAAAGCACCCTAAACTATTTCCAATCCTTTGAAACTATTTTAAATTATTAAAATCCTTTGATTCTTTAAAAATCACTTGAAACTTTTTAAAGCTTACGAAAATGTCTTAACATCTTTTAAAATACTCTTAAAGTTGTCAAATCCTTTACCATATAAGCTCTTACCCGTACGATGTACAATTCTATCCTGGAGATTTGTATGTGCAAATTTGTCAGAATGTTCTATTTATCCTTTTAAGGTAAAAGTCTTTGTCTATGTTTACAAAACCTTCCGAGAAAAATATTTAGAAGAAAAAAATGTACAAGAAAGAAAGAAAAAGAGAATAATTATTATTATTGGGAAACTATGAACTACATACAAAAATGAACCAGTTTATACTTAATATTATGAATAATTCCTTATATTATTATAAAAAATAGAGGCTTAGTTTCAAAAAGTTTTCAAGGAATCTTAGAGATTTTAGACTGTTTGCAGTGTTTCTGAGACATTTCAAGAAATACTTTCAAAAAGACGAATATAAGATGTGCTTATTCTTTTGTCGATTTTTCTCGAGACCCGCAAAGGTTGAATTTTTAAAACAGACGAAAATGTAATTTGAAACTTCTCAAGTGCATCCCCATAAAATTTAAGTGCATCTTTCACTGTCAAAGCGTACATACGCATTTTAGTTAATGCTCGAAGAAACAAATACTAATTCGTATGTGCGACTATTCTTCTTCAAAATTATATTTCCATAAAAAGACATTTGATGTCATTTTCATAAAAATTCTCTAACCGCGAAACTAGTATTCAGTTACTATTAATTTTGAGTTTCAAGGCATTTTCAAAGATTTTTAATATTCTGGGGAATTTTATAAGATTCCAAGGCATTTTCAATCGATTTGAGTAATTTAATGGGATTTCAAAGATTTTGAAATACTTTATATTTTAAAACATTCCAAGGCATTTTCGGGATCTTTAGAATGCTTCTAGTGATTGCGAAGGATTTGAAATATTTTTGAGAATTTAAAAGATTCTGGGGAATGTTTAATTAATTTCAGCGATTTAATGGGATTGTAAAGAATTCGAAACACTCATGGTATTTCAAAAGATTCCATGGCACTGGCGAAAGATTGAGAAAACTTCAAGGAATTTCCAAGGATTTTTTTTATCATTATTAAGGATTTAAAAACATTTTATCCATGCATTTTGGTTGATGATTCAAAAATTAAAGCTGTTTTGGTGGAAATTATTGATATCTCTTAAAATTTAACTATTTATGCTTCCCAGGGGGGGGGGGGGTCTCACACATTTATATTCAACGATTTATGCTTCAAATAGACCTAGAGGCCGGGAATCGGAACATGAAAGCATATGAACTCCTATGTAACATAACGCTACTGAAGACTGGTGAACTTCTCAGCATAAAACAGCAACAAACCGCGACTTCCCCCCTCCCCCCCTTATTAACCGAAGTTTGGTGAGACAATTTAAACAATGAATAATACAAATAATAAAATAGCCTCGGAATGGACTGAAACTTTGATTTTCGAAATGCATGCACACGGTAAACTTAAAGGTCAAGTTTTAGGCGATGAATACTAGAGGGGTGAGTGATCTTAAAATAAGAGAATTACGAGAAACTATGCACGCAAGGAAGCTAGATATTTGATGTGTACCTGAAACAAAGAAAAATGAATGCGAACGTAGAAACATAGAAAATGGGGTGTTGAAAGGCGGTTTTGAAATATGGTCAGGAGTAGATAGTGAATCACATGGTGGTCAAGGGGTCGATTCGATTATGAACGAGAAAGCAAGACAGCATCTCAAAGATCGTGATTTTGTATCTCCCAGATTGTTGTGGGCTAGAATGACGGTAGGAATCAGAAGATTATTCATCATAGTGTATTACGCCCCAGTTAATAGCGATTCGAGGGAAGTCATAGACGCCTTCTGGGACACTTGAAATGATACAATAAGTACTGGCGATCACGGTGAAAGAATAATTTTGCTAGGAGATATGAACGGATGGGTCGGCCTCCAACGTCAGGGTACAGATACAGAAAGTGTGCTAGGTAATTTTGGGGATCCAAGGAAAAATTATAGCGGGGGAAGATTAGTTAGCTTATACTTAGAAAAGGGCCTATTTATTACAAGTACTTGGTCCAGACATAAAAAGATCCACAGGTACACCTAGCGTAAAGGAAATAACCGCAGTATAATTGACGTCATTATTGCGGATGAAAGACTAAGAGAACTAGTAACTTAGGTCAGGGATGAAAAAGAAAAAGAACAGACAAAAATTTCGAAAATGTGAGAAATTGGCAGAATTCAAGGAAAGGAATTCTGGGAATTCCTTGAATTTTGTGAATTCCTTGAATTTCGAGTATTCCTCGAATATCATGAATTCCTTGAATTCCTTGAATTTCCTGAAATTCTTAAATTCCTTGAATTTCCTGAATTCCTCGAATTTCTTAAATTCCTTGTATTTCCTGAATTCCTCGAATTTCTTAAATTCCTTTAATTTCATGAGTTCCTTGAATTCCATGAAATCTTTTAATTCCGTGAAATCAAATAACTTTTGAAATTTCTGGACCCGAACTTTTCGGGTACCTTTCGAGTGCCCAAATCGCTTCGAGAACCCGAAATTTTCGGGTATCCGAATTTTTTTGAGAACTGGAACCTGTTGGAGAAGCCAAAGTTTTCGGAGCCTGGTCGAACATCGGGTTTCAGGCTTTTTGCAAACCCCCAACGATCAGGTTGTCAACCTACAAGTCCACACACACAGATGGGATACTCCGAACTTTGCACATGCATAGTTGTGCCAGTGGCCAACAACATGCATAGTTGTGCCACCGAACCTTGACGTGCACAGTGACATAGTGCACAGTAGAGCCACTCGCCAATTGAGGCGCGCATGTTTGGGAGTATTCCATCCGTGGACGCGAACCGTTCGTAGGGTACCATCTGTTTGCTTCGACGTTTAGACGTGCACAAATGGTAATTTGGTTTGTGGATATTTTCATGTCTACATTTGCACCACTGCGCCGCGCAGCGGGCTGAAGTGGAAAAGTCCCTGACAAAGTCGTAGAACTTTTGATAGGAATGACATAAACGAAAAATGTTATTGGGATTTACAGATGAAGAACAGCACAATAGATGAAAAATATGGAGAAGCCTAGGAAAAATATTTTTGACCGTGTTTGAAGAATCAAAAAGTAAGAGCATTTTCAAAATTTATAAGACCAATTTTTTCTATGAGTTGGAAGTTCTATGTACGACTGTTTGTAGTATTCAAAAAGAAGCGCAGTTCATTCTAATGACTTTTTTCGAAAAAAAAGTAATGGAATTCTCAAAATTAAAAAAAATGAGAATGAAAATTTTATAAACAACGCTCGATATGAAAAAAGTCAAGAGAAGAAAAACGTTGCTATTCGAACACCCTACAAGATTTTCATTACAACTTTTTGAGTTTTGTTGAAAAATCAAAAATTTAAGAGTAAGCTGTGTCTGTGTTAATAAAAATTATTAATTATTAATATTTATTGCAAAAAACGATTGTTTATAAATGAGGAAAGTCAAAAAAGTTCAAAAATTCAACATGGAAAGATACACAAAGCACTTTGCGTGTCCCAAAATTTGTACAAGGCATGTAATACGTCATCAGCATACAAATAAAAAAGAAGCTTGTGGAATCGCTCGGAATCTGATCGGAAATCCAAGGGAAATAAGTCCCGGCTAGATTCGGCTATACACTAGCGACGATCGTTCGGGTGTCCCTTACGTATGCTTTGCTGTTGTATTTTGAGGCTGTGCTCGAACTCTTCGATAAAGGCATCGTCCGCAAGTGACTTTGTGTTCTTTTTGCCTTGTATTTTTGACTTTCCACGACTAGTAAAAAATCGCAAGTCAATTTTCCAATAGAAATTATTTAAAAAATCAATTTTTCATTGCAAAATATGAAAGAGCACATTATTTTTACCCAAATAGTGTATCTAGATTATTAAAAATTTGATTCGATATTAGAGTTCTTTGGGCAAATAGTTTTTCCCGATTTTCTCAGTTCCAGTGAGATTGGACTTACGCATCTTTTTAGTTTGTATATATATCGACGCCTCCATTCAATATGAGTCTATGTGCTGACAGCGCCGTGTATGAGGCTATGCGCTGTGTATGAGCATGGGGAATAGTCTCATACAGAGCGCTGTTAGCACAAAGACTCATATTGAATGGAGGCGTCGCTATATTCATCCATTGTTCAAGAAATAGTTATCGTTTTTCTTTTATTTCAGATAGCAGGTACTATGAAACAAAAACATTATGTATTAATATTAATTTTATATTTTAATCTAACAATTGCAAAAGGTGACAACAAAATTTGCGCTCGTGGCGCCCCTGCTTGTTTTTCAGTCCTATATTAAAAATCGATATATTATTTCTTACAGGATCAAGGCCTGAATTAATAGAACTAGGAGATCATGACGATATTTACAACCATGAAGTGGGTCTAGTAGTAAGAAAAGATGGTAAGACTTGGATAATCCGTGAAGACAATGACAGACATAGATGGCTTGAACCACCGAATCCAGATGAGCGCGTGCTTCTCGCCAGGATTCGGGATCGACACCCCAGCTCCCCAGGTATCAGTTCTAGCAATAAATCTCAGCACTAAAACAACTTGAACTTAACCTGAGATTAGCATACAAAGGAAACAAATTTTTTGACTTTAATTGCTGCGATTCGATATTTGACAGTTAAACTACTGGCGAATAGTATCGGACCACTTAACAAAATAGACGAAGATAAAAATATTTCCAGAAAACCGAAAGATGATTGAAATATGCGTTAAATGAGCTTCAGTTAAAGTAATTTGGCCTTGTGGGTATCACATTATGACGTAAGAAAACCAAAAATACGATTCCGATTATTTAGGAGTTTTGTATATCACGTTCAACTCTTGGCAGGAGATAGGAAAACTAATTTATTTACTTTATATTTTACAGAAGCAATGTTTCGGATTTTCGTATGCTCACACAAAAAATTATTATTCCATAAACCCGCAAAGATTTTTCAACGTTTAATGACTCAAAAAAAAAATGTTGCGTCCTAAATATAACTTTTGTAAAATTTCACATTGAGGGTTTATTTTTCTAGCTCCTGCCAAAAGTTAAAGTTGAAGTATAAAATTCCTTAAAACTTGGAACTTTATTCTATTTTTCTCGCGTGATAATTCAATGATCACAAGAAAAAAAATTACTTCAACTGAGATTCATTCAACAAAAAATTTAATAATATTTCCAACTGTTTAAAAAAATATATTTATATCTACATTTCAGACAGCCTTATCACCTTCCAAAGTCAAGACTAATTTTTAATAGGTCATTCAGCGATTGTTTTGATACTATCCGTCAGTAGTGTATCTAGAATAGAAAATCTATAAGTGAATCATTAGCATAGTTATAAACTAATTGTATAGATAAATCCTAAAAATCTATATATAGCACGGTTTGAAAAAAGTTGAAAAATACACAATTTAACATTCAGTTACACACTTATGAAGAAAAAATAAGCGTATATAACGAATGCAGTAATTTGAGTACAAAACACATTATGCTTTTATAAAGAAGCAATCATTGATTTATGCTTTTTTTCGTCACTTGGTAAAACTTTTATAACAAATCGCAACATTTTTGACCAAAAAAAAATCAAAATTATTTTTTAAATAAATTAGTTACAATTCAAAACCTGAAATACAAGGCTAGCCATTTTTTGTGAGTTGGAAAAGGCCTGGCGTGATTATTTGTAAATGAAATGAATGTTTTTTTTATGTTGAAATGGGCAGGAACAGTTTACAATACTGAATAAATTTCATTTAAAAGTTTAGAAATATAGGCAATCTTCCAAGAAAAAAGTTATAATTTTGAAACTTTGAGAGATTTGAGTACAATCCATAAGATCTAAAAAAAATGCAGAAATTACTAATATCATTATAGAAAGGAACACTACTTTGAATTTCCGGCCTAAAAAATGAAAGGTAGCAATCCATGATGGCCTAATCCAAAAATTTTTGAAAATCGCATTCTTGGCTCAAAAAATCAAAAAAATTCTGATACGTAACCTGACGAATGGATCTTTTAAATAATATCATTCTGTTTCGCTAGCATGCCATAAGGGCCTAACTATGAATTTTCGTATAGACCCATGCGCGCAAGCTCAGCTGTAACAAGCTGAACTGTTTTTTTTTTTTAAATCGAAAACTGGATTTTTTTTTACCGTGCAAACTTAAGAAAACGTGTCCCTCGAGCACAAAAAAACTTTCGCTTTATTCTTTACAAAAGTAATAGTATTCTTTCACCAAACCTTTTTTCATTGATTCAGCAATCCCGAAAGAACTTTTCTTAAAATTGAAAATTCGATATCTGAAAACGTTTTTATTCTCTTCTTTAAAATCGTAAAAATGTAGGCTAGGCCATTATGTCATGCTGCCTTTCAAATGTCATAAATACTCATTCTGAACTGAAAACTTTTTAAACAACATTTTTTTAATTGATGATTCATAAACTAGAAACAATATATACTGAATAACTTCTTATTTCAAGCGCTCAAACATGTATTAGGCGCCTCAACTGAAAATTGGAACTTCTCAAATTTCAAAACTTTAAGCTGGAATGGCAGAAATTTACAGAAGAAAAATAATAATTTCTTGTAATGTCAAATTTCATTTCAAGGGACTGGATCGATTTTTCAAAAAGAATTGATGAGATTTCTTTTGGGAATTATAGAATGTAATATTCTCACCTCCCAAAATTGAATTATTCTAAATAGGTTCTAATTTAAATAATTTCAAATAGGAAAGATCCAAAATTGAACAATTCCAAACGTCCTTTAAAAGTAGACAATTCCAAAAGTAAAAATTTAGATTTATAATTGTTTAACGTGCGATTGGCATATCTTCAATTTATAAACTCTTCAATTAATATTTTGGGAGTTTTAATAATTCTTATTTGAAGTTAGTAAGTTAGTCAATTTTCAATTAAAACTTTGAAATTTAAAACTGCTTAATCACGCAGTTTTAATTTACTTGTTTGAATACTAAAAATTGTACAGTTTTCAAGATTGAATTTGAAATTGTGTGATTAAAAATTTTTTAATTTACAGTTTAAAATTGCTCACATTGAAAGACTAAAATCTCTAAAAACTTCAGTCGTTTATAGAGAAATTACAAATCTAAGACTTAAGATTGGAATTGTAGCGTACAGAAATTAAAAATCGACATTCTCATACTTTATCAACAATAATGAAAGAAATCGTTCAATTGTTATTTTAATTTTGGATAGTTTAATTTTGAACGCTTTATTTAGAACGTTTATTTCTTCTTTGATACCTGAGCAATTTATAAAGCTTTAATTACAATTATTTCAATTTATATCTTTTATACATTTAAATAATTGTTTATCTATTAGGTATTTTCACTTCAACCACCAGCTAACTTCACTTCATTGAGTGTTGAGGGGAAAACAATGGACCAAATGCATGGGACAAAACTTTATCTTTGTAATATCTTCGTAATGAATAATAATTATTATCATTTTATTATTTCATCAAATAGTTCTTGAAAAATAAAAACTATTTTTCAAATACAATTATATAGAAAAAGTAGTTTTTACGAAGATATAGCAAAATAGGGCAAAAATGGACGGGATCCCATGCATTTGGTCCATTGTTTTCCCCTCAGCACTTAAGGATGTGAAGTTAAATGGTTGTTGAAGTGAAAATATCTAATTGCGGATTTCGATTCGAAAATTCAATTTGGAAATAAACGATCAAATATCAAGAGTCTCGAGAATGAAAACATCTCAATTGAAGCTTTTAACATTATTAAGGTATTAATGTAATTAAAGTGAGCAAAATATACATTTTTTTGCTTGGTGCGAAAATATTGGAATAATGTATTTCTCATTATACTATATTTATAAAAATACCAATTGTAAATCTGTATCATTTTTTCAATTACATGAGGCGAGGGAATACAAGTACTGTAACATAAGACAACCTGTATAGATTCTATGATATCATTCTTCCTGTAGATAATTTTTTTGAACTAAGAAATCAATTTTTCGGTTTGGAATAAATATAAAAATTTAATCTCTTCGTCAATTATTAGTAGAATCACAACTCAGTAGAATTTAGTAGTTCTGAGGAAACAAATATTGTATCGTCAAAATAACCAGTAACTATTTTTTTTGCAGCTCAATATCGAATACCGCCAGTCAAATATGTGAATCAAGATATACTGATGAATGGCGAGGTAGAGATTGGAGAAGCACGGGACGGGCAGATGTGGGAAGTTAACTTATTCAAAATGGGTAATTCAAAAATTAAAATATAATTTTCAAAATATTAGAGAATTCTGCCCCGCAAGACTAGTTTTTTCTAGATATAGAGTAAAGTGCCTAGCAGTCCTGAACTAACAATTTTTTACATTCTTCAACTCAATTAATGACTATAATTTACAAACACAAACAGGGTACCGCGTAGCCATTGAGCCTCGAAATGGTCATACATTGAAGCGTCTCGACTGGGTGACAACGGAATTTGAGGACCGCACTGAACATGAGTGGACACCTCTGCCTTGTGCAACACGTTGGAGAGATATGTGGGTCGTGGAGGAACTGCTCCCGCGAACTCCTGAAGGTAATGTAGAAACTAAAATACAATCTAAATCTAAAATATTACAGACCTGTGCCTAAAGCGTCCAGATTTTTTTAATATGGATTACTTTAGGTCTCCACAAAATAGGTTTCGTCTTAGGTTAATTGAACATAAAATTTCTTATACATAAAACCACGTGTTAATATTTAACTTTTTTTAAAACATTAAGATTTAATTTTTTCAGACCACTCTCAACTTTTAAAAATTCAAAATATATATTTTCCACCACGGCTGTAGATTAATTTACTCAGTAGATTTTATTTACGTACTTGTTAATGTTCAAAATAATAAACTTTTATATTTTTTCTTATAGAACGGGCGGTGGCTGAGAGACTCGATCGGGATTGGAATGCTAGACATAATGGGCATCATTAAGGCTCTGATTAGTCAAATAGTTTGTAAGAGATTTGGCTCCTCCTGAGGGTTTTTCCCACAAGTTGCTTTTTCCGGTCGGGCTGCACTGAAGCACAATCGTATGGAAGTGCAGGCAAATGCGGGAGCTTGTAAAAATAAGGCCTTCAAATAAATGTTACTTCTGGTATTCCAAGTTGACTCATTTCGCATCCCTTCACCTTGTCTGGCCTCAAGTTTGCTGGCGAACCGAATGAACGGAACGGATATCCACATAGTATCCTTTCCGTATCATGCAAGAAAAACTCATTAAAAAAGCCAGGTGAACATTTAACTTCTTGAAATTTGGATTCTACGTGACATTTCAATTCGTAGTTTTCATTTTAATTGTAAAAAATAACATCGGAATAAAAAAATCGAATTTTTGTAGAAAGGTCAGAAGATACGGACAAAAATAAATCAAAAAAAGTTATTCAACCAAGAAAGATCTACAATTTTTTTTAAAATCATTTTTGGATGGGATTCGTAGCTTCTGATTTAATCGTAAAAAATAACATAGAAAATAAAGAAAGTATTAAATTTTTGGGAAAATGACACGAGGTTCGAAGAAAAATTAAGAAACAGAAGTTTATCTAACAAAAGTTTATTCAATAAAATTTTTTGCCTAAATTTTATCTACAAATTGCTTTGAAACCACGTAACGCTAGGAAAAACGACACAAGATGCAATAAAATGCTTACTAAGAAAATTGTCTTTATTATCGCTAAGATGAGCAGTTTTTGAAATTATTATTTTAATTAACTAACTGACGACTGTCTGCACCGAAGAAACGATATTCTAATTTTAATAATTTCCCACTTAGTTTAAGAATATTTGCAACTAAAATAGGCGCCAAGAATATATTCTTAATTGTATAATTGTAACAATTCCCCACTAAGTTTAAGTTTGAGAATAATTGTATCCGAAACCTGTGGCACTAATTGTATAATAAGTGACGAGCTCGAAGAAATGCAACCCATTCTGAGGATAAATCGCATGTGCACATCTCTAACTCTATCTCTTTCTCTCGGGAGGGAACATTAAAGTGAGAAAATTTTGATGTCACACGTCAACGAATAAATAATGTACAGAGGTTATGTCTCGGTGGGACACACCGGGATTCAACCTCAATGTGACATCAGACCTTTCTCACTCTAACATTTTCTATAAAGAGAAGGAGATGGACGTGCGCACGCGATTTATCCGTAGAATTGGTTGCATTTCTTCGAGCTTGTTAATTATTACGGATTCGAAAAACTGGTCGAAAAACACGTCGCACAAAACAATAAAAGAAATGATTGAACCCGCTTTGCAGAGTGTACACTTCATTTTTGAAAATTCTGTTATTTTTCCTTGACCAATTTTTTATTTTCTCTGACCATTAATATTCAAATACCAACATTTCAATCTTATAGTATTCTCAATAGAGGATCTCTTATAAACGGATAAAAACAATATTTCAAATAAAAAGCAAAAACTTACAAATTTATTTATTTTACAGAAAAAAATGACTTTCCTACCATAAAAGATAACATGTTAACGAAATACTTAAATTTTCAACAAAAGAATTAAATTTTAACCACAATAATTGAATTTTCAACTTAAAAAGATAAAGTTTCAACAAAAAAATGTAATAGTGCATATTTCAAACAAAAAATATGAAATTTTATTTCAGAAAGAAGTTTAAAATAAAAAAAAACGAATTATCAGTAAATAAAGAGTTTTCAGTCAAGAAAGAAAAGAAAAATTACCTAAATGTTTTAACCTTCGAGCCAAAAGACGAATTTTCTCTATAAAAATTGAATTTCTAACTAGAAAATATGTATTTTCAGCAAAAAAACACGATTTCCAACAGTTTCATTTGTATCCAAGAAAGATCAAACTTCTACTAATACAGTTAAATTTTCAAAAAAAAAAGGAGGACATTTATAAATTTGTTGAATTTTCAACCACATAGCTGTATTTTTATTCAAGAAAGATGTAATGTCTACTAAAAGAGATGAAGTTTTGAATCAAAAAGACAAGTTTTCAAAAAAATAGTTGAATTTTCATCTTGAAAAATATTTCAGTTGACTTATCAACACCAAAATACGAATTTTAAACAACAAGTACACTGAGCGAAGAGTAACCGTGTAGTTCGGGTTTACACCCCAATAGTTCGGGTGGTTTCTCTTATTTTTTTTGTTCCACACGAAGGTTTGGCGCGCTTGCACTACTGAGACGTGCGATCATTCGGGTGCTCACCCGAAACAGCAGCGGCCGAAGTGGCGGGGCGCCCACCCGAATACTTGGGGAGCTTGCACGAATGATTCGGGAGATTCGAGTCGTCAACCGCGTTGGATATTGCGCGTTGGCCGTTTGCGCATGTTCTCTAATGGCCGCAGCTGATGAATATCAGGTTCTTCCTGAATGTCACTGTGTCTAGTTTATGTCGATTTGATTGTTCATGTGCGAGATGTCAGTGGAATGACGTGTAAATGATTATCTGGTTTTTCTTTGGATATTATTACCGTGTAAGATTTTTAATTGATTCGAGTTGTTTAACGACCTTAATCATTCGTGCCACTATCCGAATCATTCGTGAAAGCTCCCCAAGTTTTCGGGCGGGCGCCCCACCACTTCGGCCGCTGCTATTTCGGGTGAGCACCCGAATGGTTGGGGTGATCGCACGTCTAAGTAGTGTAAGCGCGCCAAACCTTCGCGTGAAAAAAAAATAGAAACCACCAGAACTATTGGGGTGTAAACCCAAACTACACGTGAATTCTTCGCCCAGTGTACATTTTCTTGAAAATAGTTGAACATTTAACCCAACAGTTGAATTATCGACCCAAAAGGATGACTTTTTCAATTTTTCATTTGCCCTGACCATTAATAATTAAAAACCAGAATCTCCAGTTTGTAACTAATTTTAACCTAGACTCTTTTATAAAAGGAAAACCAGTTCAACTTAAAATTGAGAAATTCCAAATTTATTATGTTTGAAAGTTATTTACAATTATAGAAATTCCCTGACATGGGCAAGATCTTTTCTTCAAAATCCCTAACTTTTCCCTGGCCAATAAAATAACCTGCCTTATTTCTAAATTCCTGTTGGCTAAGTTTCTTTTTCACTCACCAGGTTTCTTTGGCGCATAAAGTTAAATTCATATTGAATTTCTGTACAATTACTGCGAGTTATTTGTTTCATTTGTAAATTTCCCAAAATTACATAAGCGAATGAATTACCCCCCCCCCCCC
>CAKNYM010050834.1:369768-417115 GCA_932195095.1 Andricus curvator | reverse complement strand
TATATATATATATATATATATATATATAGAAATATATATATATATATCAATATTATACATACTTATGTATTACACATGAACAATGAACATACGATTACGCATGAAAACTGATACGACTGAAAATCACCGAGCGTAAATAGATAACAGAAATAATTGCAGAGCATGGTGTCCGAAGTGCTTTACAGCTCTTCCATTATTCTCTCACCTTTTCTTCTCATCCACTTGCTCCCTTTGCCCGCTCATCAATGAATAACGGTAATAATAGTTGCAAATGGCAAACAATCAGACGAATTGCATGTTCATCCCCATTTCCAGACTTCATCGTATATAGCCAACCTCAAACTTGTGGATTGAATGAGTGCTTGATTGATTATAGGTAACGAGGGGTTTGTACATATACTTCAACAGAGTAGCTATCTAGGAGTTTTCGAGGTAAATATTACGAGAAAAAAACGGAATTCAATTATAAATATACCTCAAATGAAGGCTCATTATTTCATGCCAAATATTAAAATAAAAAAAAATCTGAATTGATATTAAATTATGATACTGTAAGGACGATAGGACAGACGTTGGAAATAAATAATAAATTACGTACTGTCGAGAATGGTGATTTTATGAGTAACTGTGTTTCCTTAAGGAAGAAAGAATTAGTGTCTATGAAACAAATTCAAAGATACAAAAACGGTTTACTGACAACTTTTTATTTTTGCTGAAAATTTTTTCATATTGATTTTTACCAAGTTTAAAAATTTATTCTTGCGATTTTAATCTATTTTGGCCGTTCCTTTTATTTGTAAAAGAATGCTTTAGAATTTGAGCATATCCCACTCATAAAAAAGAAACTATTGAAATCATTAAAACATAACACGAGTAGGGTAGGGTGGGGCGAGATGGGCGTAGGGTGTAAGATGAGCCACTCATGTTCCTTGTAGGCTATCATTTTTATTCGTAACTGTTTTTGGTACTAATATCAGAAGAATATTATCAATTTTCCTTTTAAAAACTTTGTGCTTAATGTTAAATGAATTTCGAAAAAAACGAGGGTTGAAATGTTTAGATCTGTATTCTGCTATTTTGTGTTTTTTCAGAAAGGCCAAGAATCACTGAAAATCACACATTGAATGTTTTCCTGTGGTTATTTAAAGAGCTTATTTATTAAACTAAGTTTTTAACAGATTTTTATATAATTACGTACCTGAAGTTCCGAACGTTCAAATAAACGAAGTATTTTGCCCCATTTTTATTTCACCTATAAATATTGTTCCAATTGCAATTTAAAATATGCACTATAATTTTGTTTCAATAATAAATTAGTTCCAATATAAATGAACAAACATTTTAGCACTTTTTCTGGCTTACAAAGTCATCAGTAAAAAATTCGTTCATTTAACGTTCGAAACTTCAAGCACATTATATAATTGTGAAACAGAAATAGATGAAATTTTGATTTTACTGGATCATATGGGGCGGAATGATCCACTATTCTGAAGTGGAATGAGCCAGCTCTTCCAATGCATTAACCTAACCTCTTTGTGTAGCAGTCAGTAGGTTAGGATAAAATTTTTCATCTTATCAGCTTTTGCAATGTGTTAATGATGGTGCATATGCACAGAAAAACGTAGATACTCAAAAGTACGCCGATTCGGTGTTTTTTTGAGTTGCAGCAAAAATGAGACACCGGAGAATGAGAATGCAGCTATGTTCATGTTACATTTTCACACTTGAAGTGTTCTTATTTTGAGAAAAAAATGTCTCTTTTCGAGACGATAACAAATAAGTTGCAACAAAAATGATCCCAATGATTTTCTTTGTGGTGCAAAAATATAAAAAAAGATTCTAGTCGACAAAGATGATCAGAAAAAAGTATAACAGCTGCACTGTTAGGTCTATATTAGAAAATAATATGAGTTGTCGGCAACTAGAAGAGAAGCACTATTTTTCGGTATATTTCTCAATTAACTTTGCTAGGAAACTCAATAAATGCTACAAAGATAAAAAGATTGTGGTGGTAAGCAAGTAGGGGAAAAATATAAAAAAAACTGCTTAAAAGTCCAATATATTTGAAATGCAGCATCATGTATATAGTATATGAGTATATAGAGTTTAGAAGTTATTTTACTGTAGAATTTAGTTTTTACGGAGACAATTTACATAGGAATGTCGGAAAATTATTGTATTTATTTCTGTAATAAAATTATTGAACGGTATGTAGATGTAAATTCTTTTTCTACTAAGTATTTGTAGAGTTAGTTAGGGTATAGGTTAGGATTAAGGATTACATCATCTTCAGGTCAAATACTTTAAATATTCTATACATTTTTTGAAAAATATGTGTAAGTTATATTTTTGTTTCAAAATATTCTAATTTGATAATACTCTTACTCATAAGTAATATATAATAAGTCATTTCATTAAGTGGCTCATTCCGCCCCAATATATGGCTCATGTCGCTCCAGCCATGGAGCGATATGAGTCAAACGCACTTCTTTCTTATTTTTATTTCTAATCCCGCATATACACTTTTATTTACTTTTATCTTAGCAAAATTATGAATAAAAATGTTTTTTGAATATATATGTATATAAGGACTCAATTTCAAGCAATAAATTGTAGATTTCAGATACTGACGTGATAAAGACAACTATGCCCATCTCGCCCTACCCTATACCCTATATGGGAGCGGCTTCTAATGTGTTGCATTTATCAATTTATGTATTGAGTTCTGACCAGAACAAAAATGATATAATTTAAAATAATTGTTTCATGTGCGTGCATCCTAAAAAGTTCATTCAATGCATTTTGTTACGTTTTGTATTTATCAACTTTAGTCTTTATTTCTTCAGTAAAATTAATTTAATTTTTTATAAAACATGTTTACTCGAACACTATACACGGGTACCTAGTGTGGCGCACGATACTTGAATTTGTGTATAGTTATAGAAATGTATACCTAAATTTGCTTAAATAATAATACATTCTTCTCCAATATCAAAACAGTCTTAGCGAAATATTTTCTGGATAGTGTAACATTATTTTACATTCCTAATCATATTCGTAATCTTTCTTCGACAGTTTTTAGATTCGGTATGTAAACTTTTTTGAAAAAATCTGATGAAAAGCTATCAAACTTACATGCTATTAATTAAAACTTTAAAAACCTTTTTTCACACCTTATTACGCTAAAATCTGTTGTTCTACTATCATAAGGTCCTTCTTGATTTTATGAATGAAGAGAAATATTATATTTTCCTTGAATACCCGTTATTTTTCAAAATGTAACATTTGTATTATTTTTAATGATAAATTACGACAAGATATTAAAAATATATACTAAGGGGTAAGTGTGACATCTGTTTTTTGTTTTTCGTTTTCATTGCGAAATATGGAAATCTGTTAACAGTTCAAGGTTAGTTGGAGAGGTTAAAGAACCTCATTTTTGGAATAAAAATGTAAGTAGATAATAATAATTGTAAAATAACAATTTAATATATACATTTACGATGAGAAATATTTTGTAAATCAATTACAAAATCATACTTAGAAATCCCACTTTTGAGTAATAACGGAAAATCTTGAATCGTCGACACACTACCAAAGAAAATAAAAAATATTCCTTCAGCCAAGTTTTTGTTGATTAACGAACGTGACGATTAAAAATAGTCACTAATGGATTCCTTTTATCTAATTTAGGGAAAAATAATGCCGATGCTAACAAAATTTCTCATGAGGACGTTGCTATGCACTTACATAAAAATTTAGGCCTTTTTACTCAAAATGCCCCTCTTAGCAAGCCTAGCGTCAAAAGTATATTAGGTCTACTCACTTTATTTTTTGCATGAAGATGTGTTTCACGCGTCGAATGCCAGGAAAAAAACCGGAAATCTTAATGAAATTACTCATCGAGGCCTTGCTATGCAAGAAGATGATGAGTTTCTTTTAAATAAATAACTTTTAAATAATCTTTTGACTCAAAATTCTTCTATTATCACACCTAGCTCGGAAACTATTAGGTCTACTTACTTCATCTTTTTTCACGAAGATATGTTTTATATTTTCAATGCGAGGGAAAATAATGCAAACTCTTGCGAAAAATGTATAAAGAAGTTGCTATGCAAAAACATGCAACTTTAGGCCTTTTGACCCAGAATTACTCAAATTTGGTTCAAAACCAGCAAACGGAATCGTAAATTTTACAGAAAAGCGAAAAAAATTATTTATAAATTACTGGGGTCAACATTTACAACATTATTTACAAATTTGATCAAAGTCAACCTACAGAAACTCTGCAAAAGACGGAAAAATCTTAATCGTACCCATTCCTACGAAATCCTCAAGTAAGAGCTCTAACCGCCTGCTTTACTAACTGATTTTTGCTAACAGTCTTTGATGTTAACCAGTTTTTTCATTATACTTTTATTTATTCAATATTCAAGAATACCCAGAAGCTAATTCTCTGGTTATTAATAAATAGTATCGCTGTCTGTTCTGACTCAGGTTATTTATTTTGGTGCAATCATATTCATTGTGGTCCTGCTGAAGGTTCAGGTTTTTGTTCTTGACAGCTATAGACCAGCATCATTGGCGCTTGGAAAGAAAACGGAATTTGAAACTTCTTATATCTTCCTTCGGTGTCTTATAACAACCCCGGACTTCATATTTTTGCTTATTTGTTTTTCTCAATTCTCGTGTGTCGCTTTCTTGCTACCTCATTTGCATTTGCATTTTATGTGTACTACTGACTTCTTGCTTTACTGAATTCTTTACAGCAGCTTTTTTGTGGGTTACCGACGAGAAAATCACGCTCGATTGAACGATTTATTATCGATGCAAAAATTCGAAGTGGAAATTTTGATGATCCTAGTTTGAAGACAGAGCTTGCACGATTTTCACACAACGTTTAAAATTTCGTAAATAATCAATTTTAGTTTTAAATTTAGACAGTAAAACGAGCTATTAAAAATAACAATACTTGAAATGATGATACCATTTTTTGAAGCTCTTCAAAATTCACATGTACAGAACTATACTACTAATTCCGAATAATAGCAAGTCCTACAAACTAATGTATAAATTATAACAAGTTGTAAAATTATTCTCGCTAATGTGTTTAAATTGTGTCGAAAATAAGGTGTAAGATAAGTAACTTGGATGCCAAAGACGCTGGTTCAGTCTTGGCAAAGACGTTTCAATTGAAACCGTTTCTTCGAGGTTCGCCGAGCGTGATCTGACGATGACATCCACCTTGAGGGTATATAAAAGATTTCTTTTCCTCTAGTCCCTCTTGTGTTGAGGATGATGGAAGCGTCTACCGAAGAATCTGGAATTTAAACCCCCATAGGAGCTCTCAGCGATTGCATTTTGTAGGAAATTGGTGGTGCTGAAAGTTGTCGTTGTGGAAAGGTAAGATCATTTTCTCGATGTCATATGGATTTAATCGAACCGAATGTAAGCCCCCAAATCGAGGGTGGTGTAAATGAAGATATTGTCGCACTGGAAGGGGTTATGGAAAGCTCTAAACTAATTTTTTGAAGTTCCTTCCTTCTACTATTTAACTGATCAATTACGCAAATTAGGGTGCAGAACGATCTGATACCGCAGAAAATTTGATTGCATTGCAGAACTTACAAAAATCCCCCCTAGTAGCCCAAAAGCAAGCTTGTGATATTAAATGCTTACAAAGTGGTGACAATAACAGCAAAGCAACTGTTTTCATCAATTATATCTCGAGGACTATGAGCTGCAATGTTGATTTGACCTTTGAAGCCTGACATAGGACTATCACCTCTAAACATTGACCTTGAGAAAATGATTTTTTATGACACATACATGATTTCAGCCCTTTTCGACGCCTATGAAGCGGGGCTAAAGGTCTACTTTTTACTAGGAGTAGGAGTAGTAGTAGTAGTAGTAGTAGTAGTAGTAGTAGTAGTAGTAGTAGTACTAGGGAGTAAAAAGTACTTTTTACTCCCTAGGGACTGAAAAGTGACGTCAGAGGTGAATAATGAAAATTAAACATCTATGAGCTCGCATTTTACGATTATCAGCCCACTCACCGTAAGAGCTGTGAGGAAATTTTGGTTGCAGATAATAGAATTTTGCGGTTGTTTATGGAAAGTTACCATATATAACTGATAAAATTGCCATAAATTACCGAAAATTTTCATAAATTTCCTCAAATGTAGGGAAATTTTTAGAAATGAATTTTGGGTAATTTGTGGTAAGGCACCATGCTTACCTGTAAAATTACCATAAATGACCGAAAATTTGCATAAATTTCCGGAAATTGACGGAAATTTTTGAAAATGAATTTTAGGTAATTTATACTAAGTTACCATATTTACCTGAAAAATTACCATAAATGACCAACAATTTCCATAAATTTCCGCAAATGTATACACATGTATAAATTGAATTTTGTGCAATTTATGGTAAGATACCATAAATCACCTCTAAAATTACCGTAAATTACCAAACATTTCCGGCAATTTTTTCACTGAATTTTTGATAACTTAGAATAAGTTAACTTAAATTGTATGCTTCTTCACTGAAAATCTAATATGGACTGAAATCATGATCTAAATCATCATCTATGAGCTTTTATCTTTAAACTATGACCCTTATATTTGCGTCTGATCTTGGACACTTGGCTTATGACCCCACACCTCTTGCCTTTCACGCCTATCCTCTGTTCTCTGAAACTTTGCCCTCTCCATTTTATTGCGATCGCGGAGGAAGCGTGTTTAGCTTCGTAATGGGCATTCGATTTTCAAAAGCTAAATAGGAATTCAAACTATGTAAATGAAAGTTTGGTGATGGTCTCTGCATAATTATTTATTAAATTTTCTTTTCCAATTCTGTAGGACATAAATTAATTATTATTAAAATTAATAAAATTAGTTTAAGTGCTATAGAATATGTTGAGAGGTGCAATCTCCGAACCTTTACGAACCTTTATTACGAGGTATCGCGTCTGGGGACAGGGGTTTCATTATTTTAAATTATTGTTTATCTCTTTGCGTTTTTAGAATTCTTTTACTATATCCCATAAGCGTTCTAAAATGTTTTATTTTTATATTGTCACTATGTGTTGCTTGGTAAGATGGAATGAATCGCGGAAGGTCTGTTGTGAGTCACCTTACTTCAGCAATGCGGTATTGGCGAATGATATTCCTGCCAGGGCAGGAAAAGAAATTGGGAATTTCACGCTTCCGTTGACCATTCCAGAACCGTTGGTGTAGGCGAGACTCTGTGTTTGCGTGTGTGGGTGTTTTGATGCGCATCCACGTTTCTCGAATATCTATGTGTAGTGTGTACGGCCCGAAAGTGAGTCCGGTCTCTTGACTCGAAGAGAACTTGGAATTCTGGAGTGCCTTTCCGATAATGTTAGTGATAGACGAAAACTATATCTGGGCGATGTTCTCTAGAATTGTTCATTCTAGCGAGAAATGTGGGCGATACATTGCAATGGAAAGACATCAAATGATGTGATGGACATATTGAATTCAGTGTGGATAATACTGAAATGGAATTAAGAATTATTTATATGTATTTAATGATCAACCTTTTCAAGAGTGAGGGAATTATTTATTTCTGATGAGCAAACTTCGAATTATTTATCAATGGTTTTGTATTTCCATCAAATAGTCATATCTGGTTATGAAAGAAATGATAGCGATAGATTATATTGATATAATAGGGCGTAAAACAAAATTAGGCAAAGCCTCGATAAATCTAATTCTATTTCATTCCGCGTTGACCGTCGAATTATTGGACTAAATATTATCGAAGCGATTATATCTGATAGAATACAACATAAAATTGAATTATACCCGCATTTCTGTGTCTGATGATTAAACGCTTTAGGATATACGTGCAAAAGTGGCAATTTTGAAGTGCGATGACTCTTCGCGTAGGGAATAGTATATTGTGCTACAAGTGCGGAAAGTAGGCAGTTCCACACGAGTCCGAAGTTTGCTGTACGAGCCAGAGGCGAGCCGAAGGCGAGCTGTAAACGAGCCGAAGACAAACCGGATGGCAAGTACTGTAAACTTCACAAGAGTTGCAACTGTCTACTTTCAGCACCTGTTGCACACGATATTTTTTGTAAAAAATGCAGGAAATTTTCAATTTGAGAAAAAATAAGAATAAATTTTTTGGAAATTAATGGTAATTTTTGGAAATTTATGGTAAAATTACCAAAAATTACCGAAAATTTCCGGAAATTTTCAGAGTATTTGTATATTACCGACAATTTCCAGAAATTCAAAGTATCCAAAGGTTTTTGGAAAAAATCCGAAAATTTAAAAAATTTCCGGAAAATGGAAAATTGCTAAATTTCCGGCAATTTATGGAACATTGCTAAATTACTGGAAATTTCAGGTAACCAAAGCTTTCTGGAAAAAATTTCCCGAAATTTATGGAAAATTGCTAAATTTCACAAACCGGAAGTTTATGGAAAATTGCTAAATTTCACAAACCGGAAATTTATGGAAAATTGATAAATTACCGGAAATTTCAGGTATCCACAAATTTCTAAATTTTCGGTAATTTAACGGTAATTGATGGTAATTTATCAGTCATTTATGGCAACTTATCACTTCGAGTTTGTCCAATCACTATTCACTACTCACAATCAGTCTCTCAAGCGTAAAATCATAATGAAGTGAGGTTATTAATCCGGCAGTCCTGGAAAGTAAATCTGAATAGAAAAGCGCAAGCGCAACAGGAAGAAAAAGTAATCTGGCTGGAACTGCGCAAGCGCAGCAGCTAGAAAAAGTAATCTTGCTCAAAGAGCGCAAGCGCAAGCGCAACAGCAAGAAAAAGTAATCTGGCTGGAACTGCGCAAGCGCAGCAGCTAGACAAAGTAATCTTGCTCAAAGAGCGCTTTCGCAACAGCAAGAAAAAGTAATCTGGCTGGAACTGCGCAAGCGCAGCGGCTAGAAAAAGTAATCTGGCTGGAACTGCGCAAGCGCAGCGGCTAGAAAAAGTAATCTTGCTCAAAGAGCGCAAGCGCAGAAGCTAGAAAAAGTCTTTTTAGAACTGCTTTTCACCACGGCTTTCGATTTGGTCACTTCCCGCACGCAATACATGCCTCGAAAAGCGAACATTTCGTGCGTGCGTTACAAAAAATGAATTCTCAAAATCAATGTGTGTTCTTGCTACTTGTATTTCCAAAACCAAGAATTGTTTTGTTTTACTTCTCTCTAAACTTTAGCATATCTTTTTTATATTTTTTCTTAAATACTCAGTAGAACTACGAAACATTTCTCACCTGCGGATTAGCGAAATTGATATTTCCTTGCGCAATGGTAACATAAATGGTTTCCTGGCGCAAATTGTCATTTAAAGCTTTCGCTTTAATTTAAGCTGGGAAAATACTAACTCTCAACAACATGGAGTTACGCGTATCTAAATTTTCCAAAGCTGCAAAGTTTGGAATTGCTTGATGCTTTCTCTAAATATACGTAGCGGCAAGGCCAGCATTTGGAAAGATTCTTTAAATACTTTGCACCATCCATTCCTTTTTCTTTGTTTACAAATGTTGTTCAGTTTTTAACGTTGAGAAAACCTCAATATTTAATTAATGTAACAAAGTACAATTATTTACCAACGTGGCTGGGTTCCCTCCACACTGAAAAAAATGTACTTGATTCAAGGAAATGTGTTTCTTTGGTTTTTTTCTTTGTACCAAGGAATTGTTTACTTCAGTTAAGTTAATATTTTTTAGATGCAAAAGATTCACGCATCCATTCAAGAACATGCTTTCTTTGGTAATATTTCTTAAATATAAGTAAATATTTCTTCGCATTAAAAGTGAAAAAAATTGAGTCAAAGAAATGATTTCCTAGAAGGTAGGAACCTAGGTTTATTGAATATGTTTTAGGCGACTAAAGAACTCCTTCTTTAGTCCAATGAAATCGATTTTTTGAAACGGATAAATATGTTTTAAAATTAAATATTTCATACATCATTGGAGCAATTAATTAATTCTTTTTGAGTCAAGAAAATATTCACTCAAGATAAATGAATTTTCATTCAATTGAAGAAAAGTTTATTCCAATGAAACAATGAAACAATTATCTAAATTCAAAAAATATTCTTTTACCATAAATCTATATTCGTTCAATTGAAAAAAAAATTATTAGACACATAAGTTGATATAATTGTTGCAACGAAATAATGACTTAAATTGAAGAAATATTTATTCAGGATAAATGAATATTCATTCAGTTAAAGAAATATTTCTTGCATTCTAACAATTATCATAATCAACACAATGAGAAAATTGTTTCAAGGTGAAAAATATTCTTTCAATACAAATCTATATTCATTAAATTGAAAAAAATATTTATTGTATGATAGAAGTTGACATAATCATTGCAAAGAAATAATTACTCAAATTGGAGAAATATTAATTGAAGATAAATGAATATTCATACAATTAAACAAATATTTATTGCATTGTAACATTCATTATAATCAAGACAATGTAAACATCATTTAAGTTCAAAAAATATTCTTCTAATATAAATATATATTCATTGAACGGAAAAAAATATAATATAACATAAAATGACATATAAATCCACGTTTTCAATCACTTTCAAATTGTTTAGTTTTGGATATTTGATTGATAACTGCTTATTTTAAATAAATAGCCAAATACTGCTATTATTATTATTATTAGTTCTGGGTTGAGACCTTAGCAGCCCCTGACGCTTGGGTAATCCCGTTGCGTCCCCTTGTAAGCCTAAGCATGACCCCATAGCCCTCTCCATAGGGAGAGGACCGCAGCCACGCTATTGGCCGATATCTCCAACTCACTGATAAAATAATTACCTGTGAGTGTTAGACGTTTCCCCGCAATAGCAGGGCAGTGACAAAGGATGTGAGTAGATGTCTCATTATCCTTTCCGCACAGACGACAGAGGGGACTTTCTGCAAGCCCAATCTTGTGTCTGTGATATCCTAACTTCCCATGTCCTACGAATAGTTCTGTTAGGACTTTAATTTCATTCCTCCCGAGCTTGAGTATTTCCCTAGCTCGGTTGGAGTTAAGCTTTGAGCCCAAGAGTGTTTTGGCCTGTCTGCAACCAGAAACCAGGTCCCACTCATTCTGATGTTCCTCAGTCAGCCAACTGTTAATTACTTCAGTGACTAACCTGCTGGAAATACCTACCACTGGCTCGGGTCCAGTAAAATTTCTTCCTGCTGCTAGCTTGGCTAGCCTATCCGATATCTCATTGCCCTTGATACCACTGTGTCCAGGGATCCATAGCAGAGTGACTCGGTTTTCGGTCGCTAACGTATTTAGTGCTTCAAAGCATTCCAGTACTAATAGCGACGTAGTCGTTGTTCCATTCAAGGCCAGTATAGCAGCCCTGCTGTCTGAGCAGATACGGATGTTCCTTTTATTACCGTACTCCCTTGCCTTATAGGCACACTGGAGTATGGCCATAGTCTCAGATTGTAGAACTGTGGCGTAGGACCCCATCTCAATTGTGAAGCCCATTCCATTCCTTCTACGATATACGCCGGCTCCTGCCTTCTCCTCGTTCCTGGAGCCATCTGTAAACCAGTTGTCTCCATCACAGGGCAGGTATGCGTCGCCGTTAACCCATTCCTCCTTCGTGGATAGGCTAACTCGATACTTCTTGTCGAAGAGGTGGCGAGTGACCATTTTGTCCCTGGGCATGTTCAAGGTCGGCCTTCTCGCAATGTCGACTGGGATCTTCACTGCTGTCGAGATCCTTCTGTCATTTACCAAATTTAGCCTCCAGGCCGCCTTCGCAGCCACGGCCTTGATGGTAAGATGGAGGGGCTCTAAACCTATTAGTGCCCCCAGTGCCATCGTGGGTGTCGACTTCGAGGCTCCAGTGACGCCTCTCAAGATCAGTCCCCTGATCCTTTCCAGTCGAGACTTTACAGTGGACAGCTCGACCCTGCTCCACCAGACCACCGCCGCATAGGTTAATCTGGGTCGCAAGATCGCTGTGTAAATCCACATAAGTGTCTCCGGTTTCAGGCCCCAGCTTTTCCCTATGGCTCTCCTACAGAGCCATAGGGTCGCTACTAGCTTCTTGCACTTGTTTTCCAGGTGCTCATTCCATGACAGCTTCTTATCCAGAATTACTCCTAGATATTTGGCTCGTTCTTTGATTTCCAGCTGTTGTCCTCCAAGTTTCAATGTACTCGTAGTTCCCCACTTGTACCTTCTGGTGAAAACAACCGCATCTGTCTTACTAGGATTAACCGATAATCCAGTTTTCTTGCACCATGAGTCCACTATCATCAGTGCTTGCTGCATTACTCCGAAGAGCACATCCAGATGCTGACCGCGCACGATAACTAATATATCGTCCGCATAGCCTATGACGTGAAGACCCTGACTCGAGAGTAGATGAAGCAATTCATCCACTACCAGGCACCACAGCAAGGGAGATAAAACTCCCCCCTGCGGACATCCCGAGTCAATGGTTCCACTTAGAGTGACATCACCCTTAGTCGTGGTTAGATTCCTGTTGGCCAACATGTGGCACGTCCATTCCACGACTGCCGTAGGCACACCATGTGCAATCATGGCCGCCCTGATCACCTCTCCAGAGGTGTTATTGAAGGCTCCTTCGATGTCCATAAAGGTTCCAACCGCAAGGCCTTTCTCCTTCAGTTGACCTTCAATTAGGTTCACTGCTCCGATTAGGGCCGTCTCCGTCGAGTGACCAGCCCTATAGGCGTGTTGCTCCTTATGGAGCGGTCTGCTTGACAAGACCTTATCGCGGATATATCTATCCACAAGTCTTTCCACTGTTTTTAATAGAAAAGAGGTTAGGCTGATGGGCCGGAAATCCTTGGGTGAAGTATAACCGATCCGACCTGCCTTCGGAATGAAGACTACTCTCGTACCCCTCCAAGCCGTCGGGACATATCCCAACGTCAAACTAGCCCTAGCAAGTCTCACAAGCGGCCCTATGATGAACTCTCCGGCCCTCTGTAAGAGGGCCGGATATATGCCATCCGGGCCAGGAGACTTGTAAGGACTAAAGGATTTCAGGGCCCACCCGACCCTGGCAGGGGTGACGATCTCGTTGGCCAGCCGTCGTTTGGGGCCCAGTTGGGCCACAGGTGACTTTGCCTGCCTCTGAGTCGCCCTCCCCCCTTCTCCAGCCCTTGAAAAGCCTGGAAAATGTGCCCTGATCAGATGGGCCAAGGTATCCCCGTCCGACTCTGAGTATCCCCCTCCGGGCAATTTCAGAGTGCCGAGAATAGCGTCTGGATTTCGAGAAAGCAGCCTGTCCAGTCTAGCCGCCTCAGCTCCCTTCTCGATGTCTGTGCAAAAGTTGGTCCAGCTCTCCTGCTTTGCCTTACGTATTGCACCTCTGTATTCGTCCCTCATCGTTGTGAATGACGTCCATAGTTCCTTCGTTTTGCCAATACTGGCACGTCTGAACCTCTCTCTGGTTACCCTGCGAAGCTCTTCGAGTTTCCCATTCCACCAGTGTGTCTCCCCGGCCTTTCGGACTCTTGTAGGTCGACAATTACTTTCATAAGTAGCTTTGATGGCTTCCGTGAAAGTTTTGGCTGCCATCTCCAGGGTGTCCACGTCTCGAATTGACCTGGGAACCTCTGAAAGTGCACATCTTAGTTCCGTGGAAAACTGATCCCAGTCCGTTCTTCTTGGATTTCTGACCCATTTGGGGCCAGCGGGTACAACGGATTCCAACACGAACTCTATTTGTGAGTGATCTGAGAGAGAGGGTTCGTCTGAAACCCTCCACTTCTTGATACTATCCCTAAAACTACTGGTGCAGAGAGTGATGTCAATGACTTCTTCCCTGACCGAATTACGGAACGTCGGAGTGTTCCCCGTATTAAGAATATCCAAGTCAGTAGTGATTAGATATTCCAGTAGGTCATTACCTCTTGAGTTGACGTCCGTGCTACCCCACAAAGTATGGTGGGAATTAGCATCGCACCCCAACAGAAGAGGAATGCTTCTTACCTTGCAATACTCCACCAGTGTACATACCTCCACTGGTGGATTAGTGTCGCTGTCATAAGGAAAATAAGCTGATCCTAGAACCAGCCTCCCTATCCCTTTGAGATCCAAGGCTATCACCATCAGGTCTCTCGAACATAGTTCAAGCAGCGGGACAGCGCTAACTCCCTTCGTCAGTATACATGCCCTTGGTTTCGCCGCCTTGGGGTCCCTGTAACAAAAAATACCAGCCCCCCCTAATCCCCTAATGGTATCTCGAACTAACCATGGTTCTTGGATTAGCGAGATACCTGTATGCCTCGCAGCCATGCCCCTCTGCAAAACTGCAGAGGCGCCTTTGCTGTGATGCAAGTTAATCTGGGTAATGGTTAGACCCGGAGCAGTCATTTAGGTCTGCTCCCGATCCTCCTGCGTCTCAACAGGCTCCTCCTGTCCCTGGCCGGCAACCCTGAAGTTGACCTGTCCAAAGTGATAGAAGGGCCTGTTGTTGAGGGCCGAAAGGGCCCTCGTTTGGGACTCAGGAATATACATGACTAGGAGATGCCTAGTGCCTCCTAATGTGTCCACTTCCTGAGGCCTTTCGTGCCTGACAATTCGCCAGGACGCAGTCTTCAATGAGGGGTTGAATCCCTCCAACCGACGGAGAACCTCAGACGGGTCTTCCGGTTTGCCCGGGAACCACGCCGTAGCTCTAACCATCTTTTGGAGCAACTCAACTCCACCCACCTTAAGGGACGCACCTTCCCACGACTCCGTCTCGACCACCGCTTTGAGTAGCCAAGCTCTAGCCGCTGGGTCGGCTGCCACAAATACAAAGACCCCTCCTCTGCAGAAGGAGGTCACAAATTTTGGCCATTGGTCTGGGGACACTTTTGCAAGCGCCCTCCAGGTAGCCTCCCTGAAGATCTCAAACTGCTCCACCGTGAGCAATGAGTCCGGGTAGTTGGTGTCAGCCACCACCACCGTCAGGGGGTTGGTCCTCTGAGCGGCCGTCAGTCCAGCTCCCGACGACTCTCTGTTCGTCGGCTGCTGGGCCGACTTGTGCCTCTTCAAAGGCCCAGCCACCCCCGGTGGGGTGCCCTCCGAGCCTCTACCTCTCTTCTGGGCCTCAGTGCTGGATGTCAGCCCCTCAGCTGCCGACGCTCCAGCTCCCGCAGCTGCTTCCCTAGCCTGCCGCACTTTCCTCCTCAGTCTCCTTTTCTGGGAACCGTTGAGGCTGTTTTTCTTATTGGAGGGCCGATTGGCCTCTCCCAGTACCATGGCCTCGTTCAGAGGGACCGTCGATCCCTCAGCTCCCAAGGGAGCTGTGGGCACAGCCATCAACTGAACTTGGCTTGCCGGAGAGACAGATAGAGGGGTAAGGGTTAAGTTGGGCCCGTAAAGGCCCAACCCCTCACCTCCCTCCGCCACCTCCCTTCTTCCTCCTTTCTCATTTTTTGTATTTTGCGTATCCATATTGATCCCACGAGAAGCTAGGGAAATAAAGGTCCGCCCCTGCAGAGCCCCGCATGCAGGGGTAAGACTGTAATTACTCGGGGAGGTAGTCCGGTGTCCCCGAGAGGCCGTTAAGACACCTTCGTAACCCCTAGGTGCCAAAGTGCCATGAGCACGATCGCTCTACACCCACGGCTTAGGGGGGTGGTCACATTGAGTGAACCACTCAATGTGCAAATATCCGTTTGCAAACCACCATAACAAAACGGAGAGCTGTTTCTTAGTCGCTATGTGGGCCGCAGGCCATTCCTGTCCCGATTACAAACTGTAAGTCGGTCCGGGAGGGGCCTCGACCCAGGGATCCAGAAGGCCCGTGTTAGCTAGGCTCTTTCACCCTTCTATCATACCGTACTCACGCATGCCAGGAGAGCCCGTTTATAGGGATCCTTTTTCCTCTCACCCAGGAGAGCCCGTTTATAGGGATCCTTTCATTCATATCCATACGCATGCAGGCCGAGGTCCTTTTGACCCCTATGTCCCACATGCTTAAGCCTCCCCACCAACTACAAGGTGTTACAGCCCCCAGGGGAGGAAATACTGCTAAATATTTAAAAAAATTCCTTTTTTCAATTGAAAAATTTCAACTCGCTATGGGTTAAAAATGGAACATTTAAAAGTGAGACAATATTTTCTAAAATTGAAATTGAATAAAAGAGTTTAGTTATGAGTCTATTCATTTTAAATTATTTTAAAATTGAAAATAGTTTATACACATTCTAAAATTATCAGTTTTAAGGTAAAAAAAACTAAATTCATGTTTGTAACTATTTTAGTGATTGTTATACTATTTTTAATCAACGCATATATGGTGGAATAAAATCCATACATTTTTTTATATTTTCTTATAATTTTCGTATGTCTTGTTTTGAGTGATCATTAATTTGAAAAGCAAATATTTTCTATTAAACACTTTTTCACAAATTCAAGAAAAAATCATTCAATTTTCATAATAAACCAATTTGCATTTTTTTTCTTAAGATAAGGTAAAAGATATAAGATTTCTGCATGAAATATTTAATATTCGGTTGAAATATTTTTTACCACTCTTTCAGAAATACAGGGGAAGAAAGTGTAGATAATAACATTTTCTTGGGTTTATATACCGTCGAATATAATCGATTTTTTTTTAAACTGAGCTGATTTTTTCTATGATTCTGCCAAGATCTGAACTTTGAACAAATAAGTCGTAATGATTTCAAATTGTGAAATCGTTCATAAATTTAGTGTTCACGTGTAAGAAATTTTTCAATGTTTGAAACTTATTTCTTCTAAGTTCGAACTTTTCATTTTAACGTATTTCCTTTTAAACCAGAATTATCATATCGCATACTTCCTACTCTATAATCTTCATATTGTTGAAATAAACAAGCATCTGAGTACTGACACGTGTTCGCTGATAATGTGAGCTTGACCCTAAAAAGTGCACCACATCCAAATCACATTAAAATTGATAGGACATTTAATTCAAAACTCGCCATTTTAGTCTACTCTCCTCTAGTTATTATAAAACATTTCAGTGACAAATGTCACAAAAATATCCGAGGTTCAAGTAAGAAAATTAAATATAACACGGTCCGCTAAAAACTTTTGGGCCGGCACTGGTCGTTTCTCACAAGCGGTAAGAATTGTCTTGGTTATTATACAGGGTGTTTTTTTTAACTTGAGACAACGAAATATCTCAAAAAATACGCATCCTACGGAAAAAATGTCTGGAATAAAAACTTTTTATTTTCGAGGGGGAAAAAAGATTTGCTAAAATTTACCCCACCCCACCCCCACAGGAGACAGGGGTGGGGGTAACTTTGTAATTTCAAACAGCAACCCCAATTTTTTATCACAGATTCAGATTCTCCTTTAGGAAATACGTAAGTTTTATTCGGAAAATTTGTTTCGATTCGCGATAGATGGCGCTGCAATTGCGAAAAATGAAATTGTTGACACTACTTTTAGCTCTACCCAGGAATAACGACGCGGACGTAGTAGTTGTCTATTCCCTTCGGGGTGCTTAATTTCGGTGAGTCCCCTTGCCTCTCACCATCCACCGGGGTGCTTGAACTTTTGGCAACGGGACAGTAAAAGTGATAAAACTGTCGAAAACCATTCGCGAATGCAGTTGGTTGACGACAGTCGATTTTGGATGTAGACATTACATATCATCGAGCCTCCACTGTCTACAATCCTCGACGTCATTCCGGCCGAGCGATAACCGCGTCTGTCCGTGCTTAACGTTTATTCATTAGGAAGGTTGATTGTGTTCATTTGATTTGGGTGTGTTGGTTGCTTTTGTTTGGGTTATTGTTGTTGGTCACGTTCGTTTGAGTTGGTTTGGGTGTCGTTGTATTTCCTCATTACCTTACTTCATTACTTTTACAATGGAAATTCTATCTCAGCAACAGAAGATTGAAATGATTCTCATTTATGGAGAAAGTGGCAGGAATATCAATGATGCTCTCACGCTTTATGCTCAACGCTTTCCAGAAAGTGTTCCTTCACGCGCTTCTTTTTACCTGGTTGTCCGAAACTTCATCACTGACGGAAGTGTACAACCGAAAAAAAGGAAGCGTCAAGTAACAGTTACTGGAGTTGATAATGAAATTGCAATTTTAGCTGCAGTCACTCATGACCCTCATGTTAGTACTCGACAACTAAGCCGCGATTCCGGAATGTCTCTATCCAGTGTTTGGAAGGTATTAAAACGTAATAATTATCATCCGTATCATATTTCACTGCATCAATAACTTCATGGCAATGATTTACAGAACCGAGTGACATTTTGTCAATGGGCGGTTCAGCAGATACAAGGAAACCCGAATTTCTTTTTTCTAGTACTCTTCACAGACGAGTCGTCTTTCACAAACCATGGTAACGTTAATCGGCACAACATGCATTATTGGAGTGTAGAAAATCCACATTGGTTGCGTGAAGTTGAGCATCATCGTCCATGGACCGTGAACGTTTGGTGTGGAATAATTGGAGATCAACTTATCGGTCCGTATTTTATTGATGGAAATTTGAACGGTGAAAAATATCGTACCTTTTTAGAAAATCAACTTCCAATATTGCTGGAAGACCTAAGCTTGGAAGAGCGACACAACATGTGGTTTCAACATGACGGTTGTCCAGTACATTATGCGGCAATCGCGAGGGAAGTACTCAATCGCGAATTCAATGGACGATGGATCGGTAGAGGAGGTCCAGTAAATTGGCCTGCCAGATCGCCAGATCTTACGGCGCCGGATTTCTATTTGTGGGTTTATCTAAAAAATTGCGTGTATCAAGAAGTGCCCACAACTCGTGATAACATGATCGAGCGAATCAGGTCTGCTTGTGCACAAATATCACCAGACACAATTCGCAGTTGTGTGGAATCTTAAGAAAGCTCGGATTAACAAGTGCATCGAAGTGCGAGGACACCATTTTGAGCACTTATTGTAAAATAATTAATCGAAATCAAGCATCCCTGTGGTTGAGAGGTAAGGGGACTCATCGAAATCAAGCACCCCGATGGATGGTGAGAGGCAAGGGGACTCACCGAAATTAAGCACCCCAAAGGGAATAGACAACTACTACGTCCGCATCTTTATTCCTGGGTAGAGCTAAAAGTAGTGTCAACAATTTCATTTTTCGCAATTGCAGCGCCATCTATCGCGAATCGAAACAAATTTTCCGAATAAAACTTACGTATTTCGTAAAGGAGAATCTGAATCTGTGATAAAAAATTGGGGTTGCCATTTGAAATCACAAAGTTACCCCCACCCCTGCCCTTTTTTGAGATATTTCGTTGTCTCAAGTTAAGAAAAACACCCTGTATAAGGACCATGTCGACGGATACCCTCAGCGTGCGATATTCTGCGTTAGGGAAGGGTGTTGCATGCATTACATACATGTTGGGTTAGGCTATAGAATAATATGTTTGTGTGCGTACAATAAATTAAGAATGTGCCTCTCGTGTTTCATCCGTACGTCCTTCCATCTGATGCACAAAGTTGATACAAAATCAAGTAATATTTATTTCCTACAAGAAAAAATACATGAAAATTCAAACTGCGTTATTTTTGAACAATAAATTGTATCTTTTGAACTACGGAACTGCTATTGAGGTCAACTACATATTCCTTTGTGTGAAAGAAATATTTTTTTGATTTTATCCAACATTTCTTTGTATAAAAGGCATTTTTCTTTCCAAGGAATTCCAATTTCTTTCAATCAATAATATCGCTCTTACACTCGAACACTATTTTACAGAATCTGCTAAATATTTTTTTGAAATCGTAGATCATTAATTCGAACCAAAAACATTTCTATTCTCGTCAACTGTCATTTCTTTGGTGCCAGGAAATATTTATTAAAGTTTACAGTACGCTTCTTTGAAACAATGAATCAAATCTTTCAATAAAAAAAACTTTTATTTTATCCGATCGACGTTACTTTCAATTAAGAAAATATTTCTTAGAATTGAAGTTATATTCGATCATATCAACTGACTGATTTTTAAATCCAACTCTCTAATTTCATTCAGTTGAAGACATCGTCCATTCGCTCAAATAATATTTCACAGGCTGAAGTAATTATTTATTTGCTTCAATAATTTCTTATTTTTCATATAATGAAAAGATTTCTTTGGATTGAAAAAATACATGATTGGACGTATTCAGTATGACCATTTCTTTGAATCAAAGAAATTTTTTTTAATTCAAAAGCTTTTTTTTCAGTGCAGCGACGCCAACCTTCTACAAAACATCTACAGCAATATTATTATATATTTATTTAGTAAATGTATTACCGTCAGAAGATGTGAAACTTACGTGAGAACTAATATGGGAGGTGTCTCGTCTCATGGCGATGCAATTTGAGCATCAGAACCCTCACAGAAAAAGCAGAATATAAAGTTTACATCGATTTTAGTTGAAAGATTCGCTGCAACAGAAATTAACCTTATCGAATGAACTTTACAGGAAACTGACATAATTTCGTGTTTTTAAACTGTCTCGGAATAATTTTTCAGTGAAAAAGCGTCCTCTGCTATGTAGCTGACAGCAGTGCGAAGAATATGAAAGTATGAATAAAATAGATCTGGAAATCAGGACACCAGAATTTAAAAAACACTACGCTTATTATATTTTCATTTAAAAAATAATTGCACTTATCGCGGACGAATGGAAATATATTTTTTGTGACTGAGAATATAGCACTTGACACTAGTCGGAAAGTCGCCATATTCACTATAATCTTAACCATAGTTCATAAGTTGTGAGGAAGGAATTTCCGTCCTGAAATTTTATTCATGCAACCATTTTTCAAATAAAAATTTGAAATATACTTTTATATTCGGATTGATTTTGAATTATTAATATTGAAACCTAATCTTATGCGGAAATAAATTAAAGATGCAACTTATTTATCATAGCAGAAATCTTGTTAATGCTTCAACCTCAAAATTAATTCGATTCCTATTTTTCTTTTTGTTCGAAAACAAACAATGGTTTTTGTTGTATCAAGTTCTTTATTTTCGTTCACGATCAGGTACGTTTTAATTCGTCCGCGATAAGTCTTATTACTTTAAAAATAATAATTAATTAAGCGAAAAGTTGTTTCAAATCTGGTGTCCTCTGATTTGTAGCTCGAATTCACTCATGCTTTGTCGCTTTCCTATCGTGGGATAAACTTTCGCCAAATAGCATGTAAACTTTAACAGCGGAAAATTTAACATGCATCACAATTTAACTTTAGTTTTTTCTGTCTTTGTATTCTGTTCAATTCCCTATCTAACAATATCATGTACTCTTATATACTATTCTAAAAAGTTATTCGGTCATTAAACGCATGTCAAAAAGAAATTCTAATTCCCAACAGGGGTTGTGGATCGAGGTAATCGTCGAAACGATATCTCGTTGAAATCTTTGAATGGCTGTTTGAAAGTGGACCGTGAATCAGGCAATCTGGTTATCAGTATATGGATGGTTGGTTTTGCCGGCGAACTTCTCAATGTGATTCAGAAGTCCATTATAAATTGGATGCGCTGAGGTAATGCGGAATCAAGGCAATCACGGAATTCAGAGATAACTTGATTGACCTGAAGTAGTAGACTTTGAAATTCGACACTAGAGACCAATTGGACACTAGTGTCAACCTTACTGTATATTCGATATTCATACGAGCTCTGTTTCCAGTATATTAGACAACCTCCGACTTCTCCATAACTAGTTTAACCACCATTCTGTGAAGCAAAGGAGAAAATACGTATCTCAATTGAGTCGTACAAGATGCATCTTCAAGGTGATATTCTAGACTGACATTAAACTTCAATCAATTAGACCAGATTTACCAAGACCTATAGCTCATTTAAAGAGTTTTGTATATTTGGGTATCGGGGAGTATTCCCGGTAATTTATGCTTGGTGTGTGGTTTTTCTTCTTTTTTGGTGTATTCTGCATGTTCAATGAAGTACCAAAATATCCTTAAACATACTAAATCCCAAGGTGTCAAATTTTGATGCACAAGTGGGTAAAATCGTTTGCACAATGGATAAATAATTGATCAATCATTTCAGCATATCTAATTTTTGCATAATTATTTTCATATATAAATTATATACAATCATTGTACATAAAGAACTACTACATTGACAATTACAATTGCATTCACATCTTTCTATACATAGATGTCCATTGTTTTTCCATTGTGCAACAACTTGTTCCACTATTAGATCAAGATTTGACACCCTGTGATTAGTATGTACACAAAGTTATTCATAAACAAAAATAAATTAATAATTGCTCATGTTGACATCGGAAATGTGAGGCAGCAAAATAGATTACATTTACATTTACAATTACTATTAAAAATCACTGCTGACTTTGAAACGTGATTTCTCATTCAAATATGGAGATATATTTTTGACCTTTCTAAGAGAATATATCATTTGAAAAGTTGTTAAAAAAATGCAAGAATTTCTCGAATTTTGTACCTCGAATTCAACTTGTGGCATGGCCTAGGAAAGTTGCAGCAAAAATCTGAAATTTTTACCACACAGTCTTTGAAGTCTCATCTTCAATTTAAGCCAATAAAACTGATTAATTCTTAACGGGTTCTCGAGATTCGACTAAAAATGTCCAAGTCTCAAATGTCAAGTTTTAATCGGCTGTGACTTAGGATACTTATGAAAAAAAAACTGAAATTGGCAGGACATATTCTGTGAAATCTCAACTTCAATTTTAACTAATAAAACTTCAAAAATATTCACGGGTTCCCAATTTATGACAATAATGTCCAAGCGTGTCTGCGTCGAGTTTCAGTCGGCGTTCACCGCGGGCAGGCCAGACTTGCTGCTAAAGCGACTGAACTTCGGCGCAGACACACTTGGACATTTTTAGTCGTATCTCGAGAACCCATAAAGATTTTTAATGTTTCATCGGCTTAAATCAAAGAAAAGACTTCAAAGATTATCTGGTATGAATTTCAGAGTTTTTTTACAACTTTTCTAGGTCATGCCACAAGTTGAAGTCAAGGCACAAAATGCGAGAAATGCTTGCTTTTTTGAAAACTTTTTACGTGGTATATTCTTTACAAAAAGTGAAAAATATTCCCATTAGGGCGCATGCGACGCGTAATTTAATAAGCTTTCTAACGGTTTTTCAAAAAAGTGTTTTGCTCCTTTTTAGAATGAGTAATCACGTTTTAAAGACGGCAGTGATTTTTAATAGTACTTTCACTGATCATACTGACAATTTCCGACGGTAGTGTATAATATAGTTTTTTCTTTACTATTGTACGGCAGCAGATTTTATTGCTCTACATGAAAGGGCTATATAATTCATAGCAACACTAAATTTACCCATAAACTTAAATAAAAATCCCTTCAACGCTATGAATCTTTTCTCTTTAGGTGTAGTCAGATGCTCGGCATACATCGTACTTTTTGTTTTGCTAATTTGTGCTCATTTCATCAGCAGTTTACGTCCTCATAAAGTTGGGTTATCAAATACAATTTCTTCCTTATAGCCCAAGGTATGAGGTTATAATACATTATAAAATAATCAAATATCCACATTTTATTTGACTCAAAACTTTATCATATTTCGCAGAAAAGAAAATAATCACATTGATGTTCAATTTTCCAAACCTTTGTCTCTATCAGAATTATTACAATGAGAAACGTAATTTTCAACCTTGTAATATCAATACCGAGAACAGTTTTAAACTTTCTATTTGATGGAGGCCAATGTTTATTGAACTGAAATCAGGAGTATGCGAAAAATTCAAAGCTGTATCTAGTTGACTCGAAAGCTTGAAACAGTTTGCTTGTACTTATATTGTAATAATTACTTTCTGTCATGTAAGCTCACCATGTCACTTTTAAAACTTATTTTATAATATGAATAAGAAAATTAATCTAATATGTAATGAGTGTAACAATAACAATAATACCTTGCAGTAACAAACTGACGAATTTTTCATTTTTTAGGTATGTTAAAATAAATGTCAGAGTTTCGAAACTTGCCATATAAAAAAGTAAAAAGTCTTGTTTTTTATGACTCAGGTTATCGACAAGGTAACTTATTATTATAGACAATTAAATTCTCTTGTAGAATCGAAATTATTGTGAAATATTATGATATTCTCTGAGTTTTTTTTAAATGGCTTAGAATTTTATTGAATTTTATTTTATTTGTGGGCGTCCGCGTAAAAAGGGCCCTTATGGTTAGCATGGTGTCACGTATCATATGTTATGGGTCATATAGCTGGATACATTTCGGACATTTAAAGCCTAACACGAACCTTTCAGTTTTAAAAACGAGTCACCGAGGCATTTTTGAAGTTGGAACTTCGAAAAACCGCTTTTCAAGAAAAACGTACCTAAATTTGGCGATTGCCATAAGCGCACCTGATATACTTTTTCTTCAAACATCTAAACTGCTTCCGGTTGATTTCGAGACATCAGTGTAGTGCTAGTAGATTCAGTGAAGGTCCTATTATCATCCCGCACTCAAACCCGAAAATAATAATTTTGACCATGACTTACAAAAACGCGAATATTTCATAAAATAGAACCGGCCATAAGAGCCCTTTTCATGCGGGTGCCCAAATTTACTTCTAAAGCTGTCAACATTTTAGAATTGTTTCGAAGAGAATATTCTCTGTCTAGAATATTTTAGAACTTTATCAAGCATTCTGCGAATCTTGGAGAATTTTATAGAATACTGTGGAATATTTTTAAATATCCGAGCCAGAATGTTCTAAGATTTTCTAAAATGCTATTGAATATTCTGGAATTTTCTGAGAAAATCGTACAAACTTCATTAAAATCGGTTAACAACATCAGGAGTTTTCATGGAACAGACTGAAGTCTCCTTAATTTTAAGAAGTATTTAGAACTAACCAGTTACGTCTAGATTGAATCAATGTTTACAAAAATCAGCTTGCTTGTTCAGCATATTTCTTGGATATATTTTTTTGGCGCATCGCTTTCGACTATCTTAAGCCTAAAATAAAAAAAAAATCGTTTGGGTCCTTTTCAAAATAACTCATTTTTTGATATTTTGTAAACCATTTATCATGTATATTTTTCAGAGAAAAAATCAAATGTGACTTTTTATCTGCATAAAGCCTGTCATTTTGTGACCAAAAAAATCGTATATAAAAAAAAGATTTTATGGAAAACTCTCGTGACCGGTACACTCTATAACTTCATTCCATAATGAAGAAAAAAAGTTGATAAAATTACTGAAAAACTAAAAAAAAAACAATATTCTAACACTAATAGTTTGTAATATATGATCTGCAAAGGTGGTTTTTTACTGAAATTGGTTTCCAATTTTTTTTTTTTTAATATCTTTTTCTCTGTAGACTCTAAATTAAAATCGACTAATGCGCAAAAAATCACACTAATTTATCCTAAAAACTAAAAAAAAAACACACATTCGATATTAAGTTTCTTGTAAATAAATCGTTTCCTATATATTTTAAGTCTCAAATAGTTGACATATAAGTGAAGCTTTATGAAATTTCCTGAAAAACAAGGAAGCCTGTTCTAGATAGTTTTAGTTTGCCAAATATACCTGGGAGAATTGAGCTTCTTTAAAAAAGTTAAAAGTTTTTACTGCTAGTTGCTTGCTGTTCCAGGCTGCTTTTTAAATTCTATTCTTTGGATGTATCCTTAGTATTTTAAACTTTAAGTTAAGAGACAGTTTTCTGAAAAAGTTGCTGATTTTTCCATTTTAATGGATAATATGTTTGGTCCACAATAGAAATGTTCAGTCACCATTTTATGTGAAAATCGTGTCTCAAATTTTGCATCTGGAAATAATATGATCAGAATATAGTATGGTATTCGTTTACTAAGAGCTATGTGCGAATTTAACTGTAGCAACGTTCAAAGCATCAATGTTAATTCAATTAATAAACATTTATAGTTTCCGGGAACAGCAAGCAACGCGCAGTAAAAACTGTTCATATCTGGCAAACTAAAACTATCTGGAACAGTTTTCCTTCTTTTTTAGAAAATTCAATACATCTTTACTTCTATGTTGACTATATTACACTGCAAATGGACAGGAAGTGATTTACTTACAAGACACTTAGTTTCGAATATAGTACAATAAATAAGCGTCAACTTTGAAAGGCTCAAATTGCTGCAATATTTGAGTTATGACAAAGTTTTTTTCTTAGTTCTGCAGCTAATTCAGCATTCTGTGGGTCTCTCGGTCGGTCTGTCTGTAGTCTGATAACGCGATAATTTTGAAGGAATCTACAAATCACAATTTCCTGTGTTACCCTCCTTTTTGGTCTAAAAACATATGTCAAATTCGTTAGCCAGCTTTCTACAGCCAATATCTATGGTTTCAGCTATAAAAGATAAAAATGGAAAAATTTATAATTCAACTTTCACGCAAACCGCGCTCTTCACGATAAATAGTCCAGGGCTAAAATATGGTGGAAACGAAATTAAAATATCAAAAATTTTAATTTATAGCTGAAAAACGCAAAATACGATGAAAGGTCCAACAGGAAAGTTTCTCGTCTTAAAAGGGCCTACAAAATTTCTTGTACCCATTGTTTGACAGCACTTATAGTTTGCCCGTGAAAGTTGAATTTTTGCATTGTCATCATTCATTATGAGTCTCTCTGTTTCGAATGAATTTTATAACCGGAATTTCCTTTGGTACACTCTTTTGTAGCCTCAAAAGACAGGTGAAATTTGTTATCCAGCCTTCTACCACTAATATTTATGGATTTAGCAATGAATTACTGCTAACAATAATAATTATAAATAATAATAATAATAATAAAGCCAAATAATTCTGTTTGTGTAAAAAAGAAATTCAAGTCGTTCAAAACAAAACAGACAAGAGGATGATGCTTTTCTTTCAAGACAACTTTTTCTCTGAGGGAATAAAGATTGATGCAGAATAAAGAATAAAATAATAAATATTAAAATAAGAAAAAAGACTACAATTTGTAGGGGAAACCTCCCTACAGTGGAGAATGCAACCTACAGTGGATAATCATTAACTAAGAGCACAAATAAAAGAAAAATAATTAATTTCAATTTCAATTTGTGAACGTGTATAGTATCTTAATTATTAATTGAATTAAATTATTTATTTTACATATATTAGTATTTTTAATAAATGATTATCCACTGTAGGTTGCATTATCCACTGTAGGGAGGTTTCCCCTACATTATTTTGCAATATATAAATAAGTAGTCCCGGGCGTAGGTACGTCAATTAATATAACATACATGTAATATATAATATTATTCAACCTAATATAAAATATTTCGCGTTTTAGACATACTTTATTCGAGTCCGAAGCGCGAGACACGTGATGAGAAAGTATTCGTTAAACCCGAAGGAGCTTTAATGAAAGGGAAGTCACAATTACCAAAGTACAGTTGTGGATGTTTTGAATTTCATTAAACAAATTTCTATGCACAAATGTGGGTGAAGCATAATGACCGAGCGCGAAGCGCGAGATCTGGTAAACGTTCCCCATAGACGCGCCCAAAAACTTGCGAAAGAAGACAGCCGCGCGCGCAGCGGGATTTTTTCTCAGTAATTATATCTACTTTTTTTCTTAATTATAGACTGAAGTTTAAAATGTACTTGTAACGAAAAATTAAAAAAAAAACTGATTATTACACTTTCTCAATATTTTAAAAGCGTTCTGAAGGTCACTCGATATTGAGCATTTAAACATTTTTTTGATCACTAAATTATAGGTCTTATAGGCAGAAAATAATCACATATGATTTTTTCTCTAAGAAATATACATGGTAAACAATCTTTGAAATATCAAAGCATGAGTTATTTAAAAAAAGAAACAAACGATTTTTGCAATTTTCGGCTTAAAATAGTTCAATTTTCAATTTTAGAAAAATAATTGATTTCTAGCTATTGAGTTGCTGAATCGATACGAAAGTAGTTTGATTGAAAAATATCATTAAGTTCCGAGAAAATGGAGGGGAAGATTTTTCTGCTCGAGGCGCATGTTTTTTCAACTTTCGACGATGATTAAAAATCAGATTTTTATTTTAGAAAAAAAAGCTATGTATATTTTTAAATGCACAGAAAAATTTGAAAAATTAGATAAAAAATTATTTTGTTGCGATGTGTATTGGAATTTAGGATTTTTTGTGTCAATAATGTAATTTTTGCAAAAATGGTGTATGTTTGCTCTTGGAACGCCACCCTTTATTTTTCATTTATCGTTTTAAAAAATGTGAGTTAAATCGGCAATTGGCATGTAGAGAAACTTGTTGTATCTCTTTATCTTTATCGAAGTTCGATAATCGAAAGTTCGATGGTGAAGCGACGGTTTGAGTGCCTCGAAGGAGGTTTTCGTAAACCACTAACGGGTGCGGTTCCTACTCGAAGCTAGTTTTCATGGAAAATGCAGTTCATGAATACGTAGTACAACTCGGCTGATCCTCGTAAACGCGCGAGTACCGGGGGAAGATTGAAGAAGGAACACGTTGCATTGAATTAGGTATGGGCTCGAATAGATTCGTATTGGCCTGGGGGGAAGCACTTACTTGAAACGTTGAATGTTAAAAGAGTCTGAAAAATATGTTTGGCCCACAGAGCGCACTGCCGAGTCTGAGTTAAGTGTTCTTATGGAAATTCTAAAGTAATATCCTCGAGCGGCATAGGCGAGTCTTACGAGTTCCTTGCAATGAAAGCGACGCAGATAGTGAAGCAATGAAGAAAGCTCAATTATTTCTGCAAGACTCACGTGAGATATAAACCTGCTGGGAATTTTCATGGAAGGTCGCCAGACTTAAATGATTTAAAAACTTTCTAAGACCCGTTATTCTTTAAGTTAGCGAGAGATGAAATGTATTTACATGAGAAAACAATCACTTCATTTTCGAATCATTTGAAGCAATACTCCGCTTTTTCGACAATCTTCAAAGACCTGGGAACATCGTGGACCGCTTGAAAGACCTCACTATCCATTGTTGCTCCTTTTTTTAAAGCTAAATTCTTCTCCTTTGGCGCTTGGATAATTTCGAGGAATTCTCGCTACATTCCCGTTGCCGCTGAAAAATGTTCGTTGTGTCCTTATTATAGTCTGCTTCTTGGGGTGAGCTGACGTGTATTGCCGCCTACAAAATTTAGAATTCGTAAGAAGCAATTCTCTCTCTACTCTGTACTAGCAAGAAGCACGCCAAATTTCTCTTCCTAATTCTTAAAGGGTTCTCGAGTTTATTACGTGGGAATACCAAATATTACCTCTCCTGGATTTCCATCGTCGATATTTTTCTTATTTTATAAATAATAAAATACTTCACTGAAAAACGACTCTTTATTTAAAAAAATATTATAAAGATAATTTTTCAATATTATATTAAAACTTTTGCGTATATTGTGCCTTGTAACTAAATTAAAAGAACGATTATTGTACCTACTTAGTCCTCTTCGTGAAATAATACCTTAGGGAAACTACCCTAGGCAATGTAAAAATTCAACTGTACTGCTTTCTTTAATCTTGCTCTGCTCAAGTGAAAAGTTGGGGAATTTTATGAAAACAGTGGAGCTCTTCAAGAGGCTGCTGTCACATAAGGTGATTCTTAAAATTTTCTTTTACCCTGGAGGATATCGAAGTCGTTCTTTGTAAGAATTCAGATGTACGTAAAGTATGTATACAGCAAGGAACAAGGTCGCACGGCGAGAGTTGACTGAGTTTTATTGCGGCTTTCTGTATGTTGACCCAGACCTGACCTGTTAATAGCGATTCACTGCACTAGTGAGAAATGTACCCACCCAGAGGCTGCATAATGAATTACTGACATTCATGTGGCACATAAGTACATACTCTAGATCCAACTTCTTGTTTTTTAATACAACTGATACGCTAGTCCTTCCTTTAATTATGTGAATGTTCCACTTAACGATATATCTTGTGATAACATTAAAAGGCGGTAGCTTTTATTTTAATGTGGCATATGCAAATTAATGGACCTGCTTTGAAGTTGTGGAATATAATAAATCAGAATGAAGTTAAGCTTCCGAGGAGTGTTAATAAGATAGTCTTTGCGTTTATTTGACCTTCACATACTTGGAAATTAGTGAACTTGTTAGCAAACTGAAGAACTCAATATCAAAATTGCACAGAGTCGTCGAAGTAAAAGTTTTTGAAGGTATGACGTTATATTAGTTCTTGTGGAGGGTGGAAGGGCAGAAGCATTTTTCGCTTGTTTTATTTTATTACTTTTGATCATGAAAGCATTTGAAATGTGGAAGGTCTCGGTGAAAAAGTGTAACATCAAGGCTTTCAAATTTGGATAGTATTTTTAAATAAAAAATTCTGAATACTCAGTTTTCCCACTTTTCTTTAAAACTATTACTTATAGAAAAATATGCTAAAAACTCAAAATATTATATAATTATAGGAAAAAATACAAAGAAAACAATCTAGTTCCAAAAATTGGCCGTATCAATACACCTTCTTTAAAGTTTTAAACTCACTGAAGGTTTGATGTCACTTTGCACGGTGAGCCTCATCCAGTTTCAACTTAATTCTTTGCAGTCACCGGGTTTTTGGAGAATGTAACGACAGAAATATTTGAATTTTTCTTCGGATTTGCAAATTCAGGATACTGGACATCATTATTGGTTAACATGTGAGTAAAGAATCTTATGTTATGACCGTTGAAATGACAAGGTTGTATCTCAGTACATGTATATTGAAAGGTTCTACCTCGGGAGTCCAAATGGCAAGGTACTATACGAGGTTTCAAAGGCATCTGCGGTATGCGCTTTCGAAACTTCGCTTCTTGATTTTATCTATTCTTGACAAAATGCTTCATCGTACAACTTTGGAAGATTGCCAGAAAAAAACTAAGAATCAGAATGACGTCAAACTTTTACGGTAGACGTTTCTCGATACCATATATCGAACTCTACACAGAAATTATTTTGCTAGCTTTGCTCTTTCTTCGTCAGTTCGAAAACTTTTCAACTTATCCTCGTACATAGTTTTCCGGTTTTGTTAATAAAATAGTCTTGTCATTTGATATTCACGTGCTTGAAAATTATTGATCTTTTTACACAATATTATACGCAATATTGAATGGTGAATAAGTATGTTAGATATTCCTAGGAATTTGAATTTGTGGTTACATAATTAGTGATTTATAAGTCATAATATCATTATCAGTACCTCTGCTGATTTGCTAATAGATAACCAGGAATCGTAAATAAAAACATATTTGAATTTTCTGTTTGAAAGAATCTTTAAATTACAAGATTTCTATCGGTTTCTCAATTGGATTCGCCAGTTCCTTGCGACAACTGCAAAATAATTGATAGAACCCGTAGAAAAAGACTATGACCCGAACTTAAGACACATAACCGGCCGTCAAGTAGCTATATTACTTACGAGGGTAGCAAATGGAGAAACGTAATGGTGCAACGCTTGGAACTGGAGGGTTTCAAATCGATGTAATTACAGGTTTTTCCCCGGGGCGACGCGGATGGAGGCCGCTGGGGGTTTCAGGCCCCCGCAGTGCAAAAACCAAGTTCACCGCGTTACAAAGGCAGAGTGATGTAATTAATGGAGTTAGACCAAGAAGAAGATAGTGATTTGAGGGAGATCTTTTATCATGGTTAATCCCACGGTGGCCGAAAGACGAATCACCAGGAATTAAACGAGAGCCGCCGCGATATGTTCTTCTGGGTGCCCATACACTCCACGTTCTGAAGATAAGGATCGATTATGATGATTGCTCTGCATTCCTACTGAAAGCGTCGACGGATAGCTTTTCAGGGTGGATAAGTAAAGAATGATAATTGGGATTTAATGAAAATTGCAATAATGTTATCTCCGTGATTTTGTTTCTTTGACTTATTTTCAAAAGCATGCAAAAAGTTATTCAAATTTTAAGCGAAACATAGAGGTAATTAAAAGCAACCACGAGAAATGTCAATGGGTGCCATCGAAATATACATGAAAGCTTGCTTTCAAATTTTAACGAGCGAATGCTGATGATGTTCATCAATTTCATTCGTTACCCGTCATCGACCTTGCACACGGAACAAATATTTACGAGAGATATACGTCGAGATTTTGCAAACCAGAAATGAGATTGCAGTAAAAACGCATGCTTAAAATTATTTACATGTTAAAGTTGTTTTGCACTAAATTGAACCAAATTTTTCTGGATTGAAGGAAAGTTGGCCTTAAGTCCTCAATAACTGAATTCCAGAATATTGAGTCGAAACTTAAATGAAATTTTACTTCAATTCAGACAAATTTTAATAATATTAAGTTTAACAATTTAAAGAAAATGTATGCATAGCCTGCACAAATTACTTGTCTTCATCATAGGTACTAATTTTAACAAAAGCTGGACTATTACTAGGAATCTTTATTCTCATCGGAGATAGTAACGATCAATCAGAAGAGAAATCTTTACACACATTGTGAAAATGGAAATCTACAATATCGATCGAAGTTATCTCCTCTGATACAGAAAATCTTTAACGCCTTTCCAGACTAGATAGAGCTAAAATTAAAATCTTTTTAAAATAAATTTATTTAGAAAAAGACCTTCTCCTTTCGCTCCGCTGGGATTCGAACGCCAGGTCAACTGATTGCCGGTCAGGTGCTCTACCACTAAGCTACTGGAGAGATCGGAAGAAGAATCCTTTTTCTGAATACGCTTTCTTTTGTAAGATGTTATGTTTTGATACAAGTCAATTTTACTAGGAATCTGTATTATCATGATTGATTGATTGTTCATTAAAATCTCCGATTTTAATACAGATTCCTAGTAAAATTTTCCTGTATTAAAACATAACATCTTGCAAGAGGAAGCGTATTCAGAAAAAGGATTGTTCTTCTAATATCTCCAGTAGCTCAGTGGTAGAGCACCTGACCGGCAATCAGTTGACCTGGCATTCGAATCCCAGCGGAGCGAAAGGAGAAGATCTTTTTTCTGAATAAATTTATTTTTAAAAATTTTCAATTTTTAGCTCTGTCTAGTCTGGAAAGACGTTAAAGATTTTATGTATCAGAGGAGATAACTTTGATCGATATGGTAGATTTCCATTTTCACGGTGTGTGTAAAGATTTCTCTTCTGATTGACCGTTACCATCTCCGATGATATTAGAGATTCGTAGTAAAATTGACTTGTATTGAAACATAACATCTTACAAAAGAAAGCATATTCAGAAAAATGATTCTTCTTTCGATCTCTCCAGTAGCTTAGTGGTAGAGCACCTGACCGGCAATCAGTTGACCTGGCGTTCGAATCCCAGCGGAGCGAAAGAAGAAGATCTTGTTTCTGAATAAATTTAATTTTAAAAAGCTGGAATACTTTTAATGAGCCGTCCTTTTCAGAAATATTAAGCACTCCAAAATGTATACAGTAACCAATAATGATTAAAGACAACTATTGTAAATTTTCAATTTAAATGATCCGTATCGAAGGGTATTTTTCATGAATTGAGAGTCTTCGTACTGATTTCAATTTTCAATTCTTATTACAAGGAAAATATTTAACTTCAATTTGTTTTTAATAATGGGTTTTATTTATTGTGCAAGGGTTGCTTTTACACTCAACTCCCGAGATAAGCACTCAGTTCACGCTATTCCCAGAACTTAAGGCCTCGGAATTTGGTGATGCGAGGAGCACTGGGCCGAAAGAGAGGATGTGCTCAGTCTAGCGTGACAAACAGCTCGAGGGTCGCACTCTCAGCACGTTAGTTGCATCAGGTTGCGTCATGCTTCCAAATCCAACAGAAATGATTCATGCGGCCCTGCCTGTTTATGTTTGGATTTCCCTGAGATATGCTGAAGGCCAATTTGAGCCATGCCCGAAACCGTGCTTATCTCAGGAGTTGAGTGTATTCGCTGTATTTGTTTTATTTCGTACAATACTGATGTAATATTATTACTCTTTATTTTGTAGCGTAAGTTAAAAAAAAATATTTAAAAGCACCCTTCCGTTGATTCGGTCATATTTAGGGATGGTTTTACACTTGTCATATTTCCGTTTATAGTTTTTATTTTCACTCTCTTAGAATGAAATTCAGAATTATCCAGAAACATCAAGGATTGGTTTTGTCACTTTGAAGGGTGGTGATTTATTATCGTGTAGGAAAACTATTGCATTATTTTAATAAAAGAGAAGAACAATTGATGAAAACAGAAAAAGAACAGAATGCAAAACTTGAGTGATGCATCGAAAAAGTTGGAACGCGCAATGTTACATCTTCCAGAAAGTAAGCGCAACAAAATTTCCTGCCTACAGTGGGTGTAGATGCAATGATTGCGGAAGACCGTAAAGTGCCTGCCTAGACAGATGAGGTTGGGGGTGTAAAGCATGGAGAGCGGAAATCATGCGAAGAAATTTCTATCTGACAGCAGCAATTGACAGCTATAAGAAATGCGTCGCACGTCGAATAACAGCGGGGTTCAGATAGCATCAACCTGCCGTTACTTGCCAAGTGTTGAGCCCTTATGATAATCAAGTTCACATGATTGCAAGGATTTGTTTCAACGATAACACCGAACTGGCTATGAATTAGTGAGCAAAATCTGTGATCTGAAATTCTATAGCCGATAAATAACGGGCTCGCTAAAATCCGTAATCGGTGCTTTATTCATTCGATATCGCCTCAAGTCACTATATTCTCATAGATAAGGTCTCAGATTTCACTGACATTGTCACTCTTTACAAAAGATCACACTTGTATCTTTGTATAAATATTCTTATAAATATACATTCTTTATAAATATTATTATATTATTTCATGAATATTGCTTCTTATACAAAATTTTGAGTATGGGAAACATTGAGTTTAAAATGTTCAATTTGGAACATTTTCAAATTATATATAATTCAATTTTGAATACCTAATTTAGTTTTACAATGGTTTAATTTTTAAGGCTTGTCATTGATCAATTAATGTCCTAAATGTTTCAACTTTCCATTGCTAATGTTGAAAGGCATTTTGAAATTTAAGAAGCATTAAAAGTAAACGGAATGTTCGCATTTCGAAGCATGTATAGCGTGCGGGAAGTGACCAATTCTGAAACCGTGCTGAAAAGCAGTTATGAAAACACTTTTGCTAGCTGCTGTGCTTGCACTTTTTGATCAAGCTCACTTGTTCTAGCTGACGCGCTTGCGCATTTCCAATAAAAATTAATTTCCAGGAGTGATTAGATAGTGATTGGCCCAATCTCAAGCGATAAATTGCCAGAGATTTCCTTAAAGTTCCGAAAATTTTGTAAATTTTTAGATAGCTTAAATTTCCGGTAATTCATCAATTTATCAGAAATTTCCGGAAATTTGGGAAACTTTATTTATTTATTTCAAAACTCTTTGCATTCCTCAAATTTTCGCAAATTTTCGGTAATTTATCAATTTACTGAAATTCCGAAAAGTTTGTTTTTATTGTTTCTCAAATCGAAAATTCCTTGCAGATGATACAAAAAATATGGTGTGTAACAAGTACAGAAAGTAAGCAGTTATAACTCTTGCGAAGTTTACAATACTTGCCATCGGCTCATCTTCGGGACGTTTCCGGCTCGTCTTCGGCTCATTTCCGGCTCTCCTTTAACTCCCCTATAACTCGCCTTTGACTGCTCTTCGAATCGCCTCTGGCTCATACAGGAAACTTCATACTCGTGGAACTGCCTACTTTCAGTATTTGTACATTTGTAGCACAATATACTATTAATTATTTTTCGGAATTGTTTGACTTCGATGCCTTTTGTTTAATTTGGCATCTTCCAGGCTGAAGTTATTAAATAATGAAGAAGTAACATTTCGAATGCATGAGTATTGGATTGTCAATTTTTGAATATTTAGACCCAAAAAGTTAAAATATTTTTATTTTTCAATAATTTATTAATTTTAAATCAAACGATTCGTTTTAAAAGTGTACAACTTTTGAATCTTTATTTTGAATTTTTCAAATTTCTGTTGCCCTAAATTCAAAAAAGCGTCTAAATTTTATATATTAAATCCTAAGTACTAAAATTATTTAAGTTTGTGGGTACAAAATAAAAAATTGTTTAATCCTCGTTAAAAATATACAATTTTAAATGGTTCTTATTTGCAGCTTGTTTAATTTCAGAAGCTGCAAATTTGAGTCTTTATAATTTTGAAGGCTTCTAATTAAAAATTGATATTCAACTTTAAATTTGATGTTCCATAAAAATTCACGATGTAATTCTTTGTCGATGTCATATCAGTTTTCGATCTACTTGTCCAAAGAAAAATGGTTTTTATTCTTGGACTGTGAAAGATTTCTCTCTAGCTCCGCTGGGATTTGAACTCTGGTCTACATATCACTAGACTGCTCGACAACAGAACATCAAAATTCATTAACGATGTAAATTTAAAAGCAGACTATTTTTGGAAGCCGCAATTTAAAATTATCCAACTGTTTAGAATATTTAATACTACAATTATTCATTTTTCAACATTTTCAATCTCAAATTATTCCATTTTTAGCGGTTTAAATTTAAAATGATTTAATTTTAAAGAAATTTATTCAAAATTACATATTATTAACGCTTAAATTTTATACTTGTAAACACTTTCAGTTCGATTAAGAACGTTTTTAATTTGAAATTCTTGAACTACTAGGACCTTCAATTTTGAACAAAATAATTATTCACGTATGCGCCACTGCGTATACACATGGAGAAAATTGATTGGGGGAAGATTCCAAAAAATTTGCTTAAAACTGGGACATAGAGCCATTTGAGGAAACTTTCAAATGCAGTTGAGTAAAAAGAATTGTATTGAGAAAAATAAGAAAACCTTTTCCGTCGGTACCAAGACTGAAAAGCTGGACCTTTAGGATTACAATTCGACACTCTAACTACTGCGCTTCGAAACCTGATATCTATTTTCTGTTTTTGGAGTATTTGACTTGAAAACAGTCACGCCCTTCACGATCCGTTTCCTCTTCCAATTTCCCTCGAGCAACCGCTCATTTTACTAAATTTTGAGTATTGTTTCCAAGGTAATTCCTCAAATGCCTCTATGTCCCAGCTTTACGTAAATATTGTGGAATCTTTTTCCAAGTAATTTTCTCCGTGTGCATGAGTGAATCGATTCAGCGCGTGAGTTATGAGTCGAATTGTATGAACGTGACTCAAGCTGTGATTATATAAAAAAAAACTGAATCGACTCAGCACGAGAGTCATGAGTCGAATTTTATGAAAGTGACTCAAACTGTAATTGAATCGAAAAAATCTAAATCGACTCAGCGCATAAGTCGAATTTTACGGAAGTGACTCAAGCCTAGATTGAGGCGAATTTTTTGAAATCGGCTCCAGTTAAGATTGAGTAGAGTTTTATGTATATGTTTATATCAAAGCGCTTCGCTGTGCATGACTTATTAAAATAATTAAATTGGTTTTTTGAAAGCTACTAAACTAACTTAACTCATATTTATATCATATTCAAATTTAGTTATTAATTTCGAATACGAATTAATTATTGAAAATCATTAAATTATTGAAAAATATGTATGCCATCTTTTAGAACAAAAAATTATTAAAAAATAAAAATCGATAAAAAGTAAATGATATTGCTAAGATGTGCTAGGCAAGGTATTATGTTTAATTTCGTAATTTAGCTTTGGACCACAAGTTTTGAAAATGTAAGCAAGACTCACAAAGCAGACTTATGCCTGTAAGACTTATATAGTATTAAAAAATAAATCTAATTTCAAATAATGCGATATACAGATGCGTTCAATTAGTTTAGTATCTTTTAAAAATCAATATACGTGCATTATGCCGAGTCAAGCGCATCAATAAGGCTGCTGCAAAAGTTTTTGTTGCATTTTTTCTATTTTTAACTTAATGTCTAAAAATAGATAACCATTTTGAACACGGAGAAACCAATTCTTATGAATTCTCAATTTTTTAGTTCTATTTTCCTAATGATAACCGTATATTTTTTAATATAGTCACTAATTGCTAGAAGCGATTCAAATACTCAAAGTCGTTGAAATATTAAAAATATTAAAAATTGATTTTTCAATTTTCTCCGAAATAAAGTATTTAAACCACATTTTTTATTTACCAAACTCAAGAGCAGATAATATATTATTGAAAAATGCTATTCTTGGGAATAATGCAACAACCCTATTCAATAAATAAAAGTTTCATTCAATATCTGGTTTTGAGTAAATTTGTAATTGAAAGAATGAAGATTCTGTTCTTAAAATGCATGAAACTCTTCTTCTTATATATGTATATTATTTATTCTGATTATACAAATAGAACGGAGAAAATCGCGCTCGGTTATAAATGTGTATCTTTCGGAAGCTAAGAAGTATCTGTTTCATGAAATTGAAGTGCACTTGGGGGTATTTTGATCTTACAGGAGGTGTGTCGAAAGTTTCTAAAGCTACCTGCGATTGGTACAGAGAAGAGTCGTCGATGCCTATTGGTACAAATTCGGAAAACCCAAAATCAATATGTTAACCTAGTGGCCCTGCTTGCTGCTTGGGCTAGTCGGATAATCGGTTCCGTAAATTTATTTACGGAAGGTCGGAGACTAAATCCTCACGTCGCGTGATAGAAGCACGCTTGAGCAATAAAAGCATCAAACTCCAAATTAGAAACCCTCTTGCAAACCTGGTCGAGGATCAAAGTTATAAAAGTGAAAGTCTAGAAACAGTTTGAAAGATGCTGACAATTTCAAATATCTGCCTAAAAGGTGCTTAAGTATGTTCGAAGGCTGTCTATGCACTTTATGGAGTTATAAAATAATAAACATGACGAAGCCAAATCGAAGAACATGAAAGTAAAGACGGTTCAATATTGACTTAGTTGCTCAGACGCAAATGAAAATAAATTATTATTAAAAATTATGGAAGTTAATTGTTACGACGTAATAATATTAATAAACAATGGCCTATTTTGTTTTGTGAAACATTCTCTACAATTATACTCGACAAATTTTGATGAAAATCATTTGTTTAGAATTTATTGAATAAACAAATTATTTTGATCAGAATGCAAAAAGTATGAAAACACCAAATATCAAATAACTGCATATTATTTAAATAATAATTTTTGCTAAAAAATAATTTTAGGAAAATATATATTGCTACCTCTTTCAAAATGCACTGACATTGATTTCGGTTGTATTTATTCTGCTTTTATAAACCCTTATTCGGTTTAAGGTTATGCAAGTTGGTTGATCCAACAAACCAATTTATTTATTATTTGCCTCATGCGTCGATTCAATGAAATTCGACACAATCTAATCTGCTGAGTTGATTCAAATTTTTTCGATTCGATCACAGCTTGAATCGGTTCATAAACTTCAACTCATGACTCACGCGTTCAGTCGATTCATATATTTTCGATTCGATCACAGCTTGAGTACTTTCATAAAATTCGACTCATGACTCACGTGCTGAGTCGATTCAGATTTTTTTGATTCAATCACAGCTTGGGTCACTTTCATAAAAGTCGAGTCATGATTCACGCGCTGAGTCGACTGGAATTATTTTTTTTCGATGACAGCATGAGATACGTTCATAAAATTCGATTTATAACTCACGCGCTGAGTCGATTCGGATTTTTTCGATTTGATTATGTGTACTAGGTATACATAATCCGAAATTTTTAAATTCAAATATTGCCTAATTCGTGAAGTTTCTATCTGCTATTATCAAATTTTCAACGCTTCCAATTTAAAATTTGTTTAGCCATCAAGGCTTTCAATTTCCAGCACTTACAATTGTAACTCATAAAACGTTGAATGTTTTATTTTGGAGCAAACTGGTACGTTTACTTTTAATTTTCAAGCTTCACTCCACAATATATGTGGAAATTGAGAAGCTTCAATGTGAACAGAATGAAACCATCGAATATTATAATATGCGTACAATTAAAATGTAAGGTCAAGAAGTCATTCTTACAATTTCTTGTGTTTTGAATTTCAACATAAGCCATTTTCTTCAAAGCGTAACTTTACTATTATAATCACTAAACTATTTAATGAGAAGTGTAGTTCGCATAAATTATATCTAAGATAACCTATAAGTTTAAGAGCCAAGGTGAGTTTGCGTTCACCTTACCGTAAATCATTCTTACCGTTTGCAATGAGTTATTGTGCGCAGGGTGAAAGATAAAGAGCTTTTTACATGTACGATGAGGTATAAGTGTTAGTAAGGAAATCTGTTATTGGGAATTGTCTTATGTGCATCCAGCTGAAACTATACATACGACTATGCACTATGCGCAGTATACGTATTAGGCTGTTCCAGAAATTGCCAGGTTTGAAAACGCCAATATGCTTGTAGAAATTATTTTTCCTCTTTGAAAAAAATAAAATTCGTGATCAAAAGTAATCCAATAGAATCGAACGAAGTCTTGTCCCTTTGGCGCGTACAACAAAATGTTTACGACAATATTATTGTCTAATATTGTTGTAAACCTTTGTTTGTAAGCACGAAAGCTATGCAGATATTTAGAGTTTAACCTTTAACCTGGATGAGGGAGTGCAAGATTTCATTTGTTTGGATTAAATTTTTTCACGGATGATTTTTTTTAAGTAACAAGACTTTACACAAGCACATTGCACTTTTCGAAAGTGGCGATTCTTTGACACGTATATATAGGCATATGTTAGTAACCTTTCACTTTTCAGTAAGAATATGAATGATAACTCAGGAGGATCCGCACTTTTCGAACGTGTGAGATCTTCGGGAAACCGCGTTTTTTAGCCTCCCAGGGTCTCCTGATTTGCCAATTCCGACATGTAGGTCGAGGTCTTCTCGTTTCTTCTTCTGACGCAGCTTGGCTTTCGATTTGGGTTCTTAAGGCTTTCTTTTCGGGGTTGCCCCTCTGAACGCCGCTAATTTCATTGTCCCCGGAAAATGGTCAGTTCGGGGCAGAAGTAGTAATATCGCGTGCTGATGAACACCGCTGCTTGATGTTCCTCGATTCCGCATCTCCAATAACTCGTTGTCCAGTCAGGACCAGTGCTACTCGCTGTCAGATGACCGTAGCCTTGCCATAGATAACATCGCGTGGTCTTCGTTTTCTTCAGGACCCGGTAGGAGATCCAACCGATCTTGATGTGTGCCACCCGCAAAAGTTTCCACGCCTGCTCTTGATCCCACTTGACGGGGACCCTTCTTGTTCTCCTAAGGGTTTCCGCATCATAGACGCCCTCGTCTCTAACGATGAGTCCCCACCAGAGAACCTCCTCAGAGCTTCCTCTGGTTCCTCCGCCTCGGTAGTCGGGGCGACATCCAAAATCTCTACCTCGGTCTTCGGGACGAGGTGGCGCTCTTCCCAGCAGTAGCTTTCACGTCCAGGGACAGCTTTTTCTCTCCCTGTGGAGTCTTTCCCACCTCTATGAGGACGTCTTCTGTCCTGGTCTCCCTGACTCCTTTGATTTTTACTCCAAGTTCTTAATAAGCAATTCCACGTCAAATCATCTGAAGAATTCTAAAGAGTTCTCTTACGTATCAAAATAAAAGCCCTGAAATAATGTTTGAAAAATTCAAAAAATTTAGGAGATAATCAAAATTGAAAATTTTGGTCCTTTTCATTGAACATTCATAACTTTGGTGATTTTAATGATATTAAGATTTCTTTTAAATTATTCAGAATAAGACGCAGTTTTAAAGAAATATTTTTGTAACACAAAACAACAAAAATTTTGATTCTCAAAAAGCAAATTTTTCAAATCACCAAAGTTATAAAAGTTAAAAAAAGGACTAAAATACTCAATTTTGAATATCTCCTAAGTTTTTTAAATTTTTACAATTTTTTTTCAATACCTATGATTTGGTTGCAGGTTTCTCCTTTTTTTAGTCGCTCTTGTTAAATTTGGTCCCTGCTCCATCGCCCCGGGTCCTGGGTCTATTTTTCACCTGCTTGGACGTATTGGTCTCTTAGGGAAAAATGGCAGGGGCTCTCGTCCTCTTCCCGTAAAAGGGTGCGGGAGTTTCCTCGGATTGTTTCAACATCTGAGTCCTCTTGCAGGTCGTGTCCTTTAAACCTGCTGTCGTCTTATGCTCTTTAATCTTGCGTTATTCTGCATCTTATCTATCACATTCAACGCTTCGTCTAGACCATTTTTGATTAGCGGGTACATGTTTTTCTTCGTCCAAAAAAAATCACCAATTTTATTCAGTATGCTGTCCAGCTTTCCAATCAGCTTGGTTCCCTTCTCCGTAAAATTCTTTACTTTATCTTTGTGGATTCTCACCTCAGTTCTGAGAATCCTATTCTACTCCTCCGTAACGTCCAACTCTCCACCGAATAACTCCTCACAAAAGCTTTCATCTAAATTTTCATTCGCCATACTTGGTCCTATTTTAGTTGAATCACTTGTCACTTGTGTCACGCCTACCCTGAAAGGGAAATTGCCTAATGGTATACTTACTTACTGGTCGATCCAGCTAAAGTGGAAACATCACTGGTTGACCAGTGATAATTAAAAATACTGATTCAACCAGTGACAATTTCACTGGTTCAGTTTAAGAAAGCAAGTAAATATAATTGTATTTGGCGCCTCTTTCTCATGATCAAAATGTAGTACGCCTACTTCTCGCTAATGTCAGCACGTTTTTCAAAGTTTTCAATGAAAAAATAGTGTGAACCTCGCTACTTTCCGCGTTGGTGCAAAGAGCCATTGTTTCCATTCGTGCCGATCAAGCCATATCGGAAACTATTTTCACTCATCTTATCATTGGGAAAAGAAGACGAAAAAGCTCATCCACACCATCGAGTTCATCCAGTTCGACAGACGAAGAGGATAATTTGAGAAAACTGGTTGAGAAGATGAAAAAGAAGAGTCGGAAGAATAAGAAGCGGGATCGGGAAAAACGATCGAAACGTCAAAAGCATCGGAGGGATCCTTCCTCAAAAAGCTCATCAGATTCGTTATCATTTCAGAGGTGTAAGTACATTTATTATATGACAGACCGCCTGGTTACTCTAATAACTCCTGGCAGGGCTTGAATTATAAAAGCGGAGAAGTAATTTTGATAAGTCTCTTTGATTGTTTGACAGTGTTGTCAAATCTCGCTTCGTAGGTTCTAACCTGCAAGCGAATAATAGGCTCTAACCTATAACCGCAAAGTTGGCTCTAACCTACTAGCGCATAAAAAACTCTAATCTTTTATCCAGAAACTTTTAGTTTCAAAAATAAAACAATCAAGTCAGAGCACAAAAAGAAAATCCATGGTACGCTGCTTTTGTTAGGCAGCGTTGCAAAATTTTGCTTCGCAGGCCTTCACCTGCAAGCGCGTCATAGTTTTAACAAACTACAATGTAGATATCGTAGGTTCTAACCTAAAAACACATCACAGTCTCTAACCTGAATGTTATTATTCTGCTAGTACAGAATTGATTGAAAACAGACATGAAATTTTGTCATCAGTCTATGGTTTTTATATTTCAGCTGATCAAGACTCAGATGAATTAAACGCGTCTGAAGTTTAGCTGGATTCGCAGAAGACTGATCTTAAAGCACAATCCAAATCAATTCCAGAGAATCATCTTGATGAGGATGTTCTGAAAGTGATTGGAAATCGAATTCACGAGGAGGGGTCCTTAGACCCTGCTATACATGCACACTTTGTTGTTCGTTGGGCGGACATCATCGAACAAGGCTTACCGTCTGAAAATCAGAAGCAGTTGATCAAAAAGCATCCGCCTCCGTCAAATTTTTAGTTGATTGATCCTCCCAAATTAAATGCGGATATAAAGGTAGCTTCTAAGGATAAAGATGCCATTGCGAAAAGAGCTGGACGAATAGTCATGAAGAAAGAGAAAATAGCAGCTTTTTGGCAGCCATTGGCAAGGCCCTATCACTGTTATCTGACAAAAAAGAAAAACCTGCAGAAGAATTACAGCTAATAGAGTACCTAAGCGATGCAAGCAAACTACTCGCTGATCTACATCATGACGAATCTGTTGTCCGTAGAAGTTTGGTCTTGGCGAATATCAACGTGTTCCTTAAGGATACACTACAATCAACGAATATTGGTAGCTTCCTTTTCGGCGAAAAACTTGACGAAACCCTGAAGACAGCGAAGGCATTAGAAAATTCGGCAAAGAAATTAAGGAGCCAATCTCAAAAACAGGCAGACAAGCAGCCAAAAACCAGAAAGTCCCGCCCCGCACTCGTGTAGGGATGTCGGGCGGACAGAAACAGAACTACCGAACACCGAAGAAAAATCGGAATCCGAAGCCTTATTAAAAATACAGTCCATATCAGCAGAAGGAACCGAAACCCTCTCGGAAACAATGGTAGCTGCGGTAAGTAATATAGCTGGCAGACTTTGTCGATTCCAGTCTAAATGGAAAGAAATCACATCAGATCCCACTATACTGTCATGGATCGAGGGTTATAAAATTCCTTTTGAATCTTTACCGTTTCAAACTTCATTATCCTGTCCAAGAGATTGGACATCAGAGGAAAAACCTAAAGTTTCTCAGTTGCTTGAGAAACTCCTGAAAAAAGGTGCCATTGTGGCTCCTCTAAATTAGAGGAACTGGGATTTGTAATTAATATTCAAAAACGTCAAATGACTCCAGCTGAAACTTTAAATATTTGGGATTTATTTAGGACTCAAAGGAAATGATAGTTCAGCTTCCGGATTCTAAAAGAGATCAGGAAATAACAGAAGTTATAAGAATTCGTCGAAACCAAAACATAAAAATAAGGGGCTTCGATAGAATTGTAGGTATTTTAGTGTCTTGTTGCCCTGCGGTAAAGTATGGTCGGGGTCACACAAAAGCCTGCGAAAGAGCAAAATTTTTAGCATTGTTGAAAAACAATGATAACTACAACGCAAGGTTAATGATAACGAAATCAGTACTGGAAGATTTACATTGGTGGAAAAGTATAGGTATTTATCTAATCATCCATTAAGAAAATTCGAATTTAAATTGGAGATCTTTTCAGATCCCTCTTTATCTGGATGGGGAGCGTTTTGTAATAAAAAGAGAGTTCACGGATATTGGAAGAATGAGGAAAAGTTAAATCATATAAATCAATGAGAACTTTTAGCCGCCTTCTTAAGCTTGAAGTACTTCGCGAAGAACCAAGAAAATTGTCAAGTGTTGCTTCACATCGACAACACTACAGCCATCCCATATATAAATAGAATGGGAGGAGTTTAATTTGAAAATTTGAATAATATCACAAAGCTTATCTGGAATTGGTGTGAAGAAAGGGAAATTTGGATTTTTGCGACTTACATTCCATCAGCTACGAATAAAATAGCGCGCTGTAACCACGTCTCACGACCGTGAGATAGGTGGTTACAGTCTGCGACGAATTCAATACGATGATCCGGCAAAAGTCTCGTGAACCCTGAGGACACGGAGCGACCCAAGGACGAGCGCCTTCTGCTTTTTCCCCGCAAGTGTCTCAGCATTTCGGTGACACGCAGTGATGCTTTTCAGGCTATTAACCAGTGAAACCTTGGCACCTGCAAGAGTGCCGATGATTAAGAGATTAGCTTAACAGAAAATAGTATTCCGGGTATAACCATCGCAACTCCCTTATAAGGTCTTTATACTTCTCCTTCTTTTCTTTGAAGTCCTTGGCTGTGACTTTTTTGTCAGCTGGTGTCGAAAATTCGAGAACGAACATGGTTCGTTTCTCGAAGTCAAGGAGACCTATGTCAGGCCTCGAGTGCGCAACAGAAACAATTGTCGAGAATATGAAGTTCCAGTATATGCGGCACTTCTCATTTTCGACAATTGACTCTATTTCCCTAGGAGCGTTTAGCGGAGCGGTATTTGGGCTAATGCCGTAAGAGTGACAGAGATGGTAACTCGTAGTGCCGCATCGTGCCTTTGGATATATGTCGTTCCCGCGTGAGTTGGACAACTAGATAGTATGTGTCCCAGATTCTCGGGGTGTGCATGACACGCTCTGCAGATATCATTGGGAATATCTTGGCTCAAAATGTGGCGACGGTATGCTAGAGTGGAAATGACACCGTCTTGACATGCCAAAATGAAACCCTCTGTGATGTAAAGTCACGGAATAGAAGACTTAAGGTGCATGCTCTTGTTCATGTGCAAAACCATTCGCGTCCCGATATGAAGGGATCTGAGCTCGTCCTTCGTCTATGGAAGCACTCCAAATGAATAGAGTACTACCGGGACGGCAAGCATATTCGTTGCAGATACTTTTTTTCTCGCCGACAGTTCGGAAGACCAAATCCGTCGGATGAGATGTTTGTATCTGCATCGGAGAGTATCCTTTATAGATGTCACGTCCTGAATGTGGCTCTGTAGCACGCCCAGCTATGTATAGGTCTCTCCAGCGCAAAGGTGTCGTATAGCGCTTCTGTCAACGAGCTGAGGGTCTTCGGGGATGCCATTAAGTTTTCCTTTCTTCAAATTAACCTTGGCGCATTTCTCTAACCCGAACTCCATTCCAATCTCTTGAGTGTACTCTTTGAGAATTTTTAGAGGTAGATGTAGTTTCTCTTGATTTCTATTATAAATCTTAAGATCATTCATGTAAAATACATGAGTGACCTTATGCTTTCGGTTTCCAGGTTTGCCGCAGAGGTACCCTTCGGAATGGCGAAGTGCGAGAGATAGTGGTAATAATGTGAGGCAAAAGAGGAGAGGGTTCATGGTGTTGCCCTGAAACACACCTCTCTGAAAGTTGATACTGTTAGTGATCACACGATGTTTTCCAGATGAGATAGTAAATCTGGTTTTCCAAAGCGGCATTAATCTTTCTATGCACCTCACGATGTTTGGATGAACCTTTAAGCTTTCCAACAGACAGATGATAATTCTGTGGGAGGTTGAATCGAAAGCTTCCCGGTAATCAATCCAGGCCATCGATAAAAATCGCTGATAGGATGATGCGTCTTTACAGACACATCTATCGATGAGCAAGTTCTCCCGACATCTTGCTACGCCTTTCTTTGAGCCGCGTTGTTCATACATCTTTCGCCACACAGGTCCAATTGTTCGAACAATCCTATCATTTAGGATAGCTGTGAAGTTCTTATACAGTGTGTTCAGACAAGTTATTGGCCTGTAATTCTTACGGTCAGCTAAGTTGCCCGTCTTCGGCAGGGGCACTGTGCGCCCTTCCACCAACCACTCCGGAATAGGCTCTTCCGACTTTAGATATGAGGTGAAAATTCGGACCAGATGCTGGTGGTTTGAAGGAAACTTCTTCCACCAGAAGGTCTTGATACCATCTGGTCCCGGAGCGGAATAGTTCTTCATGCCTATTAATACGTTTTCACCTCCTTGGTAGTGATAGGTGGGCATTCCTCCTCAGCTGTTATGAGGGCATTGCACAGTTCCTTGAAGCTATTTATGTTCTTTGAGCCTTCTTCAAGTGGATGTTGGACTTC
>CAKNYM010050834.1:330659-369368 GCA_932195095.1 Andricus curvator | reverse complement strand
TATATATATATATATATATATATACGAAGAAGTGGGCAAAGGGACGTTTCTGTACAAAGCAGCAGAGGAGGCTGCTGAAACACTCGGCCTTGACTTCAATATCAGCGGTGAGCAAAATGCATCAAATCTTATCCATCTTGAATACTCACTCCTGAAGGTCCGGATTAAGAAAGCACAGGAGAAAAACTTCCGCGAACAGCTCCTCAACAAGAGGATGCACGGCATTTTCCACAGAAATGTGGAAGATCAGTCGATGTCGTATGAGCTAACGTTTGCTTTCCTTAAATCACCCAGATTGAAGTCGGGCACGGAGTGTTTCATTTTGGCATGTCGAAACCGTGTCATTTCCACTCTAGCATACCATCGCCACATTTTGAGCCAACACATTCCCGATGACAGCTGCAGAGCTTGTCATGCACACCCTGAGCATCTAGGACATATACTATCTTGTTGCCCAACTCATGCGGGAACGACCTACATCCAAAGGCACAATGCGGCACTAAGAGTGCTTTATTACCATCTCTGTCATTCTCACGGCATTAGCCCAAATACCGCTCCGCTAAACGCTCCTAGGGAAATAGAGTCAATTGTCGAAAATGAGAAGTGCCGCATATGCTGGAACTTCATATTCTCGACAATTGGTTCTGTTACGCACTCGAGGCCTGACATAGTTCTCCTTGACTTCGAGAAACGAACCATGTTCGTTATCGAATTTTCGGCACCAGCAGACAAAAACGTCACAGCCAAGGAGAAAGAAAAGAAAGAAAGGTATAAAGATCTTATAAGGGAGTTGCGACGGTTATACACGGAATATTTTGTTAAGCTAATCGTCTTAATCATCGGCGCTCTTGGAGGTGCCAAGGTTTCACTTGTTAATAGCCTGAAAAGCATCCCTGTGTGTCAAAAAAATCCTGAGACACTTGCGGGAAAATGCAGAAGGCAGTCGTCCTTGGGTCGCTCCTTGACCTCAGGGTGCACGAAACTTTTGCCGGATCGTCGTATTGAATTCGTTGCAGACTGTAACCACCTATCTCATGGTCGTGAGACGTGGTTACAGCTGAAATTTTACCGCGATTTCGCTGGGAGCGGGTGCAATTTTTCAGATTAGCACCCGCTCCCAGCGAAATCCTGCGGTTGTCCTTATGACAAACTTTCAACTATATTTGACTGTGGCAAAGTTTCATAATCTCATATGTAACTGACGTGACCTTTAGTACTACTCCTTCCATTTCAAGCAGTATCAAATAAAACTGAAGTCATAAAGATACATTATAAAATGATTCTCTTGCAAACCATATAAGAGTTGCAGTAAAATGTACGTTCCGAGTCATAGATCTAAATCGTTCGATCTCTTATTAACGATTGCAAAATTGACGAATATAAAATCTAGAAAATCCATACTGATATCTAGCTTCTGTGGTAGTATCCGCAGATTTTATTGCGATAAATCTGTTGAGTATTATGCTATTGCGTTTTCTTTTAAATTCATATATACACAAGAAACTTCTGGAGCTTGATAAAAGTGTGATGATATATCTTCTCGTCTAACAATAAAGTTACTCTTACTCGTCTTGTTCTCGTAATAATATTTTCGATATATAATCTCTAGACCCTTTGATAGAATATCAAGAAGATTATAGCTAAGGTATCCACGTACACATTTTCGTTCATTACTTTATAAATATGATAATAGGTTTCTTTTTGGGTTTCTTTATTTTAGAATATGCTTTTAATTTTTTAATTGGTATTACGAGAAATTGAAAATAATTAGTTATAAAGAAATTTAGTATTTAAATTTAAGATTGATTAACGTAACAAACTGTTTTATTTTCATTATCATTCACTTTTCTACATATCCAGTCTCTGACATAAAGCACGACGGGCGCTGTTAGCTATCGGATAGGTGACCGTTCGCGATTTCCACTTACTTTTATTTCTTATTGCGTTTAACTACTTTCGAACGCAGAAGATGGGTAATGTACACTCAATGATATTGAATATATACATCCGCTAAAGTTGCACTGGTGAGTAATAAAAAAAAAATAAAATGTTTTAAATTTTCATTTTCAATATTATTTCAGGGATCCGAACAAACTTGAGGGGCATTTTCTGATATTTGCCCATTATTTCTGTAAATTTAATATAGTGAACCTGAAAACTATGCTAAGTATGAAAAAGTACTAAAAAATAAGGCGACTAAGCGTGAGATAGGCAGCTTGATTTCACAAAGACTGTTGCGAAATGTGCTGAAGCTTTCTGTGTCTCTGGCATCACAGAGTGTGCATTCATACCATGAAGCCTCTCGAAAAAATCGAAAAGGAACGTAACGAAAGCTCCAGTATGTTATGTTTACAGATATCCAAAAATGTCCCTTAATTTCGTTCGGATCCCTGTAGTATTGCTAATATAAAAGGGATTTCAAACTCTTGTTCTCTAATCATGTACTGCTTGAATTTTTGAAATCTTTAAATTATTTAATTTTAAACAATTGCAATTTTGTAATTTTGTCATATTTTAGTTTAAAATGCCTGCAGTTTGTTTTCAATGCTTCATTTGAGTGCGTGGATTTTTGAATGCTTAAGGCATAATTGGAAATTAAACAATATTTTAACAAATTAAATTTTATTATTATTTTATTTGAATTTCATGTTATTTTTTCAACTCAAAAATTCTGAATTTTACATGTTTTCTATTCTGAAATGGTCACAACCGAAACTCAATGGTTAAGTTGAGAAAAAACAGATTGATTTTTACAAATCATACATTTGTTTTGAATTTTAGGAATGAAAATTACACTGGCTCCTAGTAGAACTGCAGTAAATCGCATCTATGGCCGCGGCTCACGATCGTGAGACGTGTGTCTTGAGACGTGTATCTTGAGGACACGGAGCGACCCAATTACGACAGCTCTCTGTATCCATCTCGTAAGTGTCTCGGCATGTTTTTGGCACGCGGGTATGGCTTTGAGGTTACAAACCAGTGATAGCTTTGCACCTCCGAGAGCCTCGATCACAAGGACAATAATTTTTACCGAATATTCTGGGTACATTCGCGGTAGCTTCCTTTTATGGTGTCGATACCTGTTCTACTATTCTTTCTTTTCGGCTGTGATGTTGTAGTTGGTCAGAGCTGAGAATTCGATCACGTATATATTTCGTTTCTCGAAATCCTGGAGAACGATTTCAGGCCTTGAGTGTGCAATGGAGACTGTGTCCGAAAATCGTAGTTCCAAAAAATTTGGCAGTTCTCGTTCTGGATAATTGGCTCTGTCTCCCTCGGAACATTTGGCAGGGCACGATCGCGGCTAATACGGTGAGAGCAACAAAGATGCTAGTGAAGAACTTTTAGGGCTGCATTGTGTCTGTAGAGATACATCGTTACCACGTGAGTGGGACACCTGGATAGTAATTGTTCAAGATACTCAGGGTGTGCATGACACTCTCTGCACCTATCGCTGGAAACTTCTTGACGCAAAATGCGGCTACGGTTCACTAAGGTGGAAATGACACGGTTCTGATGATCTGAGAAAAGAAAAAGTTAGCTTGTTTGACAAGGACTGATCTTCTACATACATATCTGTGAAAGTTTCCGTGCATTTTCTTGTCGAGGAGCTGTTGACGAAATTTTTCAACCTCTGCTTTGTTTACTTGGGCTTTTAGAAGTAAGATATAATAGAACGATGACTCAAATATTATAAATGATTATAGATCAATCGATTTTCCTCGAATCAAGGAATCTTGTCCGTTCTTGCATCAATTTTGAATTATGTTAGTGAAACAAGTTTTACTATAGAAAATCGTGTTTTCCAATATTATGTATTACCGTAGCTTCCTTACTCTTCAATAAAATGTATAAATGCTATGGGTCAATCGATTCGTCTTGAATCAACACAACTGTTCTATTCTCGCATCAAGTTTGAATTATAAGAATGAGAAAATTTTTACTATAAAAAACGACTTTAAAAATATATAAATTACCATAACTTCCCTACTATTTCATAAAATGTATTAATATTGTAAGTCAATCGATTCGTTTTGAACCAAGGAATCTTTATTATATATTTGCATCAACTTTGAATTATGTCAATGAAAAAAGTTATACTATAAAAAACCGATTTTTAAGATATTATTAAGTGCTACAAAAAATGCAACAAATATTTTTAGAAATCCTTCGGTCAGTTTCAAGATATTAGTCGGGAAAATAAGCCCTTCAAATTTCATTAATTTATCTGAAACCGTTTTCAAGTTATCGTGTTCACAAAAAAGTGTGACATCCACACATCCACACACACATCCGGACAATTGCTTAGAACATTGTATTAGACATTTTTAAATTGGGGAAGGTTCAACTAAATGAATTAAAATTTTTTGGAAAATATTACCATTACAAAGCTTCCTCTATGAGGAAGCAAAAAACGAATTTTGCTGTCGACAAATGCTTGAATAATGCATTTGTTTATTAAATTTGTTTATAATATTAACAAGAATAATCTTAAGAGAAATGTTCTCCATTATAATATTGTTTGCATCCAAATTTTTTGCGATATAATTTAAAAAGACGTGAAATTATTTAATATTATAGAAAACAAACTTTCAACAAATAATTCGTTTATACACATTTTTTTGTTGACTTTATCATGATGGGACATTTTTAACTCATGTTACTTCATGAAACTTAAACGATTGCAACAATTTTTCTATTATTTACGAGGACCGGGAATGTTAAATAGAAAAAATTGCCATTTTTTCTTCATATTTGTTTATTTATAAAAAAATAACAAATTAAATCACAAATCTGGCTGAAGAACTTTCTGACAAATTTTATTAGTTTTTTCCAAGCTTCTTACGTCCAAATCGGTCAATATTTGTGGGTTGTACGTTATTTTAAACTAAAAAAGTTATTTTTTTCCAACTGTGTGTCGATCCGGACATTTGGAACCTTCAAAGGGTTACACAAGTTTGCGATTTTTTGTTGGCAATAAATTCACAGCACATTATCACAATAGTAAAATTTGAATAGCCCATGATATACTGTAGTTGCACGATTTTTTCAGAATTTCTAAGCCTTGCGCTGAAATGCTATGAGCAAGCATACACTCACAAAATTCTGGTTGAACCAACCAGAATAGAATGTTAAATATGCCCTTACTATAAATTCTGGTTAGAAGCATCAGAAGTTTCTGGTTCACATTTTTCTGGTTAGTTTTACCAGAAATTCGAGTGAATTTAACCAGAATTTCTAGTAAGATTAACAAGAAATCTTTACTAGACAGTTTTCTAGTAGCTTAGGAATACAACGTTCTGGTCAAAATAACCAGATATTCTAGTAAACTTAACCAGATATTCTGGCGTAGAGGGGTTCTGGTAGGTATGTATGCAATCGAACAAAATATCGATTGTACAAAATAGCATTTGGCCAAAAAGTGGTATAGTTTGTGCTACTCAGTTCAGACTGGGTAAAAGTGTTGACAAGACGGTCGTGCGTGAGGTCTGAACTGAGTAGCACAAACTATACGACTTTTTGGCCAAATGCTATTTTGTACAATCGATATTTTGTTCGATTGCATACATACCTTCTGGTAAGCTCAACCAGATACTTTGGTAGACGTCGATTTTCGACTATCGAATTTCGATACTTTTTTACCTTCATGTTACTCTTCCTAACCCCCTCTGAAATTACATGGATTGCGTCCCAAAGAAAAAAATCTAACCAAAGTTTCCGAAAATAGAGTGTAGCATTTATATTCCGCTTCGTAAAGTTTTATCTTTCTGTATGTTTATATATTAATAAATGGGGATAGATACAACTCTCGAGGCAAAAGCACCATATTGTTGATGCATTTTGTTTCTGAAATTTTTCGTTAAGACTATTTTCTTCGGGATTTTATGTAATATGCATGAAGATCACTTGGTCAATACCAAAATTCTCTATTATTTACTTTTTTTATTCATTGTCTACAATACTGATATTTTCCAGAATATTTTTCAAAGACACTCGTAAAAATGTATGTAGTTTGGAAGTATTTTGTACCTCTGGTGTGTAGACAGATAATGCGCAGCTTTTTCTTTCAACGCAACTAAATTCACGGTTCACTTTAATTGTTTATACTTATATAATTGAAAATACATGAAACAAATCGCGATTGTTCAAGAACTGGACATTTACGCCAAAGCATCACTTGACACATCCAGCAACACGTCATGAGACAAAAGACAGATTTCTGGAAACCGACACAAGATTGCGACACTATTGTTACTAGAAATATGAACCAGAATAGTTTCAACCAGAAAAAATCCTCGAAAAAATCAACCAGAGTTAATTAACTAGAATCTTCAAGTCATATTAACCATAATTTTGTATTATAATAACTTTTAACTAGACGCGTCAAGTTGCTTGAACAAGAACTTTTTGTAGGTGTGTAGTATAAACTATATTTTAATAAGTACTTATATCTTGGTAGCATATTGACTAATGGCGGAAAGACAGATAGAGATAGATAGGCGTATAAACGAGGGTAAGAAGGTTATCGGTAGAGCAGGATCCATTGTCAGAATTAAAAATATATCAGGTAAAGCTAAAATGGCGATATATATAATTCTATACTTACACCCACTGTGCTGTACGGTAGCGAGACCTGGACATAGTAAGAAAAGGATAAGAGTAAAATTAACGCGGTTGGCATTCAATACCTGCACATGGTGTACGGTAAAACGCTAATGGGCAAAGTGAGTAACGTAAGAATCCTCCAAGAATGTGGTATAGCTGAGACACTATTTGACAAGAGTGAAGGAAATTTGTTAAAATCTTTTGGGGCATGTTGAGAGAATGAAAGATGAACGACTGACGATACAAGTATATCGAGGTAAGGTACATGGTAGCGTACCCAGAGGCAGACCGACGAAAGAGTAGTTGGAATGTGTGAATGAGACCGTAATTCGAAAAAAATATAAAAAGCCATAGAAACACAAGAGCTTGCCTGAGGAAATGCCTGAACGTGAAGGAAGCTGAAAAGGTATGCCAGGACAAAAAAGTGTGGCGACAAATAGGGTATAAGAAATGCATGATGAAGAGTGTCAGTGGAGTGAATGACACTTGAAATAAAAGACCTTGGATACTAATGGAAATGAGCGGAGAGATTTACATCATGACTTTGTGAAGCTCTTCGTCTGAGGTGGTCACTACAGAGATTGATCAGCGACCTGGGTCGGAGCAGTGTTGCAGTACGAATGTGTTATTTAAATGAACAACACGGGAATTCTAGAAAATTCCCTTTCTCACCGAGCGAGTCACGCTTACCCCGAAAGGGATATGGGTGAATGGTATAATAATGATTACTATTCTTATGCATAAGAATAACGAAAAGCGTTGAATTATAGAAAAATTACACTTCTTCGTGGAAATGTGCGTATATATAGAATATGATGATAAAAAATTCTTTCATCGATTATTACTTTAATCTGTTATGCGTACCTTGTGATATATTATAGAGGACATACGTAATAATGGGTTACACTGACTATCGAGCAAAATACTAAGGTGTTAGGGGTGGTTGTTAGTTCATATAGCTGGTGGTACTCGTGAAGGGTGTGAACTGGATCTGCAGTTCTTATGCATACTGGCTCGAATCCAAATCCTGGTATTACGAGATGTCATTCGTGTCAACCCTCACAGGGATTTACACGACACAATTTGAGGATCACCTCAATAACTGCGATGTTCTTTCTGTTTTCAGTAAAGTCACTCTTTGACGATTCCTAGCCTTTGAACTTTCTCACTGCAAGCAAACATCATTAAAGCTTTCAATTGCAAATATTTTATTCTATTTTCTGAATCAAATATCAACCATCTGTGGTTCATAGTATGAATAAAAAGCTAAGGGTCTACAAAAAGCTCAGAACTCGAAGTTTGAACGAGTCGCGTTTGTTGGATTTTGCAAAAACACAAAATAAACTTTTTAAATGTAAAATCGTTAAATTTTATAACTTTTACCCAAAATTTGTGTTCAGTTATCTGAAAAACTCTCTAGTACATTCTTTAATTAATAGGCGGCCATTTATTGCCTTTTTCAAAATTTTGGCCGCAATTTTCAATCCAAATTTTTATCTGAGATGTATTATCAGTAACCCGAAAAAAATCATTCATATCGAATATCATGGAAATTTTGTTAATATAATGTTACTTCTTCCAATATAAATGTTTTCAAATTCCAGGCATAGCCCGAACCTGTTCAAATACTCGAAAATTTCGAGTACTCGACTTAACTCAACTAGAAAAAAAGCTGATTGGACGTGACTTAAAGTTTTTTGAGTACTTTATTTTACTTACCTTTTTTGAGTTTTTGTGCGTCCCTAAAAGAACTAATAATTTTCAGTACAATTATTCAAATTAACAGTAGGTACTGTTTTATGCTAATATTACATAATCCGTATTTTTTATGTTTCAGGTAAGTTTTACATGCTGAAATTCTCGTTAGTTTTAGTCGGTGAGTGACATCTATTTATTTCTAGAAATCTATGGAAATTAATTTAAGTATTCAAGTCAGAGAGAATGAAAAACACATTTGTAAAATTAGTAGTTTGCAATCAAAAAATCCGTGTAGGCTTGTTCTGATTAAAATTTCCTCGACATATATCTTAGAACGTATTCTAAGAAGTCTTTAATGAAAAGATTTATCCACATATACTCACATTAAGAGCTGAGCTTGATCGATACGAGACAAGTCGTGTTCGAACTTTCCGAAAAACTGAACACTTTAGATCAGCCTCTGGTCACTAGATAGCCAAACTTGAAGTATCATATTCTCATCCTGCTCTGCACAGTAAAAGAAAAGGATCAATTTTGTTGCAGAGCATTTTGCTTCAACGATCATTTGACTCTCGAGATCATAATGATCTGTTTATTCGGATCACCTTGATCATCTTTTTTGGGTCATTTGTCAGACTAAAGAAAATGGCCGCCAATTTTTGGCGCCGATATCATAACGACATAACCTAAAAATTGTATCTAACCACACGCAAGTGATAACTACACTTAAGAGGTGATGTTTTTTAATATAAGAATTCGTTAATTTTTTAACTTTTCAAGTACACTGCACGATCAGAAACCATAAAAAGCTCGCATATGAGCTAAAGTACTCTAAGAACGTCAGCCATATTGCTTTGCTTTGATACATGATCCCGCATCAGATCATTATGATCTCAAAAGTCGATCATTCATTCCGGCTGATCAAAATGCTCTTGATTTCTGTAACATTTTTGTTTCATATCAAAATGATATTGATTTCGGTATCCTTTTGAACTTTTTTTTACTGTGAGACACCGCTAGAGGGCGTTGCGGTTTTCCCTCCCTACGTCCTTTGTTTTCATTTTTGAATTTGACAGTTATGTCGGTAAATTTCAGCAAATTCATTTGATGGAAAATTTAACCATGAAACCCCGACAGATTCCAAGTGACAAACAGAAGTGTTATGTATTAGATTGCCCATCAACGCGTCGAGAAAAAGCTCATCATTTTCCTATAGATGAGCAAATGTTTCTAAAAGTTCAAAATAAATACCACTTTAAACTTTAAAATATTCTCTTATCATTTTACTATCAGTTCTTTATAAAACACAATTTTATGTAAAACCCAGGAGAAAAATAATATAATAATAATTATTATTTTAATAATTATTTATTATTTTTATTTATTTCTTGATTTCTTATAATTTGATTTACTTTTTAAGTTAATTTTAAAATTACTATTATTATTATTATTATTATCATTTTAGGGACCCAAATTCCCGCTATGAGACGCCACTTGCGACTATCTTCCCTCATTTTCAGGCTGCTTTAGATGTACTTGAACATTTCGGGTTTTCAAAAGATTTTGGATAAAAATGTAGAATTTTTGAATGTTTATCCCGTATTTCTGTTCAGTAATCTGACTGAAAGGGATTTTCCAGACATTTTCTGCTGGGTCCTTGTTTTAAACTTGATCGCAATCTTGGATACAAATTTTCATCTTTATCAGCATTCCGAAAAACCCTTTAGTACCGTAACTCATGGAATTTTGGTTAGCATAATGTTGCTTTTTCATGCATGAAAGCTCGAAACTTTTCGAGTCAGCTGAACTCGACTCGACTCGAAAATTCGAGTTTTTTGCACACCGTTAATTAAGAGACATGTTTACTAGATACAAAGGCAAAAGAATCTCAAATTTGTTGTTTAAAGAAATAAAGAAAAAGTAAGAACTTATTCTTGTTACACCATCCAAAGTTGTAAATATGTTTTAAAGTGAAATAAAGTAAGGCCTTGAAAAAAAACTTAATGAATGGTATGTCTATTATTTTTCTGTCGTTTTATAGCAAATAATTCGCAAAATTCAATTCTTCAAGTTAAACGCTCTTGTCGCTTCGAAAATATATTCAAATAAGCCAAATGCAATTGACTAACTTGTTTTCCCGGGAGAAAGTAAGTTTTTCCTTCGGAGTAGTTCTTGTCGAGTTGAAGTTCGCTGGAAGGAAACAGTCTGGTATTTTTGAATCGCTAATTCTTCGACTGCAATTTCCTCGATCGTTTCTATGGCTTCACTCCACTGGGAAAACTGGGATAGCAGCTTAAGCTTAAGCGGCGGGTTAAAGCTGCTGAGGGGTAGATTCAGGTACTTCAAATCCTGTTTCGTAGTCAATTGTAGAAATCTCAAATTCTAACCGAGTCTCGATTAACTGGATTGTGGTTTATGAACGCAGAATGAAAAGTTGTACTAGGGGAACTTTTATGCTTTCCAATTTAACGCAAATCGAAGGGAAGTGCCTCGAAAAACCTCGAGATACTTGGAACCCCAACTTAAAAGGCCACTGTTTAGCATAATCCAGCTATATCTTACTGTAAACGTTGTAAGAGGCTTAGTGACATGTTAGAAACCCCTTCATATTATAAAGGAGGGTTTGAAGAATTGTTGATCATAATAAAAAATAGTATGTAAAATTACATATGCAAAACATTCTCATCAATAATTCCCATTGCTGAATATTTTGTTCATTATTTTTTAATAAAAATAAAAAATAATTCTGCATAACTTACCTAGTTTGAATCAGGCGATCAATTTTTTTATATTAGTTCAAAATTAAAATTTTTATTTTCAACAGTGTTTAAAGAATGTCAAAAAACGACTTAAATATCCTACATGAAACTATGAAGTATTATATTTTGTATTTATTTATTAATTCAAAAGGTTTAGAGTTTGCGAATTCGGGTGTACTTCCGAAAATTTCACCCAAGAATAATGACTGTATACTTGGCTTAGGGGTTCCGTTTCCATCCTGGTTGAAGGTCCCAAAAGAATTTTTGGGGTAGATTAATATAACCGACGTTATTAATATTTCTCTCTTGTTTTAAAATTAGTTTTTTCAAAAAGATCGCAAGATATTTATCTGAGAGAAAAATGTTGTACGGAAAAGTTGTATATCTCATCGAAACACATATTTTTTGTCTCTATACTTTCACCTGAAACTAATGTTTTTAAGAAACAGTGACAAAAATGAATTTTCAGATTTTTCTATTAAAAAACTTTACTGGTAAAATATTAATTAATTTTAAAGGGTTGCCTTTAAGAAAGGAGAAAAAATGAGTTAAATCATATTCTGAAAGATGATAGGGGTGTGGCCCACACTCCTCCCACCACTCATACTTAACACCTTTTCCAACGTCCTTAGTGTTGGGAACTTTAAATCAGGGACGAGGCCTTAGTTGGTCGCACTTCATTTCGCTTTTCCCACCTTTTCGAGATTCCCGAATTGAAATGCGCAACACTGGGACGCGTGGTTTTTTTTTGCGTTGAAAAAGGGGTTTGCTGTGAGTGGGGTAAGGGATATGGCCCACACCCCCTTCCACCACTCACACCGAAACCATTTCCCAACACAAAAAAAAAATATTAATTGATATTTATCTGTGCCAAAAATACTTCTTGTAAAGAGTACACAAAAAGTCGTCCTTTTTATGCTTGTAAAAAGTGTCGAAAGTGGCGCTTTCTAGAAGGGCATGAAAAAAATACTTTGCACAAAAGTGACGAAAAGGAGGAATTTTTGTTGCGCGTGTTACAAAAGGAATTGCGTGAAACACTTGCAAAGAAGCGGACACTCGGTGAAGAGTATGAAGTTGACAATGCGATTCAGAATGTATATTTTGCCCTATATTAGGCCAATTTTGTTCGAGTGTCTGGCGTAGATACCCAAAAATTTAAGTAGCATTGAAGGAATAACAAGTTTTCGCAATTATTTCGAAATTATTTAATTTTGAAGGTATCAATTTTTGATGTGAAAGAAAAGCGGAAAAAGGAAAAATATGTAAAAAAGTAACTCACTAGCAGGATTACAGTAAATACTTACTAAATATGTGCATTTTAACATTTTTAAAGTTCTGGATTGAATAGTTAATAATATAACTAAGACATTAAAATTGCCAAATTCAAACCTTTGAAATTCAACAATTTAAATTTTGCATTTAAATTTAAAAGTCTTAAAATGATATTTCAAAATATGAATAATTTTAAATAAAAAATGTTTAAATGTTCGAAATTAAAAATTTTATTATAACAACTATCAGAACTAAAAAATTTTAAATTAAGATGAATCCGTACAAACTTTTATAATTTCATATTTGGTATCAAGTAATTGTATAGTTTTTTTTCAAGAAGAATAAAAAAGCCGCGGCTATTTTCCTGTCATACGTAAATAGAAATTTGTTGAAAAACTTCACCTGAAAAAAATTAGTAAATGACAAAAAAGGTTAGGAGGTTACTCTGGTAAATTTGAAACAGTGAAAGATTCATTGAGTCTCCCCTCAATGAAATTCAGCTGATTCTTTAGAGAGCAATGATTTTTTTTAAGTGAGTCACTGCTGCTGCAGCAAAGATTATAGTGATGGCTCCCGTGTGGAAAAATTTCGTGGCAGTCTTTAATCATGCTAAAGCCAGTACAGTTTTTCTCAAGTCTGTCTATTCACGCAATACTAGCCTGGCGCTACACTGGCGCTGTTTAGTTTTTCTACGTGGTTGATTCAAACCTTTCTGCTGTCTAGTCCCAGTCTTGGCGCTATCTAGGAGTTCGTTACGAATTTGATAATATAAAGATTGTCCAGGTTTTAGCTAGTTTCCAGATAGAATCACGGTTTGGACTTAAAGAAAAATTACAGAAGTGAATTCAGAAAATAATTATTTTTGAATAAAAGATTTAGAAAATTACAATACACAATGGCACAAATGCTCAAGCAATAATTAATTGTAGACTATTACATATTTAAGATAGTAAACAATAATTGTTAATGGTGATCAAAATCTTAATACAAGAACTGTATTCATATGAACGATTTTCTTTAAGAATGTTCAAAAACATTTTGTTTCAATTGAATTATATAGTAAAGTTATAATAAATTTATATTGAATCTATAATAATTATAATATGTATCTTGCTATGTATAACATTTATGATATTCCAGAAAATAAAATATTATTATAAATTATTTAATTTATTTTAATTATTTATTGATTGCGTAAATGATAATTAAGCCTGACGTAATAATTATTTGAACTAATAAACAATCATTAATTCGTAGCCTAATCGGAAGTAAAATCATACAAACTTTATTTTTTTCAATGATTTATTCACACATCAAGCACTTTTAATGTTTAAAAATTGTTCATGTTTTATTGAAATAAGTATTAGGATGTAATGAATTGAAATTCATATCAGACAAAAACGAAAAAAAATTAACTTTTAGATGGCCGAGGTGTTAAGGCGACGGGACAAAGTTAGAACAATATAATAAGGAAGTTACATCAGAAGATCGACACCCGGCGTATGTACAAGAGATTTGCGGAAACTCATCTCTTCATTTTTGTGTGTACAACAACTTTTTTTTATATTTTTAATTAACTGCAAAATCTATATATTGGACTTTTATGGCACAAAAAATAATTATATTATTTAATTATTAATTATTTTTTATCAAAATAGCCGATCTGTCTAGAAACTAGTCGATCCGAGCGTTACATCCCAGTCTAGCCACTGGACAGTCAGCCTGTGGCCCGCCAGTGTCGACTCAAGGGGGCTAGACAGAAACAGTACAGCGCCACGAAATTTTTCCACACGGGAGCTGTCAAAGATTGATGAATCAGTGATAACTTAGTAGTGTAACTGGATGTAATTTGGGACTACAATATTCGATCAGGAATGTAAAGCATGAGAGATATCGGGTTAGATATGAACGTTTATTATGCATAGCATAATCAATGTGTATTTTCATCGTTGTTTGGATTTTGGCGCTCGAGGGGGACAATGTCCATGCAGCAATATATCGAGTATGTGGTTCGTAATGATTATTCCCCTGGTTTCATTGATTGACGCTAGCGACGAGCAATCCGAGCTACGAGAGTTAGATGCGGACCGGTCTGAATTCGATTCACGTACGAGTGCAGAATAATAGGCAAAGATAATCGCCTAGGCAAAGGTAATCGCATTAATTTCAAGATCTTTCAAAGTACAGCGAATGGTCGTTCAGAGTCATGTTGGATCGCGATACTGTATTTCCACCTCACGTTGATTGCCTATAATATGCCATGACGTTCCTACTGCCTATAATGTCGTTATCTTGTTAATTGATGTATCGATACATATGCAGGTATTCGAAGTATTCGATCAAGCCGACCCAGTTCTACGTTTCAGAGAAAGTATATTGAATGGGAGATCGTAAAATACGTAGAGTGAGTGAAAGTAATTGAATGAAACTCATCTCTTCGCTGATTAGATTATGCCTTTCCATCTGTGGCAGTTCTAATTGAATCTCTAAGGCGGCGGAAAAACTAGTGAGAAAATCTGCTATTTTTTGCATTTTTGGTAAACTGACTACACAGAAAAACCTTACGTTTTTTCAGCAAGTAGGGTCAACGCTGCAAACAGTGGTTAACGCAATTAAAACATTAATATAACTACAATTAATAATCCAATTTTGTTATAAATTTATGTTATGACAAATCTTGAGGTTTTTCGTTATAGGAAAGCTAGTAAGCTATACTGGAAATTAATAGGGCAGAGGAGGCTAAATTGGCGCACCCTTATTTACAATAAAACTATAATGTCATTTTTCAAAAGATTTGTATTACATCCGAAAAAGATCCGTAAAATTTACAACACGATCGGTACAATATGGGCAATACGACTTTTTAGTAGATTTTTAGTAGATTTTACAACACTCTAAAAACAGACTATTGACTGTCAAAGGATTCCTTTCACTATTAAAGGATTTTCTATTCAAAATTGGTATGAGAGGAAATCCTTTCACAGTTACAGGATTGTCGTTTCAAATGCTATCCTTTAACTGTGAAAGAATTTCCTTTGATCTTGAAGTGAAATCTATTGTCGGACAAAAGAAAGAATAATTTGAACATTAAAAGAAAACTCATTGCATGATATTACGTGCAACAAATGTACAAAAGCCGAACTTTGGTGAATGTAAATATAAAATCGATATAAAAGCGACGCTTTACAAAATCATTTCATAAAGAACGTCTTACGAACTTTCGATTGTCAAAAGCAATACAAAAATTTATACTTTGATTGTCAAAAGCGTAAGAATCAATGAAAAGTGAGGTTATGCGGATCAAAAATTGTTCTTTCAGTACACGTACCTTTCAAAGTTTTCGCGTCACAATCTGGGATTCCTATTTTTTTGAAGAAATCCATTTTCGACATCATTTCGCTCGTTTTTCCACTCACTTTATCAATTAATAAATAAATCGTGCATTGAAAAAATTCACCCATGCGCTGCCGCACTTTCTCCGCTAGCCAACAAATGGAATCCTTTAATAGTTAAAGGAATTCTTTTCAGAGTCAAAAGAAATCGTTCATCAGTAAAACTACTTCCGTTTTGCATTTAATGGATAAGTCTTTGAACAGTGAAACGATTCTATTGATGGACAAAAGAAATCTGCTTAATTTCAAAGGACGCATTCTGAAAGGAACGTAATTTTACTGTTAATAGACTTTTTCTTAGAGTGAAGAAGTTCAGTTAAATCAACTGATTTTCTGACTTCTGTACATTCACCTAACCTCCAGTAAAATCTACTGAACTCGGATTTTTTCATACGTTCTAGATTTTACTGGAGGTTGTGTCAAATGTACAGAAAATTAGTAGACCTTATAAAATCTACTAAAAAGTCATGTTGTCCATATTTGTACCGATCGCGCAGTAAATTACACGCATCCTTTTTCTGTGTTTAGAAGTTTCTAAGAAGAGTGTTTTTTATAGTTTTGTGTTATTTTGAGAGCAATTGAATTGGCTCTTGATTTAGATGAAAAGAGTGGTATTTACTCTTGATTATATGATTTTTCCAAATTTCTAGGTATACTTTTTCTAGATTTGGCAGAGAGTTGAACTAAAGATTTCAAAATATTCATTTGGCTAAAAAAAACTTTCGACTTTGAAACAAAATAGTTTTTGACTCGTTTATTCAAATAATTTTAACGTAGACTGATTCGACGCGAAAATTTCTAATCTTTCAAATGATTCTATTTAAAAAATTGTACATTCAGTTTCTGGACAGATCCTTGTGCGGGTAATGTGGCGCAGACATTAAACCATATGCGATTGTGTACGAAAAACAGAAAAACACAGTAAATCTAGTTTCTCGGATTTTCTTCCATTACTTACTATTATTCATTAATATTGATTTATTATTCATTATCAAAAGACTGGGGGTTATTCCCCCACGCACTCTGAAATGTACACGAAAATTAGGAAAATTCTATTCCCTCTAAACGTTTAGTTCTCAAATTTTATTCCACTAATTACTTGCACTTGATGTCGGACAGTATCAAAAATGTTTTTATTCTAATATCCTTATCGGAAGACTGCGGTGTGTCGGCTCACGCACGCTCAAATTTATACCCAATAAATCGGGAAAAGTTTTAATTTTCCTTTAAACGTCCGGTTTTCAAATTTTCGTGTACTAGTTACTTTTACAAGCTGTCTAATAACACAAGAAAAAGTTTCATCCTAATATTCTTATCGGAAGATTGGATTTTATCCACCCACGCACTCTGAAATGTACACAAACATGCGGAAAAAATTCTAAATTCTCTCAAAATGCACGGTTTTTGACTTTTCTTTCACTCGTTACTTGAACTTGATGTCAGACAGCAGCAAGAAGTGATTTATCCCAATATCCTTATCGGAAGACTTCGTTTTATGCATAAAAGCCATCTGTAATGTACAAAAACCTGCGTTTAGAGGAAAGTTAGAATTTTTTCCGTCTTCTTCCCTATACATTTTAGAATGCGTGGGTGGACAAACGCAGTTTTCCGATAAGAATAATGAGGTGATACTTTTTCTAGTATTTTCCGACATTTAGCACAAGCTGCAAAAGAAAATCCGAGAACCCAGTATTGCGAGGAAAGTTACAATTTTTCCCGGATTTTCGCGTACATTTCAGAGGGCGTGGGTAGATAAAATGCATACTTCTGATAATGATATTTTAAAATTTTCTCCATTTCAATAAATGTTTTAGTTGTTTTCTTGGGCTTTCCATTCAACTAATAAGACTTTTCTAGATCCTAAAGCTAAAAACTGTCATTGTAGATAAACGATTCCCTATGCAATTGCTGTTGCAACTATTAGAAACAACCATTTTTTAAATCATGAACTCCATTCCTAATTTCTGGAAGGAAAATTTTATCAATGTAAGGTTTATTATTTTTTTATGGAAAATTGGACGTTAAAGGATTAAGGGAGAATTTTTTTGGGTACTTTCATTTAATCGGTGAATCTGTAAACAACTAAATGGTAATTTACGAAACTCGAGAAATAAACTTTGGATCTAAACAGTGCTTTAAAGGAAAGAAAAGAAAAAGGAACAACGTAACCATTTGAAGTTCCCACCTCTTCTACTACAGGATGAAGTGGCCTTTCGTTTGCTCGTTGCGCAGCGAACCTGATAAATATGCAATGCTGCAGAATAAAACGGAAAAGATGTAGCTCTAAAAGTACAGAATCGCACATACATTCTTCCAGTTTTACGGATCCATTCCTTTAATTGCTTGAAGCAGAAGGAAACTGGTGCTACATTCTATAGCACCCACAAAACGAATTTTTAGTTCTCGTTTCTTCGTTTTAAATTGGAATAAACTGCTACAATGAAAAAGGAAGAGTACTCGCCATCTCATTAATTTTCATTTGCCATCTTAATTGTCAAAAATATCACCAAGTGCCGTAAACGTTCGTTTATTTCTTTATTACTACTTGCACTGAAAAAAATGGTTTAGCTGTCCCAGCTAGAAGCTTAGCTGGATTTCGTCTTCTAAGAAAATTTAGCTGTATTACCTAAATGTCTAGCTGTGTTACCTAATATCTAGCTGTTTTAGCTCATTTTGCCATCTAGAAATTATCTAGATAAATTACCTAGATAATGTCTAGATGTTAAAATGAGCTAAAACAGCTAGATATTTAGGTAACACAGCTAGAAATTTAGGTAATACAGCTAAATTTGCTTAGAAGACGAAATTCAGCTAAACCTCTAGCTGGGACAGCCAAACCATTTTTTTCAGTGTGGTCAAATATTTTAACTGTTCTGTAGGTTGGTCCTATCGGCTCCGCAATTTTTGGAAGCTTTTGATGCATTGCCGCGTTATTGGCTATTCATTAATTCAAGTCGAACAGGCAGTGCGCCTCGGAAAAATATTAGTAGAAAGTATAACGTTCGGATGCAACTATTTATTCGTCATGGTAACTGCATTATTACGTGTAATTTGACGCCTGGTCACTTCCAGTCAGCGGAATGAGTGATTGGAAATCCAGCGTTGCAAGATTAATATATCTCAATAAATGTCAGATTTCGTGCGTAACCTCATACATAAATCGCAGAGGAGAAAATAACTCGAAACTACGAAATTGTTGTACATCAAACAATCCAGCAGTACATACTTCCTCCTCTGTATAGAATGACAGGGTATTGTTGTACAGACCCTTCACTTAATGTTGGTTCATATGAATGCATGGAGACATAAAGCTGATCATCATTCTGCTAATTGGACAGCACTTGGAATAGCTCGTTGGGAAAGATTATGGCGATACGACTTGCGTGATTGGCCTTGCAATGTCAAGAGATACACTACCAGGTGAACCACTAAAGTGAGGAACTTAAATATTCTCTTAAGTGTCGTATACACTTCGAGTTAAAAAGTTTCTTCCCTTCCGTAAACTTTTTCAAGCCGTAAACCACTCTTTCAAACTGGCTCTCAAGATATCTTATTTGCGCTTAAGGTAGTATACCTCTGATGGATATCGTGTACAATTATATTAAAGGCTAAAAGCATCAAATTTCTGTTGTATATGCACGATAGAGCCTTAGGCCACGGTCTTTCTTTGCGAATGCCGAAATAAATTTTGCAAAATCCCAATTTGATTAAGAAGAAGCAATTGACATAATTAAAGTTCGCATAGGGTACTTCTTCATTATTCTAATATACTATACACTATGCAGATTTAAGTGAGCAGTAAAATAAGAAAAAAATATTTTTCGAGAATCAGGAATTCTTTTCCGAAATGCCTTATAACGAGTTTTAAAAAAATTTACATTTTGTATCGCAATAAATCTTGTCTTTGGTGAAATTAAGTTCCTGATTTTTCGTTATATTTGAATACATCTTTCTTAAAGACATGCGTGAATAACGTGGGATTTCAAGTGTGTGTATCGGGTTGGGCATTGCTGCTTTTTGCCCGGGGAAGAAGCAAGAAAAATACTCCTAACGCAATAAGCTCGTAACCTGCTGCCCTGTAGGTTTGTCATAGATAGTAATAATACAAGAGAATTATTTTTGCCCTGAAATTATATAACAAGATATACATAGTACGTTTTGGAAGGTAAGTTTTATATTCCATAGGGTTAGTTGTGTCATTTTGAGAGTTAGCCGATGTATCGAATATCTGTTAGGACTATTTGATACAAAGTAAAGGTACGGAAAGTTGTTGATTTTCGATAAAAGCTTTAACAGATAGTATAAAGTACGCTGACTTCAAGGCAAGATTTAATATTTCAATGATTGATTCATTTTAATTATATTTATAATATATATATTTTTAGTACATTATGTAGAAGATAGGTAAGATTTATGAAATAATTTCGCATTCAAACTAGATTTGAATGATATTTTATTTTGTGCAAATAGTACGATGTTCAGTGATTTGAATGAATATAATTTGTCCAAATTCGGAGTCGTGACACTTTATAAATTAATGTTTTGAAGAAAAATTCGATCTGAAAAAAAATGATTGGAAAAAGTTATTCTTATTAAAACTGAAAATATTGAAACATATGGGAAGATAGTTAAGTGCCTTTTTCTGAAAGTCTCATTTGATTAAACTTGATTAATTATTTTTGCACTTAAGAAAAATTGAATATTGATTCTAATACACGGACAGTTCTGTTCGAAAATACTTCATTCATCAGTGAGTTTCTCTCTTTCACGCATTCATTGAAATTTGTTGAATTTTCTGACCTGAATTCTGACGATTACGTTATTTTACAAGAACTGTCCAAGCGAATGAAATTTGTATGTATACTGCCTGGAAATATATTGTCCTCCTATGCGTATTTCTTGAATGTCGCTAGGATATCATCTTTTTCTTTTGTTTGAGGTTGTAACAAATGCTGTACTCCCCAGGGAACCATACGTCCAATACTGTCGGTTATGAACATTGTATGTAGCTAAGTAAAAGCAGGTTAGCAGAAATTGTCGTATACGATCCCCTATTTTCTTTATCGAGTACCACTGTCCTAGAATTTTATGAAATATGTAAGATAGATTATGTACTTTTATGTTCCAAATCAGTTTCTTTATAGTGCAGGCATCTGGTACTTTTTCCCGGTATTAAGTGAGTAATGCGTGCTTTTACTCTAAAGCTATTTATTCCGGGGTCCTCATTAAAATTCTGAATTTTCTAGAAATGTCTACAACGCGTCCCGGAAATATTTTCAAAAAAAGTTCCAAAACTCGTATTTGTGTAGACTGGCTTGTCCCATTGCATTTTAGAGCAAAATGTTCAACAGAAAAATTAAACTAGAATAAATTCTTAGAAATTTAAAAAAATAGAACCTTCTATCTCTAATAAGCGCGGAGTTATGACTCTTCAAAGAACCCCGATTTTTTTCAAAAAACAGGTTAGGAACACCAACTCTGACGTTTGTATCTGTACTTTGAAACCTGTTAATCTTACGAAAAAATGTTCTGAATTTTATTCAAAGTAGATGTAATTTCAAGTAATTTTGAAAAAAAAGAATAACCTAGCCCCAATAGGTCATAAGTTATGGCCTCCCAAAGTTGACCACTTTTGACCTATTTTTCAGGGCAAATCACTCGTATTCAGTTTTTTCAAAATACGTCGATTGTGTGTAAAGCTACTTTAATGATGCTCCAGAAAAAGTTGTAGTGCAGAAAATTATGTGTAAATCTAAACAAAATAATTTTCTGCCTTAATAGGTCACGAGTTAATAGGTCACTCTTCAAACACTTTTTTTGGCTGTTTTCAGCCAAAACAGTTTTTTTTTAACTTGCTCATTTCGTGCATGTTCTCCTACCGTATTTGAACATTTTGTTATGCATCTGTAGTTCATTAGAAATACGCTTTTTTCACATTTTTCGTTAAAAACCCGTTTACTTTTCAACCATTATCTAAATAATTTTTTTCACACTGTCAAATGTGTGCATATTTTATGTAAACAATTTAATTTCGTAGTTATGCCATGAATGAAAAAACTAATCAAACAATTGACTGATTGATTGATTATTTGACTGATGAATTACTATCAGGAGATCGAGTACATCGTAAAAACTTGACATCTGTTTCATAAAATGAACTCTTAAATGCAAACTGAACATTCTCATAAAGTATACTTTTTTATAAAACATGGTGTGTATAAAATGTAAATTTTACAAAATGAATTATCATGATTTAATAATTTTCTTCGAACCATACATTTATATAATCATAATTTTCATAATAATTTCTAAAGTCCTACTGGGGAAACCACTAAAAAAGAGCACCTGCTGATAATCTATCTCCGCGATCTTGTGGAAAAGAGTTCATTTTACAATTATTAATGGTGATTTAACAGTCAATCATTCAATCAATTATTTAATTACTTGATTAGTTTTTTCATTCATTGCATAAGGACGTAATTAATTTTGTTATATATTCTTTCATTGCCAACATTTAAAAGTAATTATTTCCTCTGCGATTATCAGTTTATCAATTTTTGGCATTTTTAACATAAAATAATACCACCTTGTAAAACTAATTCCTTCAATAACCTTCAAATAGTGGTAAAAAAATAAATTATGTTTCGACGAAAAATAAGAAAAAGTATATTTCTAATGAACTACAGATGCATATATGCCACCCAAATGCTGAAATACGGTCGCAGGTCATGCACGAAACAAGCTATTAAATAAAAGCATTTCTGGCTGAAAATATCCAAATAATGGTTTTTTGAAGAGTTATAACACTTGACTTATCAAGACTAGAATTTTTTTTTTAATTTACGCATAAATCTCTGCACTACAAGTTTTTTCAAGCATCATTAACGTAGCTTTGCCCACAAGTGAAGTATTTTGAAGAAACTGAACACGAGTGATTTGCCCTGAAAATAGGTCAAAAGTAGTCAACTTTGGGAGGCAAGAACATTTTTTCGTAAAATTAACAGGTTCTTAAGTACAGATACAAACGTCAGATTTGGGGTTTTTAGCCTCTTTTTTCACAGAATTTAATCTAGTTTTATTTTTCTGTTGAAAATTTTGCTCTGAAATGCAATGGGGTGAGTCAGTCTACGCAAACACGATTTTTAGAACTTTTTTGAAAATATTTCCTGGACGCGTCGAAGTAAATTCTAGAAAATGTGGAATTTTCCTCAGGACTCCTGAATAAACCCCTGATTGCTGCCCTCGCTTCGCTCGAACAGCAAACTTCACACTGGCCAGAAATAGCCGCCTTTCGCCCCTAGCTATATACGATATTTTTTACAACAAGCGCATCGAAAATTCGGCTTTCGCTGCCTTTTGAGTGATTCGCAGCCGCCTGTTTCAGCTTTCTAGTCTAGGCTCAAAAGGCAACGGAAGTCGAACTTTCGATGCGCGTATTATGAAAAGACCTTTCTTCGTACGAGATGCCTGGACTATTAGTTATAGACGCGGAAAAGCCACATAATTTCATATTTCGAATTTATTTCTGTTATAAGTATACAAAAATATTTGAAATTGACTTATTTTTAAAACCACCCGTCTTTAATATTTTTTTATGGAGGAATTTTGCATATAAGTATATGAATGATATTTACAACCAGTCTATAAAAGTCAACTACGAGATAATATCCCATTTCAGTTTTCTTGAATTCAAGCTTTAGAGTAGAATATTGTGTACACGTATTTCATTATTTTTTTAATATACTACTAACATTTTTAGTAAGTAAGTAAGTAAGTATACCATTAAGCCATTTCCCTTTCAGGGTAGGCGTGACACTACTCGATTCGGGTAGTGTTTTCTAGGTGGATAGTTTCTTGTAGTAAATAACTACTACAAGTGCGGGCTCACCACACCCACGATGTGCCAACAGCTGCTTAACTTCAGTGATCTGACGAGAATTGGTTTTTTTCAGCGTGGTATGGCCGTTGGTAATATTGTTTATACGTTGATTGACCTATTTTTCGATTTTCGTATCACTCTCGAATGTGGCAGAGTTTTTTGCGGTATTGATTAATTATTTAAAAAAATTGAATCAACTTTCAATTATTGTGAGATATAACTTGAACTTTATGCATTATGTATAAATTTATGGAAGTGTTTGAGATCTTTCTTAAACAAGTATTTGCTTTGCCAATATATTTTTCTGACGCACACTCTTACGTGACTTTTCGGAAAATTACAAGTAACCTTGAAAATAAGTTCTTTTATTCGCAATTACCGTGTTATGAGCCTGTGACGCCCCTGAAAAGTGAGCGTAACAAAGCCTGCTGTAATATTTAATCAGTTCCGAACGCCGCCGCAATGTAATCTTAAGAGTAATCTGTAATAATGTATATATATATATATATATATATATATATATAATTTGAAAAAAAAGTTAAACAACCACCACAGGGTCCCACTAAGAGCAACTGCCATCCGACAAAATGTCAATAGCCCCCAGTAGCACCGCGGTAAATCACACCTATGGCCACGTCTCACAACCGTGAGATGGGTGGTCATAGGCAACGACAAAATCACAACGACAGGCCGGCGAAACCCTCGTGTGTCTTGAGGACACGAAGCGACCCAAGGATGACAGCTTTATGCATCCATCTCGCAAGTGCCTTGGCATATTTTTGGCACGCGGGTATTGCTTTAAGGTTACGAACCAGTGATAGTTTCGCACCTCCGAGAGCACCTATCACAAGGACAATTACTTGTACCGAATATTTTGGGTGCAGTCGTTGTAGCTCTCTTTTAAGGTCTTGATACCTCTCCTCTTTTTCTTTCTCCTTTGCAGTGATGTTGTATTCGGACGGAGCCGAGAATTCGATCACGAATATAGTTCGTTTCTCGAAGTCTTGGAGAACAATGTCAGGCCTCGAGTGCGCAACGGAGACTGCTGCCCGAAAATCGTAGTTCCAGAAAATTTGGCACTTCTCGTTTCGGACAATCGACTCTATCTCTTTTGGAGCGTTCGGCAGGGCAGGGTCGCGGCCAACACCGTAAGAGCGACAAAGATGGTAATAAAGCACTCTTAGGGCCGCATTATGTCTATAGATATACGTCGTTCCCACGTGGGTCGGACACCCTGATAGTATGTGTTCTAGGTACTCAGCGTGTGCATGACACGCTCTGCACCTATCACTGGGAACTTCTTGACATAAAATGCGCTCACGGTATGCTAAGGTGGAAATGACACCGTCCTGGCATGCGAAAATAAAACCCTCTGTACCTGAATTAAGCCCTGATGATTTGAGGAAAGCAAAAGTTTGCTCCTTCGACAAGGACTGTTTTTCTACATTTCTGTGAAAGTTTCCGTGCATTTTGTTGTCGAGTAGCTCTTGGTGAAAATTTGCAACCTCTGCTTTCTTCACTTTGGTTTTTAGAAGTGAAGCATCTAGATGAAGTAATGCACTTTCCTCACTTCTGATGTTAACATTCAGGCCAAGGGTCTCGGCCGCTTGCTCCGCGGCTTTGTAAAGGAACGCTCCTTCGCCAATCATCTCGTGGTTCCTGACCATCTTTAGGAGAGGATCTCTGCCATTCGCAACGATGTAAGGTGTACTTAGCACAATCCGGTTATGAAGACACTGGAGATTCAGAAGTCCGCGTCCACCTTGACGGCGTGAAATATATAATCGCGGAACTGACGAATTGATATGCAAGCTTTTATGCATATGCATGACCTTACGTGTAATGACATCAAGGGCCTTAAGCTCGTTCTTCGTCCATTGAAGTACCCCAAACGAGTAGAGTAGAACCGGGACGGCAAGCATGTTAGTCGCTGATACTTTGTTCAACGCCGACAGATTGGAAGACCAAATATGTCGAAGAAGATGCTTGTATCTGCTTCGGAGAGACTCCTTCACTGATGTTACGTCCTGAATGCGGTTTTGAGGCACGCCCAGGTATGTATAGGTCTCTCCAGTATTAAGATGTCGGATAACACTTATATCCACAAGCTCAGGGTCCTTGGGAACGCCAGTAATCTTTCCTTTCTTCAGATAAATTTTGGCACACTTGTCCAAGCCTAAGTCCATCCCAATCTCTCCTGTGTAGTTCTTGACAATATTTATAGCAGTTTGAAGTTTGCTTCTACCAGAGGCATAGATCTTCAGGTCATCCATATAAAATACATGAGTGACCTTATTCTCGCGCTGATTAGTGTTACCACAGAGGTATCCAGGAGAATTTCGTAGTGCGAGAGATAGAGGCAAAAATGTGATGCAAAAAAGCAAAGGGCTCATGGTATCACCTTGAAAGACGCCTCTCTGGAAGGTGACGTTGTTCGTTGTCACACGATAATTTCTAGATGAGATAGTAAATCTAGTTTTCCAAAGAGGCATCAATCTCTCTATGCATCTCACTATGTGTGGATGTACCTTCAAGCTTTCCAACAGACAGATGATAAGTCTATGAGAGGTTGAATCGAAAGCTTTCCGGTAGTCAATCCAGGCCATTGACAGGACGCGCTGATGGGCTGCAGCGTCTTTACAGACACACCTGTCAATCAGCAGATTCTCTCGACAGCATGTTACACTTTTTTTCGACCCACGTTGTTCCTACATCTCTCGCCATACAGGCTCAATTCGTCGAACAATCCTGTTGTTGAGGACAGCTGTAAAGATCTTATACAGCGTGTTCAAACAAGTTCTTGGCCTGTAATTCTCTGGGTTGGACAAGTTGCCTTTTTTTGGAAAAAGTATAGTGCGTCCTAACACCAGCCACTGCGGAATGGGCGTCTCCGACTTTAAATATGAGGTGAATATGCGGGCCAAATGTTGGTGTGTAAAAGTAAACTTCTTTCACCAAAAGTTCTTGATACAATCTGGTCCAGCAGCGGAAAAGTTCTTCGTGCCTCTAAGTGCTTTTTTCACCTCTTCGGCAGTGATTGATGGACATTCCTCCTCAGATTTATATATATATATATATATATATAATTTGAAAAAAAGTTAAACAACCACCGCAGGGTCCCACTAAGAGCAACTGCCATCCAACAAAATGTCAATAGTCCCCAGTAGCACCGCGGTGAATCACACCTATGGCCATCTAAAGAATGACACTGGGACACGAAGCGGCCCAAGAATGACAGCTTTCTGCATCCATCTCGCAAGTGCCTTGGCATATTTTTGGCACGCGGGTATGGCTTTAAGGTTACGAAACAGTGACGTTTTCGCACATCCGAGAGCACCTATCACAAGGACAATTACTTGTACCGAATATTTTGGGTACAGTTGTTGCAGCTGTCTTTTAAGGTCTTGCCACCTCTCTTCCTTTTCTTTCTCCTTGGCAGTGATGTTGTATTCGGACGGAGCCGAGAATTCGATCACGAATATAGTTCGTTTCTCGAAGTCTTGGAGAACGATGTCAGGCCTCGGGTGCGCAACGGAGACTGCTTTCCCAAAATCGTAGTTACAGATAATTGGGCACTTCTCGTTTTGGACAATTCACTCTATCTCCATTAGAGCGTTCGGCAGGGCAGGGTTGCGACAAACACTGTAAGAGCGACAAAGACGGAAATAAATCACTCTTAGGGCCGCATTATGTCTGTAGATATACGTCGTTCCTGCGTGGTTCGAACACTCCGATATTATGTGTTCTAGGTACTCAGCGTGTGCATGACACGCTCTGCATCTATCCCTGGAGATTTCTTGACATAAAATGCGGTCACGGTATGCTAAGGTGTAAATCACACCGCCAGGCATGCGAAAATAAAATCCTCTGTACCTTAATTAAGCCCTTGATGATCTGAGGAAAGCAAAAGTTTGCTCCTCCGACAAGGACTGTTTTTCTACATTTCTGTGAAAGTTTCCGTGCATTTTCTTGTCGAGCAGCTGTTGCTGAAGTTTTTCAGCCTCTGCTTCCTACACTTCGGCTTTTAGAAGTGAAGCATCTAGATGGAGTGATGCACTTTCCTCACTTTTTATGTTAAAATTCAGGCCAAGGGTCTCGGCGGCTTGCTCCGCGGCTTTGTAAACGCTCCTTCGCCAATCATCTCGTGGTTCCTGACAATTTTTAGGAGAGGATCTCTGCCATTCGTAACGATGCAAGCTGTACTTAGAACAATTCGGTCATTAAGAAACTGGAAGTTCCGCAGTCCGCGTCCGCCTTGATGGCGTGAAATGTATAATCGCAGAACTGACAAATTGATATGCAAGCTTTTATGCATATGCATGATCTTACGTGTGGTGATATCAAGGGCCTCAAGCTCGTTCTTCGTCTATTGAACCACCCCAAACGAGTAGAGTAGAACTGGGAGGGCAAGCATGTTAGTCGCAGATACCTTATTCAACGCCAACAGATTGGAAGACCAAATCTATCGAAGAAGATGCTTGTATCTGCTTCGGAGAGACTCCTTCACTGATATTATGTCATGAATGCGGCTTTGAGGGACGCCCAGGTATATATAGATCTTTCCAGTATTAAGATATCTAATAACACTTATATATCTTGGCACACTTGTCCAAACCAAAGTCCATCCCAATCTCTCCTGTGTACTTCTTTACGATATTTATAGCAGTTTGAAGTTTGCTTTTACCAGGGGCAGAGATCTTCAGGTGATCCATATAAAATACATGAGTGACCTTATACTCGCGCTGATTAATGTCGCCACAGAGGTATCCAGCAGAATTTCATAGTGCGACAGATAGAGGCAGAAGTGTAATGCAAAAAAGCAAAGGGCTCATGGTATCACCCTGGCAGATGCCACTCTGAAAGGTGACGTTGTTCCTTGTCACACGATAATTTCTAGATGAGATAGTAAATCTATTTTTCCAAAGAGGCCTGAATCTCTCTATGCATTTCACTATGTGTGGATGCCCCTTTAAGCCTTCTAACAGGCATATGATTAGTCTATGAAAGGTTGAATCGAAAGCTTTCCGTTAGTCAATCCAGGCCATTGAAAGGACGCGCTGATGGGCTGCAGCGTCTTTACAGACACACCTGTCAATTAGCAGGTTCTCTCGACAGCCTGTTACACCTTTTTTCGAGCCACGTTATTCGTACATCTCTTGCCACAGAGGCTCAATTCGTAGAACAATCGTGTTGTTTAGGACAGCTGTAAAGATCTTATACAGTGTGTTCAAACAAGTTATTGGCTTGTACTTCTCTGGGCTGGACAAGTTGCCTTTTTCGGTAGGAGTATAGTGCGTCCTAACACTAGCCACCGCGGAATGGGCGTTCCCGACTTTAAATATGAGGTGAATATACGGGCCAAATGTTGGTGTGTACAAGTAAACTTCTTTCACCAGAAGTTCTTGATACAATCTGGTCCAGCAGCGGAAAAGTTTTTCGTACCTCTCAGTGCTTTTTTCACCTCTTCGGCAGTGATTGATGGACATTCCTCCTCCCATTTTATAAGGTTGTCGCAAAACTCCTTGAACCGGATGATATTGTCAGTATCTTCTTCCAACTTTAGTGTTTTCGGGATCTTGTATACCTCTCTCCAAGAAGTCTCTACCTCCTTGGGCTTGGGTGGATTTTTTACAGAAACACGGTGATCGCTGAAGAGGCGTGATGTGTCAGCGAGGAACTGTTGATTCTCCCTGATCCATCTCTCTCTCTTCTGTATTCTCCTTCTTGCCTCAGATAACAGCCATCCAATCTTCTTGTTCAGTCGATACAAGCGTCTTTTGGTCTTTTGATCCATCGTCGGTTTTAGCCTTCTGTTTCAATCAGCCAAAGCTCTCGCAGCACCATAAACTGAGCAATTGATGGTCCAGAGTTCGGACTCTTGCGAGATATCTCCACGAAGGGAGGCATCCATTTCAGCCAGATCTTGGGGCTTAGGAGGAACTTGCATGTTAAGGTTCCTCCTTGTCCTGAAATCGCGATCATCTCTCAGAAGGTGCATGCTTTCCGCCGTTGGTCCTAATGTCGCTTCCTCATCTTCGTCTGCAGCTTGATCAATCAGCGGTGGGGGAAGCGCTTCGCGTACATATCCATTTTTTCGGAGGTACTCGGCTTGATTTCGCAAAGACTGATGCGAAACATGCTGAAGCTCTGGGTGTTTCTGGCACCACAGAGTGTGCATATTCGCCATAAAGCCTCGGTGAACATGGATAATGCTGGTATCGTAGCAGTCTAGCAAGTCATCCTTGAGTTGATCTGTCCACTCAATGTGGGCGTTTCGCCGGTTCGTCGTCGTGTTTTTAACCGCAGCTACAACTTTTTGCTGATTTGGTTTTGTCATTGTTGTTCCCACGAGCAGCTAGGAGAAGGGTTCGTCCATCCTTGTAGTGCCCCGCGTGCAAGGTTAAGGCTGCATACTCTGAGAGGTCGCCCGGTATCCCAGAGTTACCGTTTAAGACACCTCACCCAGGTGCCATTCAGCTTTCGGCACGGTTGTTACGCCTCCGCTTAGGGGTTATTCCTTCGGGATCATCCCTGGACAATTGTCCGCAACTGCTTATTAATTATTGTAACCATATTCAGCAGAAACCCTTGGTACAGGGACCCCATCCGCAACCCGAGGACGCGTTCGGTGGCTTTGTCATAGGCCCTTTAGTGCTATTTCAAAGGAATCGAAACCGAAACCGAATATATATATATATATACAATATATCATTGGAAAAAGGGGTTAAACAACCACCGCAGGGTCCCACTGGCAGCAACTGCGATTTAAAAATGAAACGAAGCGACCCAAGGATGACAGCTTTCTGCACGCATCTCGCAAGTGCCTCGCAAGTGATAGTGTAGGAAGGCCTATCGTTATGTCCTCGTGTGGCGCGTCGCGTCGCTCAAAGTCAAACCCAAGTGGCCCGGGGCCTTCCCACTTTCCGGCGAAAGATATTTTCTCTCTTGCTTATTGCAGCCCGGTGCCAAATATATATAACACAAACACTAGTACACAATAAGGTTCGTTTTCACTCGAGAAATGCCAAGACCTGACCGGCGACGTGCGCGTACCAGACGGCTGGAGGTTCATGCCTTGTCCGCGTGGAGCGCTATATCACTGATTCAATCAATGATTTTGCGTCACTGGTATATTCAGTTACGTTATTTTAGTTGAGTCACTCACTGATTCACCCAGTCAAAGTGGGAAAATCACTGGTTTACCAGTGATAATTCAAAATACTGATTCGACCAGTGACAATTTCACTGGTTCAGTTTAAGAGTTTTTCTTTTCATCATGAAAAATAACATTAAAAACAAAAATGAAAAATTTGTGGAAAAAAGACAGGTAAAAAAAAAGATAGACAAAAGTTGTTCACCCAGAAAGGAGATACAGATTTATTATAATTTATTACATTCTCGTAATTTATGATTGAGAAATGATTAGAATTTTTCGAAATTTGTCACCACAGTTTTTTGATGGATCCCCACGTTTCAAGACAACGTTTATGGTTTTATCCCTTGGAAATGCTATCCAAAAATCGAATATTCCATTTATGGGTGATTCTTCACATACAGGGCACTTTTGTGTCTCGGACCTCTAGTAACTAAACTAATTAATGTTTCTTTATAAAACTTGGCCAACTTCTTCATTTCAGCACAATACAATACCAAGTTTAGAGACATGTATTTATTACATAGTGAATTATCTGTAAACGTATAATCGATAGTTTGAAAGTTTGACTCAAGAACTATAAAATTCATAAGAAATATTTGAAATTATCTGATATATTAGTAGAGAAAATTGAATTATACACGTGTCTCCCTAACTGTTTTCGATGGTTACGGTAAACGAATCTCCCATACCTTTCATCAGCTTTTAATTATTTTGTAGGTCCTATCTTCGCACAATATGTATTTTTATTAGTATCGGATACCGTACCTGTTAAGAACTTTTATATTTCATAATAAAAATCAATGAAAAAAATGAAAATTCCGTGTAGCACATAATAAAAGAATTTTTGTCAGAAGGATTTATTGATTACTTTTGACTTCAAAGCGTAAAAAGTAATTCTGTATGGTTTTCGGATACCGTAAAATCGGATACCATAACCTGCTTTTCGCTACCAGGGACGAAACGCAGCTAATCGAAACCTTTTTCCAAATAATTTTATTAAAAATGAACGTCAATCGAGAATTAAAATTTTTTACATACGAGTTCTGCATACAAAAAATAAAGCAATTAGAGGGTTGATAAATATAAGGGAAATAAACATTTGATAATTAATAATTTTGTTCGCTCCACGGCCCTGACTGTGTTGTTTGTATAATTTTTGGTTGCATTGATAGATTTCGCGATGGATTCTGTATCTCAGTATCAAGAATACGTTTCAAAATTAAACCTGAAGCCTAAAATAAACATAAAAATTAATTAGAATGGCACGCTATAAAAGTAAACCATCTGACTCTTAGAATGTTAATGAAAAACAAAAATGGTCAAAAAGTCTTTAAAAATACTTAATTTTGCCACTCATTTCTTGTCACGTATTATACTTTTACAGTGAAGATTATAATTTAGAATAATAATCGTAAAACTAAAAAAATATTTCAAATTTGAAAAAAATATTTCAGATTTGAAAAAGATAATAAAATTTGGAAAAACTTTGCATTTTTCAAACAAAACTATTCTTCCCTGCCATGTTACGTTTATTCTATTAATATTTTACAGTATTGTTTTACTTTACGTACAATCAGAGAAAATCACCCGGAAAATCAAAAATTGAAAAAGTTTTTACGTGCTACAGGTTCTTCAAGTGAGAATTAAGCGTGAATATTCATAGGGTCCCTTTCTTTAAAGCCAATGAACCTAACCATGATGAAATAAAAAAAATTTGTCTGTCAATAATCGAGCTCGAGGCGCGAGTGTTCAGTGTTGTGAAATTCAGACTATGAATATGCATACAAATACTGGAATCTACAAGAGAAGTTTTTGATAAAGTTTTATTCAAGCATTCTTAGTGCAAAAAATACATGTCCGAGCGCGAAGCGCGAGATATGACAGACGCGCGCCCTGGGCACGATCAAACTTGCGAGCCGCGCGCATGGCGCGCGATCAGAATGTGCCCGTACAGCGGGCAGATTTTATATTTTAAAAATTGCACGAGATGGTCGTTTGGAACCCTCAAGTGATCACGCGGTATATTTTTGCTAAGCCTTTCGAAATATCAAAGGGAGTGAAAGACTTGCCCGCATCCAAATTGTCGGGATTGGGAATGTCGTCCTTCTAAAGTATGCAAAGTCATGTGTAAAGGAGAGAACTGCACTTCTTTTTGCTGGGTTGCCCTTTGGCATAGTTTTATGTGGTATACTAGGCAATGTTTTAGGAAGTAGAGCCACTCAACATTTCTCTCAGAATTCAAAATGGCGGCTATATAAAAAAAAGTCTTTTTATTTTTTCTTGGAAAAGATTGATTTGATCGTGAAAATGCGTACAAAAAAAATATACATGACAGGATATAAACAATTCGAGATGTACGTGCTCCCTATTATTTTTATTAATGGATTTCTGAATGCAAAACATTGCTCCTTGCTCGAATAAGGTTGGCTAACAGGGATTCATCGTGGCTCAGATGGTACCGTGATTGTCTTATGTTCCAACTCTGGAACTTTGGTAGCTTCGCTGGCGCGGGTTCGATTCTTAAAGCAGGAAGCGAGGCTAGATGTGTTTGTAGAACGCTTCGATTTTGTCCCTTGGTATACTACCGCACAGATACCCTAAATTTTATAATTATGTAACCTCATATTACAGTCCTTAATGACCCTGGCATTTGATGCCACTATAAACATTTAATTAATAACAAAAGGTGAGCTAACCCAGTTGACGTCAGTTGTATGTCTATATCAAATTTTTCATGTAGAATTTAATTTTGTAGAATCCCTACCGCCCCATTTATATCTGTTGTTAGTTCATGATGTAAATTTTTCTTCGCACAACTTCACGCTTTCAATTTATAAGAAACAAAAGCCTATCGCAATGAAAACAAAAGCCAGGCATAAATAAATGAAACTCATATTGCGATGAAAACATCAGCTCTACCAGCACCAAGGAAACATGCGTAGCTAGCGTACGAACAGGAAACAAAAGAAAAAATGCAATTTCTTTATTGATAATTTTATTTTGAAAGACTTGCGGCTATTTCAATTTTTGAGTAAAAAAATGTTTGTCCAACCCCTACAATGGAGAAGCGACTTCGGAGGCTCGTCTCGAGACAAATAAGTTGTCGATTCCTCAACTGATGACGTCAAAGTGGTCGAAGTTAGTTTACCTTTCTCACTAGTGGGAAAAGTGGCAGGTGTGCCTCGCCGTTAACTCATTTTTCTCTTCTGGATAGGCTAACACGATACTTGTTGTCGAAGAGATAGCGAATGGACGTTTTGTCCCAGAGCATGCTTAGGGTCGTTTTTCTCGCGATATCGCTGCCTTTGCTGCCACGGCCTTGATAGTGATATGGAGAGACTCTAACCCTATTGTTGCCCCCAATGCCACCGTGGCTGTCGACTTCGAGGCACCAGTGACGCCTTTTAGAATCAGTCCTCTAATTCCTTCCAGTCGAGACTTCACAGTAGACAGTTCGACCCTGCTCGGCCAAACCACCACCGCATAGGTTAGCCTGGGTCGCAGGATCGCTGTATAAATCTACATAAGCGTCTCCGGTTTCAAGCCCCAGCTTTTATCTATGGCTCTTCTACAGAGCCATAGGGTTACGACGAGCTTTCTGCACTTGTTTTGCAGGTGCTCGTTCCATAACAGCTTCTTATCTAGCATGCCTCCTAGATATTTAGCTCGTTCTTTGATTTCCAGTTGTTGTACTTCTAATTTCAGTCTACTCTCGGTTCCCAGCTTGCACCGTCTGGTGAATACAAGCGCGCCCGTCTTACTCGGATCGACCGATAATCCGTTCTTCTTGCATCAAGAATCCACCATCCCCAGTGCTTACTACATTACCCAGAAAAGCGCTTCCTGATGCCAGCCGCGAACGATGACCAGTATATCCTCCATCTAGCCTTTAACGCAGTAGCCCTGACTCGTGAGTAGATGAAGCAGTTCATCCACTACCGTGGACATCTTGTGTCAACAGTTCCACATAAAGTAGTATCATTCTTAGCCGTTGTTATGTTCCTGTTGTCCAGCATGTGGCAGGTCCATTCCACGACTGCAGTTGGTATACCATGTACAAACATGGCCGCGGTGATCACCTCTCTAGAGATGTAGTTGAAGGCTCCTTCAATGTCCATAAAGGTTCCAATCGCGAAGCCCTTTTGCTTTAGTTGTCCTTCGATTAGGTTTACCGCTCCGCTTGGGGCCGTTTCGGTCGACTGTTCAGCCCCATAGGCGTGTTGCTGCTAATGAAGTGGCCTACCTGATAAGACCTTGTCACGCATATATCTATCCACAAGTCTTTCCACCGTTTTTAGTAGGAAAGATGTCAGGCTGATGGGAAGGAAATCCTTGGTTGTAGTATAACCGATGCTGCCTGCTTTCGGAATGGAGACTACTCGCGTACCTCTCCATACCGTCGGGATACATCCCAGTGTCAGACTAGCCCCAGCAAGTCCCACGAGCGGCCTTAAGATGGTCTCTCCGGCCTTCTGTAAGAATACCGGGTATATGCTATCTGGACCAGGAGAATTGTATGGACTATAAGACTCCAGGGCCCACCTGACCCTGGAGGGGGTAACAATCTCTTGGGCTAGCCGCTGTTGCAGGTACAGTTGAGCCACACATGGCTTTAGTTGCCTCAGAGGTATCGCCTCCTCTTCCCGAGACCTCATGAAGCTCATAAAATGTGCCTTGATCAGGGGATTCCAGGTCTCATCGAGCGCCACTGAGTATAGTGCATCCGGCAATTTCAGAGTGACGAGAATAGCATCCGGATTTCGAGAGAGCAGCTTGTCCAGTCTAGCCGCCTCTACCCCTTTCTCAATGTCTGTGCAAAAGTTGGTCCAGCTTTATTGTTTGGCCTTACATATTTTATATCTGCATTCATCCCTCATCGTTGTAAATGAAGTCAATAGTTCATCCGTTTTGCCAGTACTGGCACGTCCAAACCTTTTTCTGGTTTCCCTGCGAAGCTCTTCGAGTTTTCCGTTCCACCAGTGTGTCTCCACAGTCTTTCGGACTCTTGTAGGTCGAAAGTTATTTGATAAATAGATTTGGTGGCCTGCATGAAAATATTGGCTGTCAACTCCAGAAAGTCCAAGTCTCTAATTGACCTGGGCAGCTCCAAAAGTGCACTCTTTATTTCAGTGGAATACTGGTCCCAGTCCGGTCTTCTTGGATTTCTGGTCAACGTAGAGCCCGTGGGTACGGTATATTCCAACTCGAACTCTATCTGTCAGTGATCTGAGAGTGTGCGTTCGTCTGATACTCTCTACTTTTTGACATTGTCTCTAAAACTACCGGTACAGAGGGTAATGTCAATGACTTCTTTTCTGACTGAGTTATGAAACTTCGGGGTATTCCTCGTGTTGACAATATCTTGATTAGTAGATAGTAATTAAATATTCCAATAGATCATTATCTTTTGAGCTAGTGCCAGTGCTACCCCACAAAGTATGGTGGGAGTTAGCATCGCACCCCAACAGAAGAGGAAGACCCCTTACCTGGCAGTATCTCACCAGTATACGTATTTCTTCTGGTGAGTTGGTTTCGCTGTCATCTAGAAAGTAGGCTGATCCGATCACTACCTTTCCAATTCCTCTAAGATCTGTTGCTATCACCATCAGATCCCTCGAACATAGTTCTAGCAGCGGGACAACGTTGACTCCCTTCGCCAGTATGCAGGTCCTTGGTTTGGATGCCCTGCATTCCTAGAATACGGGATACTGAAAATAATTTATATGGAAACACGAAGACGAACCAGCGAAACGCTTGCACTGAGTGGACAAATCGAAAAAAGGATGACTTGATGGAGTGCTACGATGCCAGCATTATCCCTGTTGAGGGAGGCTATATGGCACGTTTTGCATCAGTCTTTGCGAAATCAACCTGCCTACGTATTATAGAGTGGAAAAAATATAGAGAATACGACGGAGAGTTGAATAAGTGGTTTCGGTTTTGATTTTCAACATTAAACTCGATGCTTCTGAAGGCCTTGACCTTCTTCTTTTCGAGCTTCCCTTGATCTTCTTCTCGAATGAAAATGTACTCAAAATTGACGCAGTTTCCTTAGTTTCTCGTGCTCAAATATGTTTCCAAAGAATTTGTGCATATGCAATCAGGTCTCAGATCTCTTACTCTTCAAAAATAATGAAGATGCTTTCACACGGTGGTCCCCACTCGGGCCCATTACTATCCAAGGTCTTTTGTTTTAGGCGTCATTCACTCTATTCACATTCTTTTTATAAACTATTTGTCGCCACACTTTTCTGCCCTGGCATACTTTTCTAGCTTCCTTCACGTCCATGCATTTTTTCATGCAAGCTCTCGTGTTTCTATGACTTCTTATGTCTCTTCGGATTAATGTCTCATTCACAGATTCTAAACATTCTTTCGGTGGTCTACCTCTGGGCATTCTGCCATTTAGTTCACCTTTATACACTTGTTTGGTCAGTCGTTCATCTTTCATTCTTTCAACATGTCCGAACCATCTTAACTGATTTCTTTACCATATGTCAACTAGTGTCTCTCCTGTACCACATTCTTTAAGGATTATCTCGTTTCGGACTTTTTCATCAGTGTTTTCTCGCATATTGTGCACAGATATTTCATGTCAATCACGTTAATTTTACTCTTGTCCGTTTCTTGACAGATCCATGTCTCGCTACTGTATGGTACAGCCGGTACAAATATAGTATTATGTATGGCCATTTTAGCTTTTTTTTATTTGTTTTTACTTCTGAGAATGGACCCTGCTCTACCGATAATCTTCTTACCCTCATTTATGCGCCTACCTAACTCCCCATCTATTTTTCCATACATATATATATATATATATATATATATATATATATACGTATATATATATATATATATATATATATATATGTATATATATATATACATATATAATTTAAAAAAAAGTTACACAACCCCCAGTCGCAACGCGCTAAATCACACTTATGGCCACGTCTCATAACTGTGAGATGGGTGGGCATAGGCAACGACGAAATCACAACGACAGGCCGCCGAAACCCTCGTGTGTCTTGAGGACACGAAGCGACCCAAGGATGACAGCTTTATGCATCCATCTCGCAAGTGCCTTGGCATATTTTTGGCACGCGGGTATTGCTTTAAGGTTACGAACCAGTGATAGTTTCGCACCTCCGAGAGCACCTATCACAAGGACAATTACTTGTACCGAATATTTTGGGTGCAGTCGTTGTAGCTCTCTTTTAAGGTCTTGATACCTCTCCTCTTTTTCTTTCTCCTTTGCAGTGATGTTGTATTCGGACGGAGCCGAGAATTCGATCACGAATATAGTTCGTTTCTCGAAGTCTTGGAGAACAATGTCAGGCCTCGAGTGCGCAACGGAGACTGCTGCCCGAAAATCGTAGTTCCAGAAAATTTGGCACTTCTCGTTTCGGACAATCGACTCTATCTCTTTTGGAGCGTTCGGCAGGGCAGGGTCGCGGCCAACACCGTAAGAGCGACAAAGATGGTAATAAAGCACTCTTAGGGCCGCATTATGTCTATAGATATACGTCGTTCCCGCGTGGGTCGGACACCCTGATAGTATGTGTTCTAGGTACTCAGCGTGTGCATGACACGCTCTGCACCTATCACTGGGAACTTCTTGACATAAAATGCGCTCACGGTATGCTAAGGTGGAAATGACACCGTCCTGGCATGCGAAAATAAAACCCTCTGTACCTGAATTAAGCCCTGATGATTTGAGGAAAGCAAAAGTTTGCTCCTTCGACAAGGACTGTTTTTCTACATTTCTGTGAAAGTTTCCGTGCATTTTCTTGTCGAGTAGCTCTTGGTGAAAATTTGCAACCTCTGCTTTCTTCACTTTGGTTTTTAGAAGTGAAGCATCTAGATGAAGTAATGCACTTTCCTCACTTCTGATGTTAACATTCAGGCCAAGGGTCTCGGCCGCTTGCTCCGCGGCTTTGTAAAGGA
>CAKNYM010050834.1:288630-328521 GCA_932195095.1 Andricus curvator | reverse complement strand
CTTGGCATATTTTTGGCACGCGGGTATGGCTTTAAGGTTACGAACCGGTGATAGTTTCGCACCTCCGAGAGCACCTATCACAAGGACAATTACTTATGCCGAATATTTTGGGTACAGTCGTTGTAGCTCTCTTTTAAGGTCTTGATACCTCTCCTCTTTTTCTTTCTCCTTTGCAGTGATGTTGTATTCTGATGGAGCCGAGAATTCGATCACGAATATAGTTCGTTTCTCGAAGTCTTGGAGAACAATGTCAGGCCTCGAGTGCGCAACGGAGACTGCTGCCCGAAAATCGTAGTTCCAGAAAATTTGGCACTTCTCGTTTCTGACAATCGATTCTATCTCCCTTGGAGCGTTCGGCAAGGCAGGGTCGCGGCCAACACCATAAGAGCTACAAAGATGATAATAAAGCACTCTTAGGGCCGCATTATGTCTATAGATATACGTCGTTCCTGCATGGGTTGGACACCCTGATAGTATGTGTTCTAGGTACTCAGCGTGTGCATGACATGCTCTGCAACTATCACTGGGAACTTCTTGACATAAAATGCGGTGACGGTATGTTAAGGTGGAAATGACAACGTCCTGGCATGCGAAAATAAAACCCTCTGTACCTGAATTAAGCCCTGATGATTTGAGGAAAGCATAAGTTTGCTACTTCGACAAGGACTGTTTTTCTACATTTCTGTGAAAGGTTCCGTGCATTTTCTTGTTGAGTAGCTCTTGGTGAAAATGTTCAACCTCTGCTTTCTTCACTTTGGGTTTTAGAAGTGAAGCATCTAGATGAAGTAATGCACATTCCTCACTTCTGATGTTAAAATTTAGGCCCAGGGTCTCGGCCGCTTGCTCCGCGGCTTTGTAAAGGAACGCTCCTTCGCCAATCATCTCGTGGTTCCTGACCATCTTTAGGAGAGGATGTCTGCCATTCGCAACGATGTAAGCTGTACTTAGAACAATCCGGTTATGAAGACACTGGAGATTCAGAAGTCCGCCTTGGCGGCGTGAAATATATAATCGCGGAACTGACGAATTGATGTGCAAGCTTTTATGCATATGCATGATCTTACGTGTAGCGACATCAAGGGCCTTAAGCTCGTTTTTCGTCCATTGAACTACCCCAAACGAGGTAATAAGTAGAAAATTATTAGTTCGTCTGACAAGAGTGGCACTTAATAGAATTTTCCCTTCGTATTCAGCGATTTGGTGGCACTAAAAAGGGCCGATTGTTAGGGGGTTCTGAAAAGAACCTATGAATTGTTTAAAAGTTGATGATTAGAAGCATGGAACTCCTAGATCCGTGGGTCCCATCTACTTCTATTTCTTCGACTTGTGACTGGCTGTTCGGATGAATTGTTCAAAAGTTGATGATTAGAAGCATGAAACTCCTAGATCCGTGGGTCCCATCTACTTTTATTTCTTCGTCACGTGGCTGGCTGTTCGGCGATGGCGTTTTTCTCCAGTCGCACGATGATTGATCGAACCCGTGACGTTAAAGGGTATAGTCTGAAGATATACACTCGGGGTGCTTACGGAACTTTGATTCTTTTGATAAGCATTTTTCTTGGCTGAAAATGTCACGAGATACCGAGGGTCTTGCGTCGATAATACGGTTGACGCGCTGGGAATTACGTGGCGGCGCAAACTCCTCACTTATACCGCTGTCCCGTAGGATCCGAACTCGAGGCGTATGGTGGGTGTTTTCAATGACGCGGGGTCCTGTTTTTTTAGGAGTGCTTTTTAAGGGGGAGGCGTAGGAGCTGGTTTGGTCATCCGCGTCCGAGACGTCGCTGTTTTCGGCCGCATATGGGTTTTTAATGGGTCTAGAATTGTACCGTGGGAACTCCGTGTCGTAAAGGGCATCACTTGTAGAAGGTCCTGCGTCGGATTTCGGAGGCGGGCTGCGCGAGAGGCTGTCCGGATCGGCTGGCCTAAAATAGGGCGTTCCCGGACGAGATACTCAGCGAGATCGTCGAAAGTGTCAATCTTCAACGCTGTGGGACTTAGTGGAGATAAAGATCGAGAAGGCGAAACAGTTTGTTCAAGGGTCACTAGGGGCTCGGGGCCTACTTTTCATTCTCGTTGGTAGGGGGGGGGGACTCGCATTGTGCCAGGGCAGCCTTCCGCTTCGCGGCGATGCGTTTTCGCATGCTGGGCCGATTTCTAGTTTCGCGGCTAGGATTTTCTCCCGGCATGATTCAAAATCTCTTATCCAGGGGGGGGGGGCCCACAAGAACTTATCCGCGGCGGATCGCGCACTGACAAAGCTCCTCACACAGGGTACATTCGATAACGGTACAACACCAAAAAAAAGGTTGAAGTTACACGCGTAGGAGCAACTCCGAAGAACGGGGCGTAATTATGGCATCCTGGAACGTTGCAGGAAGTCGTGGGGTCGGGCTGAGCGTACGAGGCCGAACACAGGTAACTCACTGACGCGCTGGTGGGGGGGGGGTTCCTGATGCACTGGGAAAACACGCACTCCTCGATGTTGACGTGCTTCGGGGGACGGTTACGGATTCGACACTTACAGCTCGCGTACTAGGACACTGGAGAAGTGGGGAGACTCTCTCACTGGCCACTTTATCCTTTGGTGAAATCGCCTGGGTGTGGTCCTCCTCCTCCCTCTGAAGTGTGTTGGCCGCTACACGACGCTTGGTCGCTAGCCTTCCACGAAGATTAGGGCGAAACCTCTTCTTTTCCGGGACCTTGACTTCCATGAGGCCTCAATCCGGGGGTGGGTTCCCTAAATAAAAAGCAACAGAATCACAAAATGCAAAGAAGATTAATAGCCTGGGAAGCAGGAAGGAGTGATGAAAAGAAAAACACAGGGGATGAGGATTGGTCCTCGTCAAAATACAACTTTTATTCGGACCCGCTGGGACCTCAGAAAATGGGTACCAGCTGAGTCCTCAGACGAGGCGTTTCTAGACCCGTTGCCACGTTGGCAGCTGAGCGAAAAAATAGGCTGAAAATAAAATAAAAATTATTATTTATTACAATTTTCGGGTATATTTATTCATGTTTTAGAACAAAGAACACTTATCTCGTACAGTGGGAGGGGATCAGGAGTGGTCCCTGTCGAAATGTACCTTTTATTGGGACCCGCTGGGACTTCAGAAAATGGGTACCACCAGCTGAGTCCTCAGAAGAGGCGTTCGACTAGAACTCGTGGTAGGCCCGTTGCCAAGTTGGCAACTGAGCGTAAAATGCGCTGAAAATAAAACAAAAATTATTTATTACAATTTTCAGGTATATTTATTCGTGTTTTAGAACAAAGAACACTTCTTTCGTACAAGGGGGAGGGGGGAGTGGTCCCCGTCGAAATACAACTTTTATTGGGACCCGCTGGGACCTCAGAAAATGGGTACCAGCTGAGTCCTCAGAAGAGGCGTTCGACAAGAACTCGTGGTAGGCCCGTTAACAAGTTGGCAACTGAGCGTAAAATAGGCTGAAAATAAAACAAAAATTATTAATTTCAATTTTCGGGTATATTTATTCATGTTTTAGAACAAAGAACACTTCTTTCGTACAAGGGGGTGGGGGAGTGGTCCCCGTTGAATACAACTTTTATTGGGTCTCGCGGGGACCCTACATAACACTTTTTCTATAGTAACCTCAAGATTTGGAGTAACGCCCGAGGTGACGCCCCCCGGCGCCCCCCACCCCCCTTCGCTAAAAGGTATTACATATTTTTTGAATGGCGCCTTATGTGTTCGATAACATAGAGTTTAAAATAGTGAATTAGCGGCCTCTAAGTGGTCATCTGTGATTTTTTGCTGACTAGTATCCTTACTAGTATGCGACACATTACTTGTGCAAATATGAGCGTGCAATCCTTATATTGACATAGTGTGCTTTAAAAAATTTGCTCTGCAACTCATTTGCTTATAATTCACATTTATGTATGTCTTTAATGTAACTAAATTATTTAAGCTTAAAAAAGCATGTTTCAAATCTGTATCACATCTGTGGTAACAATGCGGTACAACTTTTAAAGTGTTGACAGATACATTATTTTAATGCAATTCAGTATATATTATGAGTATATGGGCAATTCTCCAGAACCTTAAGATTTTCGTAAAATAAATTTTGACAAATAAAGAAATAGCGGCACACATTACCTTTCTTATATCGCTTCTCTGGACGGCCACAATTATATTCATGCTCTTAATTAATGTTTTTTTTTAATATGTAAATTTGAGGTTATTCGCTGCATTTTCTAAACAAGTAAACCAGTGGAAAGCTATTCTATTTTTAATTTCTGGACAGCTCATAATGCACAATTTTCAAATAAAATATTGTCACCTAATCTTTCTCCTTTTCCATTCTCCTCAAAAAATATTTTCTGATGTTTCGTATATCATTTTTCGAACATTTCGAACGACCGTGACAATAACAGGTTATAAATTCCCTAGCCACTGCATACTTCACACATTTGAATTTTTGATATCGTTACACTAGCGACAATCAATTCAATTGTCCCTAAAAAAATCATTTGTAAACGCTTTTGGCCGTGTAGAAGTCAAAAATGTTACCGCTACAACAGCGACACGTAAATTTGGGGACAAACTTTACGATATAATTACAATTTTCTTATACATCCTGTGTGACTGTTATTAATGTAAGTAGATTATAAAATCATTTTTAAACAAAATATTTGATTTTCAGATTCTTATCTTACAAAATATACGAATGGCAAAATTTAAAGTGTGTATAAATTTAAAATTGACACTCTATGAAAATGACATTTCGCATATATCGGAGATGAATTTACCGTTTGCATTACAAGTTTGTGTGTGCAAACTATTGTTCGATGTAATTTTTGTTACAGGTAAACGTAACTTATAGTTAATTGATCTCACTCCTATCATCAAACACCAATAAATAACTATGATATTAAGTTTAAAGGTTACTGAGAATTGCCCATATACGTGGAGAATCAATCTCAATTTTTACGGTCGTACATGAGATTCCAAATAGTTCGAAGTTTCCGAATTATGTTTTCCAACTACGCGTGTAAGTGGACTCAAAAGTCCAGACACTGCACCCAGCTTCTATCACCATTTCAAGGCGGAAGTTCGACAATCGACGACATAGAGGTCGCTGTGCGTTATTTATATCGCTAAGTGCTCCCGATCGTTCCTTGCTTGGCTCTTGCTCTTTCGTCCACTTTCCTGGTGATTTATCGTTCTGCGACTGTACTCGTAACTGTACTCATGGAACAACTACTGTGGTTGTATATAACACTGTTTTTCACATTTTGTTTCGCACGTTGCAGGAGCGAAAATATTTAAAAGGATTCCGCACCGAGAAGATAGAAGCTTTAATTTATCGCTTACGATACTGAATCTTACATTTTAATGCAGGGATTTGTGCATGTTTGTAAAATAAAATTATATTCTTAATATGCCAAGAACAGTGGAAAAGGAAGGCAGTAATTGCATCAGACTGGAAATGTTGTACTGTATTTTCACTTTGATATGAATAATGGTATAGGATAGAGTTATAGACCTTCATATAGTAAAGTAAAGAACAAGAAGTGAGAGAAATTTTACATTTTACATTATTCAAGTTCCGATGTCTCATATTTCTCCTACTTTATTTTTGTCTCAACGTACCTTATTTTCAATTTTTTTCCTATTTTCTATTCTCGAACCATAAACATACAAATTTTAAATTATGCAGATTGAAAGGTATACTGAAAAAAATGGTTGGTTGGGACAACTAATAAAGCAGTAGGGCCAACTACTTTAGTTTGTGATATATGACGCTACTACTTAAGTGGTTGTGGTTACTACTTTTATTTCTGAGAATAGTAGTAATTGTACTTGCAACTTTATTTGTTGTCGCAACAACTTCTAATGGGAGATAATCATTTTCAGGTAGTTGTACTTACTACTTCAATTAGTAGTTCTTACTATTAAATTAGTAAGCCTGACAATTAAATGAATATAGTTCTGAGTACACTCACAGTAGTAATCCTAAATATCATAATTGGTATAGTTTCAACTCTTAAACAAAAAAATACCTCAATAATTCGAAATCCATTTCCCCTCAATTAGAGTATAAAAACTTGAAGAATTCCTGTTAAAAAAGAAACTGAAACGTAGGTAACAATGAGCACACCGATCATAAAAGGGCGTCTCCGCGCAAAATCCGGTAAAGAATTGTCCACAGGCAGAAAGTGGAAGAAAAAAAAAGTAATCTTCGTCAAATTATTTATTTAAAAATTATTTCATTCATATTCCCGTTAACACTTAATTTAAATTTTCGTCTGCGTGATGTCGCATGATAATAACAAAATTAATGAGGAAAAAGAGTTAAAAAATTGTTTTTTTACTGCTTTGAGCTGTGGCTTGTGGGGATGGTTTTTTCGTTGACTATCAATTATGTAGGCATAGAGTAATGGTTAAGACTCCCGACTGCTAGGCGATAGATTCAGGTATAGATGTAGGTTCGAAACCTCGTAGCGTTAGAAATTTTATTTATTATATGATGTTTAAAAATGTGATATATGTATTCATTCTAAGCAGGATCATTTATAGACAAAATACTCGCAATCAATCGCTTTTTATTTTTCGAATGCCAGTGGTGTATTTCCAGCTGGGTAGTACCAAGCTTCAAAAATCAAAGTCGGTCCCACATTGTTGTCCAAGGTTGGGCCGACATCATCTTAATAGATGGGCCATATATGGGACCAAATGTCGGGCCGACGGTTGGCCCGACCGTGGGCCGACGCGACGGTCACTTCGCATCTGGTTGATGATATGCATTGCTATTGAAACATACGTATTTTCATTGTCTTGTTTTCTTAATTAAAAAACGTGCGCGCTCTATTGGAAAATGTTGAAAAGCAAATTTTTAGACCTAAACTTGGGGAACAGTTGTGTGCTTAAACATGTTATTTTATTTAGTGCTGTTTTTTAAAAAATGTAGTATTTTTAATGTTATTTTTTACGATTCAAACAAAAACTACGCGTCCTATCCAAAAATGATTCTTAACAAATTTGTAGATATTTTTTGATTGATCAATATTTCTCCATTCATTTTTTTTCTTATCCTGTTTAATTTTATTACAAAATGGAATTTTTGATTTTGTAGTATCTTTTTTCGTGGTTAAAACCACAGCCGTTGATGAAAAATACTGGTTAACAAACTCGACCTTCCTTTGTGGTCCATAAAAACGTGTGCCAAAGCGGAATCTAATACAATTAGTCTTCTAAAATTCATTCTGTACACAGGCGACGACAACGACAGATAGACACCATCGTAAAACCTGTTTTTTCGGATTCAGGGGTCTCGAAACGCAGATATTTATTGAAATACGCGATAGTCAGTTTTCTCATAAAGCTAATATGTTCTCATTATGATGAGAATATAAGAATCCTTCTTTATATGAAATACTTGATTTTATGTTAAATGCTTTTAAAGTAAAAAGCATTGGAATCTTGTAAGCTTCCAGTTTTATAGAATTTACAAGCTGTGTCAACCCAAATTTGAAATTAATTCAATGCATAGCAATATTTCAATATGTCGGCTATCTTATTTACTTAGAATTTTGTTATTTCAATCGATGTTTCATATAATCTTAGTTCATTTTTTAATTGAAATTGAAATTGAAAAGCAGGAATTTCTTTATATAATCCTATAATTGAATGATTCAATTTTAATGAAGTTTCAATTTTGAAAATTTTTTGGAATAAAATGGGTATGAAAAAATTCAGAATCTTTAGACCCTTAATTAAATCATGATCTTTGCAGTTTATTTGATAAAGTCTTCTAAATTTTTTCTTAGACAAATTTGGATTGTATATGTTTTCAAAGGCTCAGCAAATTATTTTATTTTTATGAGGTTCATAAAAGTTAGATTTTCTCATAGATTAACTGGAATTAAAAATCCATATAAATTTATCAAATAAGAGCGATTTTTGCGAAACTCTGAGAATAACGTTTTTTTTAAACTGACAACATACGTTCTAGGTGGGGTAAAATATACCTTAAAATCGTAATAATTCAAAAATCTTTTAAAACACAAAAAATTAAATAAAATTGTTAAAAATCTTACATTTTATTATAATATATGTACATTATTTTGATGGTAAATTTCTCATTTATTTATTTTGAAATATTCTTCTTTTATTCTTCAAATTTATAGTTTACTGCTTTTTTCTCTTCTATTGAAAATTCCATATTTTTGTAAAAACGTTATTCATTTTTTACACTATTATTTGGCATAAAAATGACCTATTTCGTTTAGCTGCTTTCAAAGGTACTGTGAACTATCTTTCGACAATATTGTTTCTAACTTCATCAATTTTTAAGCAAATTGCCTGGATGGATAAAAAACAGATTCTGCATATATACAGGATATTCTCGTTCGCTCAGTTACTCTTTTTCGTTCACGGAAAAGCGTTTTACACCCTTCACATTATGACGACCCAGTTTGTCAGCACATCTCGGTAATGAAGTCAGATTATAGATGAATTCACGCCCCTATTCTGCAGCTTTACTCCACGAGATAATGTCGGTGGTCGTATAGAAAATACTGAGCCGTGCAATAGGATGCGGCTTTAATATAATCCTGCAGAGCTTCTTCAAACGATCCTTGCATGCAATCATAAATATATGAATTGCAATACATTATATGCTCGTGTGTAACCGATAGGCTCACAAATTGCGCAGTTGATAAAGCGCTATAGAAACTTATAATATTGCGGCATTCATCCTACATAACTTATCATAGTCCTAAATAAATAAAATTCTTTTGTAACTTAAATAATACATATTTTAATTGTATAAAAGTAGGTATTCTTTGAAAAAAGTTACAGTTGTGTTTTAATTGTTTGAAAAATTTGTAAATAAAAAAGCTATAACTTTCTGTAGTAAAATTCGGGAATTATTTGACGAATACTGTTTAAATTAATTAGAAGCCTATTAATTGCAAATCTAATTATAATAACAAAAGTGGTTTAATTGCTTAAGCATTAGCATTAGCATTGGTACAAAACAAACATATTTCCAACAGAGAAATGCAATTCCATTACGTAATACAATTCTACTATAATAAGTATTTATCTGAACAGAAATTGATGACTTCTACGTATCATAATGTAATTATGAGAAGCATAATTTGATCATATTAACTTGGTGATGCTAAATAATTAATACAATTGTACGCATCGATTATGCGTGATTTCCAACGTTCAAAATTGTTACTTTAAATTTACTAAAAATTTTAGAATTGAAAATGTTTTAAAATAAACAAATGTAACATTGTAAAAATTAAAAATAATGCTGATTGAGATCATTAAAAATTTATAACACGTAAATTGTAACACGAAAGCGATTCGACAACTCTATTATTTGTGGGCTAACCTGTTAGTAAGCTCAACCTTTTTTTTTATACAGACAGTATCCGCCAAGAGACATTATGAAACAGATTGAAATTTACCAATAAAAAAAAAAGTAATATTAATAACATCCATACGTAAGTGAATCAACATTTTCAAAACTTTCTTGTTTTATTTTTAATGTTGAATTTGTCTAGAATTTTGATGAAGTATCTATTGATCTTGTACCTAATCCTGTATTTGTATATGTTAACTCACATTTACTGTTTCAAAAACATAGTTTTGCTTATTATTTGTTAATACTAAAAATCACAAAACTTTTGGACGCGATATGAAAGTTCCAGTGATATTTTTATACTCTCAACTGGGACGAATCGCCTAAAATGTTTTTCAGTCATTTGAAATCTGTGAAACGTCTCGTATTCCTATGTAATCGTTTGAAATATCTTAAATCTTTTGAAATCCCTTGAAATCTTCGAAAACACGTTTACACTCAATTTCATTGATCTATAGTGGATATATTAAGTGAAAAATATAAAATCTTACGTAAGAATGGAGGGGTGTCAATAAAATCTTACGAATCCTTACATAATTAATTAGGTAATTAATGAACTTTACCTAACCTAAATCCATAATAAATAACTAAAAATTGTAAAAATAAAATATCGATTATGTTTATACGTTACAGCTACTTCTTATTTCTTTTCTTATTTTTTGTTGTTTCTTTATTTGATAAAAAGATATTTTCATCGGCTTTTGTACTCTTAATATTAATATTTAATAAAAAGTTGAGTTATCTTTATTTCGCAATTTTTTATTTTTGTAAACTACGATAGACTGGTTTAGTTTTGTACTAATTTTAGTGTAGGATACACTAGGGTTTCTTATTTTTCACTTTTCGAATTGCTTTGCTTCCCCCCCCCCCCAGTTTTGATCGAATATCAACAAAAAAATCTCCCTCAAATTTTAAATAATTTTAAAATAATTTGAATAATGCGTGTTTGTTCAAGTATATAGTTTATCTAAAAAAAGCAGAAGAAGCATTTTATCTCACCAAATTTTCGACAGATTTTAATATTTTTAAAGGCTAATTTGTTTTATAAGAATATTCGTGAATGTTCAAGCAAATTTAAATTGTTTAATCAATTTTAGTTTGTTTAAATATTTTATCTTTGAACATTTTCGAAAGATTGACATATTTTTGGGTGATACATTGTTTTCTGAGAGTACACTCTTAAATGTTTGAAGAAATTAAAATGGTACAAAAACAATTCATTTTACTTTTCAAATTTTATGCAAAACACATAAATAATTCATACCAATTGAACCTGTGGAAAAATGAAAAAAGCGCCTTTTTCCTCTCTGTTGATAAAAAGCACATCAAATCAATAAAAAAAAATACATTTTTGTGAACAATTTTAATTTCTTTAAAGATTTAAGAGTATTCTTAGAAAGCAAAAATATTTCAATCTGTCGAAAAATTGTAAAAATAAAATATTCAAACAAAATAAAATTCTTTGAACAATTTAAATTTGCGTGAACATTTACGAGTATTCTTGAAAAAAATGTAGTACTTGAACATATTAAAATCTGTCGAAAATTTGAAGAGATGAAATTTTTCTCCTGCTTTTTAGATAAACTATATACTGGAAGAAATACGCATTATTTAAATAATTGTAAAATGATTCAAACATATTATATTATGATCATTGATTAAAGTACCCCTAACCTCTAGAAAATACGTTAATTTCGCGACTTACCTGAAAAAAACAAATGTTGAAACAAATTTAAATTGTTTAAACAATTGCAAATTAGTTAACAGATGACTGGATATTCTTAATTTACCAATTATTATTATTTATGACAAAAACTTCCAGAAAGCGTCAGTAAATCGGAATATTACGTAAAATTCAAATTTATCACTTATGGGGGTTTCTTTGGGGAGGAATAAGAGAGGCATACATTTATTCAGCATCAAAATCTATGATTGATTCTGCGCAAGGCAGTGCAAGCAGTGCGTGAAACTCGAAATTCTGAAAAAATGCGCGAAACTAATAATTTTTCTTAATTTCGAACCAGCATATAAGATAAATTGGCTCAAATTGCCAACCTTTAGAGGTTTCCGTTGAAAAATGATGAAATTAATCATTTGTCTTAAATTTGAAATAGCCGCTATCTTGGATTTTATGAAAATTTTGGTTGTCGTTGACAATTGCATCGTTTCTGCAAATAAACTTGCTAATCTTGTCAAGTTTTAGAGCCTTTCCTTGGAAAATCAGGAATCTAATAATTCTTACATTCTCATCATTTGTGATGGAAGATCTTAGATTCATGAATATGTCCGTCTATCGGTCTGTATAACATGACGACACTTTTGGAGGAATTTCTTATTAGAGTTTCCTTACTGAAATCATGCAGTCTAAGGAATAAAATAATAATACAGACTAAAATTTCTACTTTACTTTGCAATATCTTGATAAGCAGATCTGCTCTGCAACTATTAACAATATTTCTTCACGAAATTTGACTCTATTTGGTTGAAAAGTATAGAAAATACCATTTTTTGTCATCTTTTATGGGTCAGCTATTTTGAAAATTTTGAATATATATAGTTAAAAGTATGTTTTGAGGACAATCGCAGGTTTTCACTGAAAGCGGGTGCCATTCTACGAAATTGCACCCACTCTCGGAGAAATCTCCATAACATTTCAGCAGTAACCACGTCTCACGACCGTGAATTAAGTGGTTACAATCTACGATAGACTCAATAGGATGATCCGGCAAAAATCGTGTGCACCCTGAGGACACGGAGCGTCCCAAGGACGACCGCCTTCTGCATTTCCCCGCAAGTGCCTTAGCATTTCGTTGACGCGCAGGGATGCTTTTTAGGTTATTAACCAGTGAAAGTTTGGCACCTCCAAGGGCACAGATGATCAGGACGACCAGCTCAACAGAGTATTCTGGCATTTCTCGTTTTCGACAATTGACTCTATTTCCCTAGGAGCAGTTGGCGGAGCGGTATTAGGGCTAATGCCGCAAGAGTGACAGAGATGGCGATAAAGGGGTCATAGACTATCTATCTGTTGGAAAGCTTAAAGGTTCATCCACACATGGTGAGGTGCATAGAGAGATTGATGCCACTTCATAAAACCAAATTTACTGTCTCATCTCGAAAACATCGTGTGCCAGCTAACAACGTCCCCTTTGGGAGAGGTGTCTTTCAGGGCGAAACCGTGACCCTCTCCTCTTTTGCCTCAGATTATTGCCACTATCTCTTAAACTTCGCCATTCCGGAGGATACTTCTGCGGCAAACCTGGAAATCGAAGGCATAAAGTCACTCATGTATTTTACATGGATGATCTTAAGATCTATGATAAAAATGAAGAGCAACTAGATCCAGCTCTAGGGATTGTCGAGAAATACACTCGGGAGATTGGAATGGAGTTTGGGTTAGAAAAATGCGCAAAGGTTTATTTAAAGCGAGGAAAGCTTAATGGCGATACTTTGGCGCTGGATAAACCTATACATACCTGGGCTTGTCACAAAGCCGCATTTAGTAGGTGACATCTGTAAAGGATACTTTCCGATTCAGATACAAATGTATCATGCGACAGATTTGGTCTTCAGAACTGTCTGCGAGGAACAAAGTATCTGCAACGAATATGCTTGCCTGCTTGCCGTCCCGATAATACTTTATTCATTTGGAGTTGGTCCATGGACGAAGGACGAGCTCAGATCCCTCAATATTAGGTCACTAAAGGCTATGCACGTGAACAACAGCATTATCCAATAGACGAAGAGCAATGCTTGAGGACCAGGAGAGGCATTAACATCCAGGTTTCTCTTAAGCCCAAAGATCTGGCTCAACTAGACGATGCGCTTCGTGGAAATTTTTTCGAATAGTCCGAGCTCTGGACCATCAATTGTAGTCTATATGATGCAGCGAGAGTTTGATGGATGCAAATCGTAAAACAAATACAACGGCTAATCATAAGACCAAAAGACGAATGCATTAACTCAGCACAAAGATAGGCTGGGCAAGACAGTACGCATCCCGCATTCAGTGTGTCATTAACTACATAATATATTGCAGGACTGAAGATCTATGCTCGAAATAAAGAACAACTAGATCTAGCTCTAGGGATTTTCGAGGACAGACGCACTATACGATACTTCGGTCCTAGAGAGGCCTGTACAAGCTTGGGCTAGCCACAGAGCCCTATTCAGGTCGTAACATCTATAAAGAATGCTTTTGGATGCAGATACAAACATCACATACGAAAGATTTGGTCCTCCGAACTGTCGGTGAGCAACAAAGTATCTGCAATGAATATGCTAGCCGTCCCGGTAGTTGTCTATTCATTTGGAGTGGTTCCATGGACGAAAGACCAATTGACGCAAGACGAGTTTCTGTATAAAGCAGCGGAGGAGGCTGCTGAAACACCTGGCCTTGACTTCAAATTCAGGAGTGTGCAAAAATCATCAAACATTATCCATCTCGAGTACTCACTCCTGAAGGCACGCATCAAGAAAACACAGGATAAAAACTTCCGAGAACAGCTCGTCGAAAAGAGTATCCACGGCATCTTCTGCAGAAATGTGAATGATCAGTTGATGTCGTTTGTGCTACCGTTTGCTTTTTTTAAATACCCGGATTGAAATCGTACCAGGAGGGTTTCATTTTGGCGTGCGGGAACGATCCACATCCAAAGGCACAATGCAGCACTAAGAATGCTTTATTACCATCTCTGTCACTCATACGGCATTAGCTTTGATTCCCCTCCGCCAAACGGTCATAGGGAAATTGAATCAATTGTCGAAAGTGAGAAGTGCCGCACATACTGGAACCTGATATTTTTGACAATTGTTTCTATCGCGCACTCGAGGCCTACCATAGTCCTTCTTGACTTTGAGAAACGAACCATGTTCGTTATCGAATTTTCGGCACCAACCGACAAGAATATCACGGCCAAGGAGAATGAAAAGAAATCATGTGCATAACCTTTCGTAACCCGATATTGAGGGATCTGAGCTCGTCCTTCTTCCATGGAACCACTCCAAATTTATTGAGTATTTTCGGGAAGGCAAGCATGTTCATTGCAAATACTTTGCTCCTCGCCGACAGTTCGGAAGATTTAATCTGTCGGATGAGACGTTTGTAGCTGCATCGGAGAGTATCCTTGATATATGTCACGTGCTGAATGCGGCTCTGTGGCACGCCCAGGTATGTATAGGTCTCTGCAGCGCCAAGGTATTGCCATTAAGCTTTCCTGACTTTAAATAAACCTTGGCATATTTTTCTAACCCAAACTTCATTCCAATCTCCCGAGTGTATTTCTCGATGATCCCTAGAGCTAGATCTAGTTGCTCTTTATTTTTCGCATAGTTCTTAAGATCATCCATGTAAAAGGCACCTCTTTGAAAGTTGACGTTGGTATCTGTCACACGATGTTTTCCAGATGAGGTAGTAAATCTGGTTTTCCAAAGCGGCATCAATCTTTCTATGCACATCACGATGTGTGGATGAACCTTTAAGGTTTCCAACAGACAGATGATAAGTCTATGAGTCCTTTATTATCATCTCTGTCACTCTTATGGCATTTGCCCCAATACCGCTCCGCCAAGCGCTCCTAGGGAAATAGAGTCAACTGTCAAAAATGAAAAGTGCTACATATACTGGGCATATTCTTGACAATTGTTTCTGTTGCGCACTTGAGCCATGTTCGTTATCAAGTTTTCGACACCAGTCGACAAAAACATCACAACCAAGGAGAATGAAAAGAAAGTTAAAGGTTCCTGAATATTCTCTTAAGCTGATCGTCCTGATCATCGGTGCTCTAGAGGTGCCAAGCTTTCACTGGGTAATAGCCCAAAAAGCATCCCTGCGTGTCAACGAAATGCTAAGACACTTGCGGGGAAAATGCAGAAGGCGGTCGTCCTTGGATCGCTTCATCTCCTTAGGGTATACGATTCTTTTTCCGGATCATGGTATCGAGTCCATCGCAGACTGTAACGACCTATCTCACGACCGTGAGACGTGGTTACAGCTGAATCATTACCGTGATTTCACCGGGAGCGGGTGCAATTTTGTAGCATGGCATCCGCTCTCGGTGAAGTTTTGCGGTTGTCCTTATGACAAACTCTTAACTATACGGGTGACTAAAAAGTCCCGGGGCGGTTGGATATTTCCTCAGGTAAAATATTTTTCAAAAAAGTGAAGGTCATTCCTGAAGTAAATTTCAACGAGGAATTCAATGGTGACCTTAATTTTGACCTTGAAGTTGACCCTCATGGCTTTTTGAAGGTCAAGTTTGTTTTTTTAAATGGAAACCCCCTTTTTTTACATCTGTAATCGATAGAGCGGAAAATTCTACGTTCAGATACGTACCCAAGTCATAGGTCAATTGTAACGTTCCAGGTCAGTTAAAGGTTATTTGAAATCAACAACGTTTTCCAAGAGTTCAGTGTAATTCCTGAAGTAAATTTCAACGAGAAATTCATTGGTGAGCTGTGTATTGATCTTGGCTACAGCGTTTTGAATATTGTAAAATCATAAAGGGGACTCACGCTAATCAAGCACCCCGAAACGTGAGAGGCAAGGGGACTCACGGTAATCAAGCACCTCAAAGGGAACAGAATTTACTACGTCCACGTCGTTGATCCTGAGTAACGCTAAACGTAGACGTAAACTGCTTGGAAAAAACATTGAAAAAACATGGAAGATCATCACCAAGATCAATACAGAGCTCACCAATGAATTTCTCGTTGAAATTTACTTCAGGAATTGCACTGAACTCTTGGAAAACTTTGTTTATTTCAAATAACCTCTAATTGACCTTGAACATTACAATTGACCTATGACTTGGGTACGTATCTGAACGTAGAATTTTCCACTCTATCGATTGCAGATGTAAAAAAAGGGGGTTTCAATTTCAAAAAACAAAGTTGACCTTCAAAAAACCATGAAGGTCAACTTCAAGGTCAACATGAAGGTCACCGTTGAATTCCCCGTTGAAATTTACTTCAGGAATGACCTTCACTATTTTCAAAAATATTTTACCTGAGGAAATATCCAACCGTCCCGGGACTTTTTAGTCACCCTGTATGCATAATAACGTTCCTTTTGTCAGATATTAGTATGAAGTACGTACTTACATTTTCATTGTACAAATAAGATCCTTTGAAGTTAAAAATTGTTCACAGTTACCCCGAAGTTTAATATTCTTTCAATAATTTATGTTTGAAAATAATAAAAATCAATTATTATATGCAAACTTCTGTATATTAAAGAAAAATATATAGCATATATATTTATTCTTTTTTTTTAGCGCGAACTAATTATACAGTTGCAGTTGATATTTATTCATCTATATTTTTATTCATTCGTACAACTAAAAAAACTGTTATATACAATTACCTACTTTAATTTGCAATAAACTGAACTTTTTGTACAAAATTATACCTCAAGATGAACGCTGCTTAAATGCTCATAATTGTCAGCTTCATTTGCGTATTTTTAATTAAACCACACAACAAAAAATAAAAAGAACCGAATACCTGAAATATTCGCTTTCGTTTCGGTAGTCTCAGAGTCGCTTTCATTAGAGACACGATTAGCGAGAGACCTGAACATCAAAGGTATGCGAACCTCTTTACAATTTTCTGCTTACTAACTAAATAAACAATTAAAAGAGGCTGGAACGGTAGAATAGAGAGATGTATAGGAAGTCGTAAAATATACAGCACCGTGCAAGATTTCACACGGAATCTTCGTCGGCCGTTCCACCGAGGATCATCAGCAATAGTTACGGCACGCACGCATATTGCATATGCCCTTACCGTCTCCCATATCTGCCCATATGCATTCCCCTTACACCCCATAGCGTAGAATGCTAGGCGGTATCCACACCCGCACCTTCACGCGCTATTGAATAGCCTTCGGTGCACTTATCCCTATATCGTGCACAGCTAAATTGTTTCCGAACGCGCCAACTCATGACCAAAACTTGCCCGCGGTTATTCCAAGCATCCTGACGGGTTTGTCATCAAGCCAGATTACCTACAAGTTTGCTAGTGGCTAGTCGCCTACGTATGCTAATTCTGGATCTGGCGCCCATACAAGGCGCCTGTCTAGATTCAGTCATATATCGTTCTCCCGCAAACATATACATATATAAGGGCTGTTTCCATGTCAAATTGCAGGATGGAAACGCCCTCTCTAAATGTCAGTCAGCGTGATGTCACTGCGTTCATCAGTGAAAATCCTTATTTATTTTGATTCAGTGACCTATATTTGACTTATTCAATTTAAGAGTGGCCTTGGAGAACTACTTTAAAAATTTTATTAAAATTGAAGATCACGGAAAATAATGAAAGGTTTTTAAAAATTCAACTCTTGCTAAGTAGTGGCGACACCCCTACACTAGCTACTGAGCCTACAGTAGATAATCATCAATTTAATATCAAGATTCGCGGTAGTGAATCACCTCTTGATCACCCCCAAGTAGAAAAACCGCGAATATATTTCTTCAAAGAACGTTGGTTGTCGTAAATGCATTGGATATATCAGCCAATTCCTTATCGATGTGTATCGTACCTTTTGGAATCAATGAAGAAGTGGCACAAAAATTAATTTCTGTCAATTTAGGCTACACTATTCAACAACACAACCTACACTACAACACAGCCTACACTATTCAAACGATTATTGGTACACTTTCAAGATAAGTTTCCGGAATTGGAAAGGCTTGAAATTCTGCAGCCATTTTTTAGGAATTTTGTATTCATTGATTTATATGTTTCGAGATTTAGTCATTGTTACGTAAAAATGGATTTTTTGTGGTAATTAACTACTGTTGATCATTTTTCGAGATTGAGTAATTATTTTTTAGTAACGAGCCACACCTACAGCTGACATTGTTCAACCGATCGGTACACAAATTTCAAGATAAGTCTGGTGGATAGAATTCTTCATACTTTTTTCAAGGATTGTTGATCCATTGATTACTTTTCGAGATTTAGTACATTTTATGAAGGAAAATCGATTTGTTTAGAAATGGTACACACGTACAGTCTACACTATTCAACCAATTGATACGCACACTTTAAGATAAATCTGTTTCAGATAATTCTTCATAAGCTTTTCAAGAATTTTTCATTCATTGATTATTTTTTTAGATTTAGTCATTTTTATGTAAAAAGTAGATTTTTTAGTCCCACTGCTGGACTCGATATAACCATTTTGTCTATTTTTTTATTGTTGTCATTTTGAAAGTTTGAAAAAAAAAATAAGTATCTTGACCGAAAGGTCAGAGTATGGTATCTATTTGTATTTTGGGGCGCTGAATGCGAATCTGACATTAATTTTCCTCCAGCATGTCAGGGTTTTCCCCTAGACGTGCAAACTTTCCTAGAAAATCAGCTTTTCTGAATATAAAGTACCCTTGGTACTGAAATCATCTGGAAACAGGTCGCAGCATAATATATCAATGTATTTTGATGCATTGAATACAAATCTGACATTAGTTTCCCCCCAGCACGTCAGGGTTTCCCCCTAGACGCGGCAAATTCTATCGAAGATCAGCTTTGTTGGGTATGAAATAACCCTTGGTATTAAAACCGTCTGGAAACAGGCCACTATAATATCATTCTGTCTTTTGGTGCACTATATACGAATCTGACATTAGTATTTCGCCACCACCTCAGGGTTTTCCCCTAGACGCGGAAAATTCCCTAGAAAATCGGCTTTTCCGGGTATGAAATAACCCTCGTAATTGAAATCTTCTGGAAACAGGTCAGTATGATATCTTTATGTATTTTGGTGTGCTGAATACAAATTTACAATTAATTTTCCCCCATCACCTCAGGGTTTCCCCCAAGACGCGGCAAATTTCTTAGCAAAGCAGGTTGTGCATATATGGAATTACCCAGGGTGTTTAATTCATCTTTTCGGATGAATTTGATACCAAGTGTAATTTCATACCCGAGAAAGCTAATTTTCTAGGAAATTTCTCCGCGTCTAGGGGGGAAACCCTGACATGCTTGGGAACACTGATGCCAGATTCGTAATGAGCGCGCCAAAATAATAAAGACATAATGCTGACCTGTTTCCAGATGATTGCAATACCAAGGGTGATTTCTTACCCGAAAGAGTTGATTTTCTAGGGCAATTTCCCCGCCTCGCGAAAAACCCTGACGTGCTTGTTGAAAATTAATGTCAGATTCGCATTCAGCCCACAAAAATACACAAAGATATTATGCTCTGACCTGTTTCAAGATGTTAGCAGTAATTTATATTTAAAAAAGCTGATTTTGTAGGGAATTTTCCGCGTCTTGGGGAAAACCCTGACGTTCTGGGGGAAACTAATGTCAGATTAGTATTGAGTGCCCCAAAATACATATAGATTCCAACAGAGATGCTTAATATTTTTTTACTTCTTAGAGATTAATTTTTAATAATTTGAAACGAGTATTTTATCCAATACAAATGTTTATAAAAAAAGTTACGAAATCTCAGGAAAACATCTACCAGAAAAAGTTCTAATAAGTAAAAAGGTATTAGTATAATAAATATAGAAATTGATTGGAATTAAAATGATTGAAATGGAATTTTAAAAAGTAATTCTAAAAGACAGCTTAATTTTTCAATGTATGAAATTGTTTACGTTAGAGAAACTTTAAGAGTGTATTAAAAAGGATAATGCTTAAAACTGGTCAACATTTTATCTTTTTTTAATAATAGTAATCTCGCCTGCTTTTAAGCTTTTCAGTGTTAATACACTCTCAAAGTTTCCGTAATTTTTTTAATTCCATAAATTTTAATATTTAGATATCATTATTAGAATTACTTAGCATACTTTGATTTCAATGATTTTAATTTGAATCAATTTCTATGTTGATTCTACTTATATCTGTTTACTTGGTCGAATTTTTTGCATCCTAACTGTTTTTTTGAGATATTGATGTATGCAGTCTACTTAATTTGCTTTAATTAATGGTTAAGACTCTTTAAGTTGTCAATACATTAAAATTACAATGTATTATTCGCGGAAAAGTTTGGATAGTCAGATTAAACGTTGTTAATTTGAAGTTTACTTGTTCGCATTCTCCAAGAAACAATTTGAATAGTTTTTGATAATGTATGAGATATTGATTTCAAAATATACAAAACGTAAAGTCAGAATTACTACTTCAGATTGTAAAAAGAAAGATTACTAGAAGAAGAAGCTGCAATAACTATTTGAAATAGTACCGTTGAACATTTATGCTGTTATGAAGAACTAATTTTCATAGTAAGCAAAGAATTTTGAGTTGGACTTTTGCATGTGAGTTCGATCTTCTTGTATGCATTGCAATAAGCACTAAGCCAGATTTTCAGCCTTACTATTTGAAATAGTAAGTAAATAAGTTGAGTGCCATAACTAAAAACGCGCAGGCCCCCTCCGCAAAATTTTTAGGAGGTCCGTTTAAAATTAAAAAAGAAGGCCGATTTACAATGTGCTCAGCAGTAAGACAACAGCATAGTCTAGTATACTATGTTTGCTTCTCAATCTAGGAGATCTCCCCCCCCCCCCCCCCGGCGGAAAAGCGGTGTTTTGCTTTACAGTAGTTACGCCACTGACATTTTACAAAGTGAAATTGTCGGAAATTAGTTTTTAATGTTTTATCTTCTATCATAATATTATTTGAGGTAATTATTATAGATAAACATAGCGAATAACATCTGAAAAATTAGTTTAAAAAATACTTTTCTCACATTGTTTCTACTATGGAATTTTCTGCTGGTGATGTTTTTAATTCTTATTACACTAAAAATGATTCTGATCGTATTTGATTATGTCACCCAGTTTCAAATATTGTATTATTTGGAAAAAAATTTTTAGTAGAATAATGCATTTTTAACATAGATTTTTATAAAAACTGTGGTTATTGCATACAAGATTCTTAAAAAATCGATTACATATTGTGGTGAGAGGAATTATTCGAAATATCATTTTTTGATATAATAATAAAAAAACCAATTTTTAATATAATTTTAGTTGAAATTGTTTTCCAAGTTTAACTTTGTAATAATTATTTCAGCCTTTTCGCATTGATAATTTCAAGAAATATTTCTTGAAATTATTATCATTTGTAAAAAAATATTATGTTATCCTTTTCCGGTTTTTTAGTAGAAAAAAGTCTATCATAGTAACTGTTATGTCGCGATCTTTAATTTTCAATTTCTCGAGACCGAATAACTTTTTGGATCAAACATTTTTCATTCTAATTCAGCATATCCATATCTCGGGAAAAAGTTTTTATTTTTGCAAAAAATTCGATTTTGAATCGCTATCCAAAGCAAGCAATTTTGAAAACCTATCAAATTTTAATTTAAAAATTCTCGGTTGATTTTCGCGGCAGTGGCTAACTTTTTTAAATCAAACTTTGTTAATCCGTATTCAGAATTTTAATATCTCGGGGCCATGTCTTAATTTTTATTTTTTACTGAAAATTGAATTTTTTGTCGCAATCTGCAGCCAAGCCTGCTCCAATTTTACGTTAGTGTCACTTTGAGGTTGTCAAATGCCACATCTATCTCTTTGAACGTGAATAACTTTTTTCAATCCGACTTTCTTGGCTTCAATTCAGGAACACTTTAGCTCGGGAGTGAACTTTTATCTCATCCTTAAATAGTGATTTTGATTTTCCCTGTGATATATTATTACGTTGTTTAATCTTTTTTTATATATCAGTTATATAAATGCTTGTTGCGTTTTCAGTAAACTGATGATCATAAAATAAAATAAAATTTCAAAATCGAAAAATTTTATTTGAAAACAATTTTTCAAGTCTTAATTTTCAATAATGCAAATAAAATTTGATATATGTACTTTTTGAAAATTTGAACTTCAATCATTTTATAATAATGCATATTGATTACTAATAATATATTCACTGTGTGAGTTAATGCTTCTGAGTACAATATTTTATCCAAGCTCCTTACAAAATAGTAGATATGTGGAGGCGATTTTTCAAAGTGTTTCATATATTAAATAATATTTTTCTTTTCAAATCAATTGAAATTTTACATAATTTTTGTCGTCGAAAGTTTCGAGCTAATCTCATTCTAAATCGTCTACAATATGCGTATTGCTATGTGTATACAGTGGGTAATCGGCAAAGTTACTCTTCACAGTAGTAAGGCTTGGTACGCGAAATATAGTAGCTCTTCCTATCGCTGAGTGTTGATGGTCACTAATTGTAAATGGTGCAGTGCATCCTACTATTTGAAATGGTTCATCCTACTCCTTTTAGAAGTCATTTTAAATAGCCTGGATGCGAAATAGTAATTTTAATCAAATTCACCGACGAAAAGCTGCGCTTCAATTTTAAATAGTTAGAGTTACTGGTTTAGAGAGCTCTTCTAACGATCCACTTTTTCCGTGTTGTAGGTCCATTTGTGATTTTAATTAATAATTATCTACTGCAAGTTTATTATAGACTGTAGGGTAGTCTCCCTTCTCAACAATGTTGAATGGTTTTAAACCTTTCATTATTTTTCGGCATTTTTGAAATGTAGGCGTCTGTATGAAAAGGGCCCTGATGGTCGTTATAGAATTACATATGGGATTAGCGCGTACTATAATTTTTTTCAAACATGAAATAGTGATGCTGAGTTTAGGTTTTGTATCTTTTGATATCACTATCTCAAACAGTATCAAATACGATTCAAATTTTTCCTTGTACAATGCGAGCAGGTAAACTTCAAATTAACTATGTGAAATAGTGAATCTGACCATCCAATTTTTTCCGTATATTCGATCTTTGAAGGTCTCCCAGGTAATACAATCTATGACAATTACATGATTCGAAAGGAACCGGTTACTAGTTGTTATATAATTACAAGATTATGACGTCTTCTTAAGTGCCTAGCTGTCTTTGACATGTAACACGTCATCTTGACAGATAACCCTTGAATCAAACTAAAAATGTAGGAATCGTTCAGGTCAAGTTAATATTATTAATTTTCTGTTGCAAAATATAAAATGACAAATACTAGGTTTTATCAACAGTTAGAGTTGTATTTCTCAAAAATTAAAACTTATTACCTAACGGATGATTTGAATTATTTCTTGACTTGAAGTTGAATATTGTTACTTCAATTTTTGGCCGAATTGAGACGTCAAACAATTTTGAAAAAACATGGTATACGTATGAGAAAAATTATTAGTTACTGCAACTTTCTAAACAAATAAGAGCATAGAATGTATTCATCCTCATGTATTTTTAAAATAAAAATTCAAAATTGGGCAACTTGAATCGCAGCAATAAAAAAAAATCTGCCCGCTGCGCGGGCACATTCTCATCGAGCGCCTTGCGCGCGGCTCGCTTCGCTCGCAAATTTGAGCGCGCCTAGGGCGCGCAACTGTTGGATCTCGCGCTTCGCGTTCGATCATATATTTATCTCGCGCTTCACGCTCGATTATGTATTCACCTCGCGCTACGCGCTCGGGCGTATCTACATCGCGCGTTACGCTCGGTTCCTCTAGATTATTCAACTTCGTGTTCGACTTCGATGAAAAGAAAAAGTTTGTTTGCAAATATTATAAAATTATCAAAACCTCTACATATTAAGTGATTGTTAAATTTGTTTTTAGTTTAGACTGCAAAGGAACTTTATTTACTCAAGCTTCTATCGACCTTAAGGAAGACATTCTCATCCAGACACTCGCGCTCGATATTTGATTTGAAAATCATTTGAACCTTGCGTCCCACGCTCGGTTCTGTGCACCGTATGATAGAAACAAAAAAGTTTGAACGCACTTACGGCGTGCGATTTGGTAAATACGCTGAGCGCGCACTTTGTGCTTCGTGTTATATGTTCTTCATATACAAATTACTAAATTTGTATTTCATTTCAAATGAAATATAATGATATAATTTAGGCGACAAATTTTATTAGTTAAAATTTTATTTTAGCTTGTGCCGTTTTTCAAAAAAGTTAATTTTTTCATTTTGAATATATTCTTACAACAAAAATTGATTACAAGTTTGTAAATCTTTTTTTAATGCACAATTTTTGTTCATTTATCTGTTTTCGTACCTTGCATTGTTTTTTCAAAAATTTGATTTTTTTTTACTGTCAATGTTATTTTCACGAATAAAACAAAAACCACGCATCCTATCGAAACATGATTCACAACAAATTTGTACCTCTTCCCTGGATGAACAAATTTTGTTTCTGTCATTTTTTTCGTAGCTCGTGTTCTTCGTCTAAAAATTTGATTTTTCTATTTTCAATGCTGTTTTTTACGAATAAAACAAACACTACGCGTCATATCAAAAAGTGAATGATAAGAAATTTGTAGATATTTTTTAGGTGCACAATTTTGGTGGAATGATCTTTTCTCGTATCTTGCATAGTTTCACAGAAAAATAGAATTTTTTATTTTTCATTATTTTTTTGTGCGATCAAAATTAGAATTTTGTATTTTTCAAAAAATTCAAAAAGTTGTTATGAAAATATTATAGGGTGTTCAAGAAGCAACGTTTTTCTCCTCTTGACTTTTTTTCATATCGTGCGTTTTTCGGCTTAAAATGTTCATTTTCGTTTGTTTTTTGGAATTTTGTAAATGCTATAACTCCAGTAACTTTTTTTTTATCACGAAAAGTCATTAGAATATTTTGTTCGTCATTTTGCGTACTACTAATAACCGTACATAGAATTTTCAAATTTTCAAAAAAAGTGGTCTCAAACATTTTAAAAATGTGCTCACTTTTTGAATTTTCATCCAAAATAGCTGGTTAACGAACTCGTTCTTTCTTTTTAGGCCATAAAAAAGTGTGCCAAAGCTCAATCAAATCTGATCATTTTTTCGAAAGTTATCGTGGCTACAGACAGACAGACATACTACAGACAGACACCTTGGTAAAAATCGTTTTTTCTAGCTCAGGGGGTCTCAAAACGTGGAGATTTGATGAAAACCGACTATGTCAAATTTTACATAAAACCAATACCTTCTCATTAGAATGAGAATGTAATTAATACTTTTAAACTGGAAAACTTAAAAATTGAATAAAAGGTTATGAAGACCTGGTAATCAGAGAACGTATTACTGATATCAATATCATAAATTATGCTCTTTTTCTGAAAAGAGCTTGTTTCCGGTCACGTGAGGCAAATGTCACTAGTGATATTTTGCATCAACTTCATTCCTTGATTATGACGTGATTGTCAGATCATTGTGTTACCTGGGCTTTTATTACTATTTTACAAGAACTTAATTTTTTATATGCTTCCTAACTTAATCTCATAATTTTTATACACTGAAGAAACTAATCAGTGTATTTCATCACAAGCAAAACTATTATAACTTCAACATTTTTTAACAAATAGATTCTTTTTAGGGTGCGGCATCATAAAAACAAAAATGTATTTGTGTCGTCCTAATGACCCACATAACTTTACGGGTTGCGATAGTACACGTTGATTTATTGTATGTCTAGCGTTTCTTAATTCTTTTGGAATTATTGAAATATTTAACCTCACAGCTCAAGTTTTCCAAAAAAAGTAGTAAATTATTATCCTAGCTCACAAAATAATGTATCTTAAATTCTAGCTATGAAAAAGTGCAATAATGTGAACGGAAGGTAATCAACGTTGCCACAGGGGTTGTTTATCGCTACAGCGATCGCGAAAACTGTAAACCTAACTACTAAAATTAACCGCGAAATTTCTTTCGCGCCCGCGACTGTTATCGCAGGCTACCTCCACTTATGAGTTATGACTTAATCCACTGTTGTGAGTGCAAAAGTACTTGAGTCTAAGGTAATTATCCCCCACGTGCTCCACCTTGACGATCGGAAAAGGTGGGGCTTAATCTAATGGCCGTGTAAAAGATGCGTTACGCAAAATGTGAGATGTCCGATACGAATCTTGATGATCCATTTGCGGGCTTACAACACAGGACGTTCCACCGTGAAAGGAAAAGACTTGCATCAACCAGGTCTTGAATTTTGCGTCGCTTCAAGGCTGGCCCCAGGAACAGAAAAGAAACGAGAAAAAGAAGAAGTTCTTAAGTCGAGTTCCTAAGATGTAGGAACACAAGGAGGCAGATAAAGGATGAGAGAGATAAAAAGATAGGGTTGCAGGAGAGGGACAAAGGGTAAAGAGGAAGGGAGGTGGAGTATCGTGAAACGATACCGGCAATCAGAGGAGAGCTTCTTAGTTAGGATATATTGCGAATAACGACCATTATTTATCCAATGCGATTTACGCCAGCTTGTATTATCTCTGTAATTCATACCTACTCTGAAAGACTGCCGCGGTGCATTAAATTCACTCGAATATTAATAGAAAGTATCTTGTGGAATTTCATTACGATGCGCGAACAAATTATTATATTCTCTCTCTTGGCGTGTGAATATCTAAAATCTCGCCAGCTCGGAGCAAGGAATCAGCAAGTATCTTCAATTCGACAAACGACAGCTATTTATGCTGCGAATGCTGAAAACTGTAATGTCATGATGATATTAGCGAGTGGAGGGACAGAAAGGGAAGGTTTGAAATGTCAAATCGCATGAAAGAAGCGCCTAAACCTTTGTTTCTCTTCACACTTTAGCTATCAATTAACTAAATATTATACTAATTTTTTTATTGTAGATGTATAAGAAGAGTTAAAATGATGGATTCCTTTTATTGACATTTACCGACATATAGGAGTTTCGATGTTTCTATTCCATGACAAATTTGATAGGAGCAAAATTTTTTTCCAAAAGTATTTTTAAGTTCATTGGTGCTAGAATCTGCAATAATAATCCAAGTTCTATAAAAGTGAGTATTCTATCATTTTTGGCATCAGAGATGTGCTTGAAGTTCTGAACGTTCAAATGAAGGAAATTTTTTACTGATGACTTTGTAAACCAGAAAAAGTGCTCAAATGTTTGTTCACTAATATTGGAAATAATTTATTATTGAAACATAATTAGAATGCATATTTTGAATTGCAGTTGCAGCAATCTTTATAAGTAAAATAGGAATCGGAAAAAATATTTCGTTCATTTGAGCGTTCGGAACTTCAGGTACATGCATCCGAGTGGAATAATATTAATAGAATGCTTCATTTAAACAATCAAGAATCATGGGACTAATTTATTCATATTCTGCCCAGACTTAACATTGTGGTACTTGTGTTGATGGGACGTCAACACACAACTTCCGAATCCTTTAAAGAAATTGTTCAATCCCTTTAAAGATGTAGTATGTTAAAATTGAAATATTTGATGAGAAAGTATCTATATAACTGGAGCGTGTGTTGGTGCATAATAAAACTACGGAAAAGTTTAACAAGTTGTATATTAGCTTAAACGCAAATCTCCTCATTTGTATCATCAACTCATACATGTGCGGTACTTAGACTTATCTCTCTATATCATACAAATATCTCGTTGCGGTATCAGTAATCGAAGGCCTGGGGTCACCATTGACCCGGGGGCCACTTTACCCTGGACGCCCCATCATCTTTGCCCCCCGCTCCCGCCACCCAAAGTCACATATCCAAAGCCACAACTATCACATGGCATTGGCACAGCGGCCGTCCCCTATCATAAATCTTTGCCCAACGCAACGCTATACCGCTTTACTCCGAATTTGTACTATTTGGTCCCAACCTTCTAAAACTTTCCCCCAATTTTATGGCGCTTTTCCTCAACCTCATGCCGCTTTGCCCAAAATGATGCAATTTTGCCCCAACCTTATACGGTTGACCATACCTACTTTTCTTTTCCATATTGTCAGCACTTACGCCCTTTTGGAGTACCGAATTGTGTGGGGAATTGAGGCCCCACTACCATCTTGTACACCTTTCCCCTCTTCATTCATTAAAAAAATGGACAATTGTAAACATTATTTTGAAAATATGAAAAACCTGTACAGGTGACTATGAAACTGAACCTTTCGGATCAGACACCAAGTCTCTGTTTAATATTGTCAAAAAATATTTATTGCCAACAATGCCGCTGTGCCATCAGCATCCATCAGCATAAGATTTAGCTGACCCCTTCACCTCTGAAAGCCTCACGGAATTAATGGACGCTCCTATTCTTGAAGCGGTTAAATGAACATAAAATTTTTATTTTAAAAAATATGAGAAACATTATTAGTGGGTTGGCGCACGAAACGTGTTGAGAGAATTGGGGTAACAACTTTTGCCCTACACCACCCAGATACTGGCTTTTTCCTACCACTATCGAGATACCACTTTTTACCATGTACCTTCCAGATACGAAAGTATTTCTCCAACCCTTCAGATGCCACCTTTTTTCTGCCACTAACACCTTTGTTCGTTTTCCCCGATCCCTATATACCCCTTTTTCCTCTCACTCCAGTTAAAATAGGGGAATGGGAAACATAATCGGTGAAGTGAAGAGGCGCTATGTGGCCCCCACATCATTACGATGTAGCTATGTCGGGAATTTTAATTTTTTTTTCTTTTCTTGTTAGTCCGCCACTTCAGGAATTACCCTACATTCTCCATAGCGCTATAGTCTTCATACTCCCTACCCATAAAATACAATGATTTGTCTTCTATATACGAAAATAACAAAATTAATCAACTAGAAGTATAGGAATGAAAATTCGTCTATCCCCTTTCCAGTAGCCCGCTCTTCACCTAGATCCAGGGTAGAAAAAGGGTGTATTTGATAAGTATCAGACAGATAAGAAGATCTCGACACCGTTACTTCAAATATCGCGACCCTCCCTAAAGGTATCCTAATTAATGTATAATTCATTTTATTCTAATTCAAGCAACTTAAGATTGACTTGGAAAAAAATACATTACTTAAGATACCTTATCAGACCTTACAAAAAAAAACAATAATGTCGCGTAGGTGCGCAGGGGCGCGAAACCCCTTCATTTATCAAATAATTGCATTGATAATGGTTATAATAACAAAAAGATTCATCATAAATTCATTATATCGTCAACACACGTTCTAATGTTTTCCAAAAGAATAAGACCAAATTTTAAAACAATTCACTGAATATTCGTAAATATATGTAAGTTATTTGGGTAAACAACATGCGACTTCTATATCGATCTAAAATCTATCCCCTTTCCTACACACCCCTTACTTATCCTTACTATGTAAACTCCTTGATCATCGGAAGTATAACGAGGCTAGAATCGAACGAGTTACACTTACCTCGAAAGGGATTTGGCTTACTGGTATAATACTGGTAACAATAAAAATATTACACGGATAAATAAAAGTGACCTTAATATAGATACTTGTCCTGTCACTAATTCATTTTAATACCCAACTCCATTCAAGCTCATTTAACATGAGTTTTTTTGTGTGCAAGTATTCACCATAGTTTTTAGGAGATTTTTCAATGTAAAAAAGGAGTTGAAGAAAACAGTTTCGTCATATATGAGTTTCAAGATAAAATAGCAAGTTACGGTACCGAGTTTAACAGATAAGGTAACTAAGATCCTCACCGTGTTCTTTTCCTCTCGTTTCACTTGTTTCCTGCTTTCCTGATTTTGGGGCTCGAGTTTGATGCACAACCTTAATTTGCACCTGCATTAGATTCAAGCGCCTTCTTACTAAAGCTTTTCCGTTCCGCTCAGTCGGGTCATTGCCTTGCCGATCTTGTAACAGCATTCGCAAAGTGAGCAGAAATGCGGAAAACACGCGCGAACTCAATGCACGTGCGAACGATACCAAGCAGTAATAGTACATATCGTTACACCGCTACTGCAATACGGAAGCCAGCTTAAAATTCAGCCAAGTCAGGCTACGAATTTTCAAAGGAAATTAAATGAGTGTTAATTCTCTTGTCAAGGCGATCACCCAGACTTTTAAGCGCGTCAACCCACCATTAAGAGTCGAGCGTTTCAATGCCTCTCGTTGCAGGCGATCTTAATTAAATCTTAATTAAACGGTATTGTAATTTGCATTTGTGACATAATTGGAAACGATTCTGATAGACATTTTCTTTCATTAGCGTCCTTTGAACGATGGCACGAATCATCATCTATTAGTGGAAGGAACCTGGAGATAAAATTGCTTAATATTATAATTACTGCATTTATACGAAAGTTCAATTGATATAAAGAAATCTGTTTTCATACGTTTTTGAGAACATTTGTATGATATCGAAGTTTCGAATTTTCACTATTTCGACCTAATAAATTTCCAGATATTGAGCCTCAATATATATTTTTCGCGGTTTGGAAATTACTTTTCAAGATATTAGTACACGTGGAGCGTTATCTTCATCTTATATGCGTGAGATATGGAGAAATACGTACGGAAGACTTTTAAAGATAATTGTAGTGCGTATACAGAAAATGGTTAAGACAGGGTTGGGCATCAAAACATTATGTGGTTTTACGCCAGTTCAATTCACACAAAATGTGGCTACTGTTGTCGTGACGTTCGGTAAAGTTTCACACTTTGAGTGCCTATGACGCGTATAAATAAACAGCTTGGGACCAAGAATTTTTAAAAACAAGATGTGATTACAACTCCCGAAATTATTGAGGTTTATCTACATCACAAGAAAAAGTTCAAAAACACCTATTTATTGATTAAAATACCTATTTAGTTGTCTAATATATATATTTATAATTATATTTATATTTATAATTTATTAATATTTGATTGATTTCCATAATCATTAATCCTGTGATTTTATATATTTTATTTAGCTTAAAAATACTTTCTATCAAACTCATGCAGTTTTCACGTGAAACTAACCTATACTATTCATGAAAGAATAATTTCCCAAAAATTACGTATCAATTTTATAATTTTAACATTAAAACTATCTTTAAATTATTCTTTTAATTAAATAAAACGAATCCTTCCAAAATATTTGCAGTATTTTTATTCATATTAAAGAAAAATAATATAACAGGAACTTCGTGTAGAACTCACAAAAAAAAACTTTTTCTTTGGACTTTTTCCTGTATATCGCATATTGAAAAAAAAGAAGTTTTTTATTCTCAAACAAACGGTTGCCATTTTTTATTTTTGTCAATTTTGATAATTTTCGTTGTACACCTGATACTAATTATTAAAAAATATTTTGTACACCAAATCAACAAAAGAAATATAAAAAGAAACGTAGGTATAGGTATAGAACAAATAGCTTTGTTGGTCAATCAAGTAAAATAACAAGTCAATCTTGTCTAAACACGTTCTTGCGACATTAATCTAGGGAACCTCAACGCGCTCTCACTTAGAATTTTTGCCGAGTCTTGTCAGTGTTTTTCCCGTTACTAATGACCATTCCATGGGCTTTTAGGTATTGTAGGTGAAGTAGAGTTATTGCCTCGCAGATTTCTTACTTGTTGAGTTGTTCTTTTAATCAAAAGAAGGGTGTGCCGCTCGGAAAGTTGATAACTTATTAAGGATTATCTCGCGACTCGAATTAAAGTGACTTATGTCGGGTTGCCGGTATTTACCGGCGCATTAATATAGTTCTTCTCGGAAGGTTAAAAACAAGTTGTATTAGACGACTAAGACGACTAATGCAGCAAGAAAATGTCGCATAGTTATTTCCTATCAAGAGCGCCTTTAGTATTGTTGCAGGAAATTCTTCTTGTTTACGTTACATCGTTCATGATGCAGAAGTCTCCATAATGATAATAAAATATCTCACACGGGAACAGTACATCGATATAAAAGACTAGACACTTCTTAGGATCTTATGAACCGACTCAGTTCATATATATTGTAGTAGGGAATAACAAGGAGTATTTGCGCTTTACATTTCATGAAAGTCGATGTTCCAGAAGAGTCTTCGTCGATACGATAAAATTACGCAAGAGGGAACCAACTGCTGAAAGGACATTCATATTTAATGTCCAGGAAAGCAGGTTTATCTCCATTTTAAAAGTACTTTAACATAACGTTTTTTGTATAATTTATAGTTTTATTGTCCTTCATATAAAGAGCTATTACTAACAAGGAAAGTACCCGAGGTGTACCTCCACGATTTTCTCCATTCTGTACTTTGTTGTAGTACATGAAAAAGTAGTAGAAACGTATTTTTTGTTAAAATGAATTGCAATTTTTTAACAAAACAAACGTCATATTATTTCTTACAATAAGACGCTCATCGGTACATATTTTTATGCCAAGGGGTTGCAACCCTTATTTTCTACAAGAGTGATTGTGAGTTTTTTGAATTTTTTTTTTTATACAGAAACTTTGAAATCAGCCGAATTTTGTTGTGTATTGTACTGTTATTAAGAAAATTAAGAAATAAAGTTCACATGTTTTCGAGTTTTTGAAAAAAATTCATTGCAAGGGGTGATTTACCCTTACAGTTAATCTAATGCTTTTTGGTGATACGGAAAATTAATCACAACAGAAGTTTTAAATTTTAATCTTGAATGTCTTATTCTGGCATATGTTTTGCATTAAAAATAAAATAACATAAGCATCCTTATTTTTAAGAGGGTTCACTCTTCTCATGAAATTGATCATTATTAGATAGTGAATAGAAGCAGGTTTTTCACATTTACTTGTAGACTGATATTTCACCAATGTTATATTGTTTGAATATAACGAAATATTATTTATTGAACAAACGTTAACTTATTCCTCACAAAAAGACCCACCTCGAGACATGTCTTTTATGTTAAAATGTAATGAATTTACTTATGAATGTACTAAAAAAAATATCTGCATTTACGAACCGTGTTTGAATTCATTCATTTAAGGGATAAAAAGCACCCTCAAAGTTCACCAATAAAAAAAGGTGATTTAAAAATCTCTTTAAAACTAGATTTTTTAAATTTCACTCTAATCTTAAAGTTTGAAACTATAACTATATGAAAAAGATAAAATATATATTATTTTTATATTTTGCGATCAAAAAAACATTTTCGGAATAATAATACATATAATTTTAAAATTTTATGAAGATTAATAAAGTACAGAAAATTAAAAGTAATATATTTTCAAACTTTGAAAAAAAAAATGGTTTGAAACTTTTTTTCAATGAATAATATTTTGTTATATTCAAACAAACATGGAAATTTTGGGGGTGAGAACTGAAAAACTGAGGTGGTTTTAAATACTATGGACTTGTTAATTGTGCCATAGAAAAAAATTGACATATTAATTTGATGAAAATGGAAAAAACTGTTTCTATTCACAATCTGATAATGATACATTTTTATAGGGATCGTTAACTGTAGACATGAATAATCCTTTGCAATTAATTTTTTTCAAAAACCCCATAACATGTCAACTTCAATTTTTAATTTTCTTAATAACAGTACAATGTGTATACAGCGTAATTCAGCTGATTTGAAAGTTTCTGTATAAAAAAAAATGTCAAAAAACTCACATTCACCCTTGTAAAAAATAAGGGTTGTAACCCATCGGCATAAAAAATATGTTAAAATAGGTTAAAAAATTCCTATTCGTTTTTGAGATATTCAAGAAAACTGTTTTTGGGGGTAAACTTTGAAGTTGTTTTTCACCTCTTACATCGACGAATTAGCACGTAACAAAAAATACGTGTCTATTATTTTTTATTTACTACAACGTATTACAGAATGAAGAAAATCGGTGAGGTACACCTCGGATACTGTCCTTGTAAGTAAAAAATTAAACAGTTCTATTTAAAAACAAAATAATAATCAACGGATTTCAAGAGCAAGTCTGATTATGACAGTATATACATATATGTGCTACTCAATAATTTCTCGGATCAAAACGAGTGCTTTGTAAATTACGAATTTAATTAGATCGCTCATTCAGTTGTAGGTCAACATCGTCCTCTCTTTTAGTTCGTTATTAGCAGAGTTATTGGGATTTTCACTGATTGAAGTTAATTGTTTTACTTGAAGAACCTTGCACCGTTAATCATAAATCGAATATACACTTCAACTGAGCTTAACCTACTTGAATTTTCGACTCTTTTACACTTTTCCTAAAATTTATTTAATGAAAATGATTTTAGTCATACTACAACTGATTTCTCTCTAAATAAATTTGGTTAATTACTTGATGTGCATTAAGCTCTGACATTACTTCAGCGTGTAGTATTTGATTCCCAGTTTCGAATTCACTTTGACAGTCGAACAGGGAATTCGGACAGTACGATAACTGCTTCTATTCCCTGAACGGTAACACGATTCTAATTATCGACAATTTAAATTGCAAGCCGAATATTTACAGTTGTCTTTGGGAAAACGACCAAACACCACGACGCATTAGGCAGGTTCCATCATCAATGTTATTTACGCTCGATGTAGTGTAGAAGCTTCATTAATTACAAATTTATGTTTCCAGCTGATCAGGAGTTCATTAAACCGAATATATAACGTCAATTTTATCGTCATACGAACCGAATCACATGCAATTTTTGATTGAAAAAAACAATGCAGTCCAGCATTATTAACAATTGATTTAGCAATTGATGATCTATAATATCTATACTGTGTGATCTATACCATAAGATTGACAATAATATTTTACCCTACGATGCTATTTTAGCAGAGGAATGAAGTATTACGTTAATTTAACAACATTTTGGTGGCTTGTATTCCACCGTCAGCTGTAGGTTCCCTTACTTGTGTAGCATCCTGCAAGTAAAGAAGCACATTTTAAACATATCAATTTTTTTAAACGTAGAGCAGGGGCTTTAAAATTAAGTAGATCTATCAATAATCAAGTATCTTCACACGTACACTTAAGTCTTATGATTTAGAAGCTTAACTGAGACTCATTTCATAACTTCTACTAAAGAAAATATATTTAAGTTTTAGATTAGAAGAAATCAAATGTTTTCTCGACTAATGGTTCCCCCTCGACAATTGCTTCTGTTACCCTTCAGTCGCATGGTCAGAGTGAAATTAAATTAAAATTGAACGTTATTTTAAAAACTTTTTTTACTTTTTCGTGTATTTTCAGGCGTGTCATGAATTTTTTAAATTTTGATTTGAAAACACCTAAATTAAAATCAATGCGAACGTAAATCAAATATAGACCAATTCTATTTAAAATCAGGCAGAGAGGTCCAGCTTAAGGTGTTAGAATGACTTGGTATTTGGATATATCCTCTATGGTGAAAATAACGGAACACGTATTTCATAGCATAATAAACAAAATTTCTGGATTTGTTGCACTCATTCGACAATGACCTGCGAATTCTTAAGAACTGAATGTAAATTTTCAGTCAAAATGCAGTATTTTCCAAACGAACGTAGGCATGAGATATTTTATTTTTGTATTCGTCGTAGATTTTGTCAAAAACACCACTTGTTAATTTTTTTTTGAACTTGCTATAATATGTACTAAATATCTCGTGAGTTTTGTTTTTGGTAAACCACTGCTTCATATTGAAGAAAAATTATTTTGGAGAAATCGAATTTTTGCATTTTTCTTGGAGCAACGAAAGATACAAAAAATGTCCTGATAAAATTGAATATATCTAGAAAAGTTCTACAAAAAATATCTCTTAGTCTTTTGTGTTATTTTGAATCGTTTACGAGAAAAAAATTATATTTGAAAAAAAAGTTTTTCCGGCTGCTAAAATCGTTTAGCCCCCAAAAAACTGATAGGATACCTTTCTTACATAAGCAGAAGCTATTAGCAAAGTACGAGAAAAAATAAAGAAGGTAGGGCTTTCCAGAAAAACTTTTTCATTTCTTCATCGAATTTTGAAAACATAAAAAGAAGATTTTCAGGAAACCCCACCTGTTTTTTATACATTTTTAAAACGTTAACCATTCTTGAGGCCGGGAAATTTTGTTTAAATATAATTTTTCATTTTTTGTCGTAAACGATGCCAACTATCTCAAAAGAGTAATAGGTGTTTTTTGTAGAACTTTTCTAGATGTTTTAACTTTTATATGTACATTTTCTTGTACTGATATTTTGTCACTTTTCAAATTTTTCAATCTTTTTGGAATTAATTGAGAGGGAAAGAATTCCCACGTTGAATACAAAAAGAAAATCCCGAATACCTACGCTTGTTCGGAAAATACTGCGTTTTGAAAAAACTTTATGTTAATTTTTGAAAATTCGTACGTAATCCTCAGTATATTGAAATACCAAATCATTCTGAAGCATGACCTAGACTTTTCTTGAAATTTTGCTTTCTTTGAAGCGAAATTCGTCTACATAATACATGCTGACTGATAATATTAAAATTAGCAAACATCTAAGATTTAAATTTCAAGGACCATTAAAATTGTCAGATTACCCCGTCAGATTACCACCTTTTTCGCTCGTTACAAAACAGTTTAGCTGAACAACGAATTAAAATTGAAGCTAAAGTGCGGAAAATGGTGGATGACTTTATAGCGTGAAAAGATCAAGCCTTCTTTCGCTATGGAACCCATCAATTGCCTGAGCGTTCGGGAACAGTAGTAGAAGCCACTGGCCACTATATTAATTAATACTTGCATTTTGTTACATTTTTATAAATAAAATAAAAGTTGCTTAAAACGGGTAGAACTTATTTTTACACCTAATATATCTTGTGATTTTGAAACAATCCTGAGACTAAAGTTGAAAGAATACAAGACTGGAAAAGGTATAAAAAATTTTCGAAGTACATCTTGAAATAATTAGATAATTGCATTTTATTTCTTTGAAATTGGAAATAAATCTTTAAGATAGTATCTGGAATTGAAGAGCTTTCGAACTGTAATAAGGAAAATGGTTTAACAACATTTGATTTATATTATAAAAGTTTGGCTGATTTTACCAAATGTTTAGTTATCATAACAAACAAAATTCTTCGTTTGATTATACAGAAAAATAATTGGCTCATTTTTATTGCAGTTCATTTGTTATGTTCTCGAAATAAGATATTTTTTTCTCAAAATGAAAATACTTCAAGTGTGAAACTGTAACATGAATATAGTTGCATTCTCATTCTCCGGTGTCTCATTTTTGTTGCAACTCAAAATAACACCGATCAGCGTGATTTTGAGGACCGGCGTTTTTGTGTGTGAAATAAAAAATTTTCTGACTGATTCTCGTTCTGAATACCATGCCCCCCCCCCCCCCTAAACGTCCTCTTTTTCTGAAGATCTTTTTTATTTTCCCCCTTTTCTCTATAATTTCTGTCTGAGGCTCGCTTGCTTAAGAAATACAAAAGTGTATTGACGTGTAGACGATCGTTGAGTACCCATCAAAAATTGTGGTGTAATTCAAGCTGGGTAAGCGCAATGCGCATTATGGTCCAATGATGCACGTAACAAAAGTAAAGGTAGAACGAGCGATACCGAAGAAGATAAAAAATAAACAAATCTTATATTACATACCCTCAGGTCTATTGACACGACATATGATGTTTTTCTCGTTATAAGCACTTGCCTCACGAGTAAAGGCAAGATAAATTGAAGCTTTTTCTCATTTCTTGCACTGCATTTGACCGTAACTAAAGATCATTAGCAGTGTGCGAGTATTTTCAAGCCTAATAGCTGCCACTACAGCAAGCGATGTACTTCAGTGATACTTTTTCCACAACGGGTATTTATTTAACTTGGAGAAGGTGAAAGAGGTTTCAGAAGTATTGAAATTGTTTTATTTCTTTGTCCAGTTTGAGCAATTGAAAACGAATGAAGAAAGCTTCTAAACTTCCTCCAAAGTAACAAAGTCGACTGCCGGTTACGTTCTGTTCGCAGAAGCTCGCAGGTAGTACTTCCGTCGACCGCTACGAATCAATCGTAAGATGAAGCTGCAAATTATTTTCTACCTTGTGTAAGAATTCTTCGTGACGAGGGTGATGATATCATAGCCATTGAAAATTATCGGCGTGGAAGGATCTTTGGTATGATTTCTTGGAGATATGTATCGACAGCACGAAACGAGGAGTTGCGGAAGGTCAGCTGGGCTCAGCCTGCTGGCAATACACCTCCGGTTTCATTTTGTCGGTGCATGGAAATGAGAGTGCACTTTGCGAATGCGTGCAGATTAGAGGAAGTGTTCAAAGTGGCACTGCAGGTAAAGGAATTCGAGCTCTGCCAAGGAATAAGTTCTAGGAAGGATCACGGAAGCGGATGTATGGATATACTAGGTCCTTAGACAGAAAAGCTGTGTTTAGTTTCTGCATCTCTGGCACTGACACAAAGATATCCATAATTTTTGTCTGAACAAGTAAAGTATAGGGAGGGTAAGTACTTAAGTACTATGGGCGGGCTGCACAAATTAAGCTATTTGCGCACTTGACAAGATGCACTTTACCTATTCACATTCAAGAAATGTAAACATCGTTACGTTTATGACAAGAAAATTGAAGTGGAATTTAATATAGACTATTTGAGGAGAGATTAATATCAATGAAGATTTAAAGGAAGTTTTTCTACGAATGAGAATATTTTAGCCCTATGCCTATGTTTCTAGAGAGGAGAGGATACATGTATTTCCGTAAGGTGGAACATAAATTTGTTCGAAGGGGAAGCAATGACATAGGTGTAGAGAGACAGTAACAAATTCTTGCTGTGAAGTTCGCATTGTGCAATACAAAAAAAAGAAGAAATAAAAACTATTCTTCAGGCTAGAAACTAGAAAAATAGAATCTATTTCCAAATTGTATGAATCATTATAAGGTATGAAAATTGAAACAAGATTGGCGTATCAGGTAAGCGTGAAAATATCTGTACGATCGAAATTAACTCGATTATTGAGGCGTTAAGAAGAATTTGATAAAGTGCTATTTATAAGACAAGAGTATATACCGGCGATGCAGTCAATGAACAGAAAAAACGAAACTGAACTCTACGGCGAAACATGTTCAGCATCGTATTACTCGCAGGTAGAGGCAAGGTCGTGGAATTCTCCAGTGATCTGTTTACTCTTTTTTTACATCTTTGATGACTCATACCTTGTAGCTCCGAGTGAGCGACTTTTGCTTTATAGCAAGTTTCCTTGTACGAAGCTCTGAGGTATACGTATATATTCCGAAAATTGATAATAAAAGCTACCTAGCATGAGTTTAGAGTTAATCTTCGGACTAGTCCGTGTAATTTTCGTAGCGCTTACGAGAATATAGAGCCTTATAGGCTTCCACTTTCATAAAATGCTGCAACTAAGACCATTAAGTGCCCAAAGAATCTTTAAGTATTTTTAGAATTTTTAAGCGTAAATTTTACGTCATTTATTTCCTTAAATACGTCAATATAAAGGTTATCTTACCAAAAACATATACGATGCGAAAAATCCCGACAAGTAAAAAGTTATCAGTACAATCAACATAGTTTGTGAAATCAAAGTTTGTCTAGTAATTATAAAAGATAACTAAAATTCTAAATTTGATATACGTTCTTAAAATCTCTATAATATTATCTGTTTACCCGTTTGAATAAATTTCAAAATTTAGATATATTTTAGAATTACTTGGTAAACCTTGATTTAACAAACTGTGTTGATTGTAGTGACAACTTTTTACTCGCTGGAATTTTTGGTACCTTAGATGTTTTTGGTGAGATTTCACGTCTTTTTCAAATAAAAATTTTCATTGAATAAAATAGCCGCCGTTCAAAAAATACGTCACACCTTTAGGGGGGTCTGGATCACCTC
>CAKNYM010050834.1:245189-272162 GCA_932195095.1 Andricus curvator | reverse complement strand
ATATATATATATATACTATACAACATTCTATATACAGCATATGTAAACAACAACTATATATATATACAACAAGAACGTGAATAAATTAAATTTCATTTATAAAGGAGATAACATATCGAAATGGAGAACTATACTTAAATACCCAGTGGGCACAAACTTTAAAGAACGTTATTAGAACGGCCCAAAAACGTCCTAAGTCAGTCCGAATAACGTTTCTTAAACATACAATGTTCCAGAGACGTTTTAAAGACGTATTTGGAACATAAAACGTTTTCAGAACATTATTTGGTCTGACTTAGGACAGTTTTTAAAACGTTCAAATAACCTCTTTTGAGTTGTACGTCCAAGGAACGTTTTTAGAACGTTCCAATTACGTTCTTAAATTTCGTACCCACTGGGTATGTTTTGAGGAGAATTCGGCTACAGCTTCTTTTAACCTTTTTGCATAAGATGAATCTTGAACCAAATTAATTTTTCGCTTATTCCAAAATTTCAGGAACTCTCTGTGGATACTTTCCCCTGCTTGTTCTGACCAAGTTTCAAAACCAGCATTTTTCTCTAAAGACTGAAGGCACCTTTCAATATGGCATAAGACAATATGAGATTTCAAAGTTACAGAGATTTCAGTGGCTAACAGAGCTTTTCTAAATTCTTGTAAATGTTCTTTTAAATTTGGTCCGACTTTTCTTGTCGAAAAACAACAGTGAACGATTTTGTCTAAAGCTTTGAAGGCTGCAACAAAAGGAATTAACTTCAGTTTTCCATTATTATTGATAAATATTTCGGGGTCGAGTAATCTATCTGCATTTTTCAACAATGATCTACAGGCATTTCCTTCAAAAACTTGTCCTTGGTAATTTTTAGAAATTAATTTGAGTTTCTTTGGAACAATGTACGCTTTACTATCCTAAGAAAAGAATTTATTTACTTTTCGCAGAATTGACTTTTCATGTGAATAACCACTTCGACCTTCATTGGACCAACCTAAACATTGAGTGATGGAGCTAAACTAGTTTCTAGTTTGCATTTAGTGAATCCAAAAACATGAAGATACATAAATATAGTTTGAAAAATGAACTCGCTTACGTGTTGTGACTGTTTTACAAATAACTTCATTGAAAATAGATGTTTTTACGGATAATTCGTGAAAAGAATCAGATCGGATTTCGGGGCTTCAATTTTCGTTAATTATTAGTGTTTTAGAATCGAATGACTCGAGCCGAATTTTTCGTTAACGTGGACAAACTTTTTTTTGACTGAGGAGACCTGTGCAGTATGGGAGAGTGGCTATCAGTGAGTCGGGGCATTTTCAAAGTCGTAATTAGGCCTACATTTTACGCAATTCACGACGTTAAATAATGTCATTCTAAAGGTGATACACTATATATGATGCAAATGTGATGCAAAGGATTTTGCATAGTTATATTATATACCATTAAACCATTTCCCTTTCAGGGTAGGCGTGACACTACCCGATTCGGGTAGTGTTTCTAGGTTTTTCTTGTAGTTATAAATAACTACAAGTGTGGGCTCACCACACCCACGATGTGCCAACAGCACTCATGTCAGTATTCTTGAATGGTCACCCATCCAAGTACTAACCGCGTCCAACGCTGCTTAACTTCAGTGATCTGACGAGAACTGGGTTTTTCAGCGTGGTATGGCCGTTGGCAGTTGATTACACAAATTTAACGATTTTTTAAGTCAATGAATTGTTCTAATTTTTAGAGTCGTCTGGTCACAGTGGGTTGATCACCATATTTTATTTTGCACATTATGAAAAAAAAGTTATTTTTTATGGAATTATAAGAAAAATTATTCAGAATAGTCGATTTATGTAGACTTTTTATAAAATAATTAATTTATTACATTTCCTAAACGAACAAACACTTTAATGTGATGCTACTAGGTTTTTCAGGTGTTTTTAACTGTAGAAAATTAAACGAGGTTTCCAAAATAGATCCCACTTTTACTTGGCATTTATAATAGAACTATTATCATTATATTATTATATTATTAACTATTATATTATTAACTATTATATTATTAACTATTATATTATTAAATATTTGTTATTAAATATTCGTTTAGTTATGCAATTTTAAACAGCCTATGTGATCCGATGTAAATTTTTTTAGCATAATTTCAAAAACAGTTTTTTCCATGTTTCTGATTTCCTAATGGATTTAGGTGACTAAAGTTTTTGGCCGTAGTATGTTTGCATGTATTTCATTCATCCCGATTCATCCGTAAAGTTTAAAAACAAATTACGTCACTGGTTTTTCAAATAATTGAAAATCCCCACTGTCTACACCGACCTAGTGATGGCCACTCTCCCCTAAGCAATTTATTCTTAAAAGCAATTTTTAACTATTTCCGAATGAATTGTGTTAACCTACCTTCACCTCTTCGTCTGGTACCCCATTATTTATAAGAATTTACGTATATTTTTTAACTCATAGATATTTAGGTCCACACTTATTGATATAGGAACAAAGTATAAAGTGTTTGAGTCATCGTATATGCAACCAAACAAATAACAAGACGTAAAACCTCCCACTGATGCACAGTGAGGCAAATATAATGCCTATGGAGAAATTAACTTTTGGTACGAACTCTGCAATCTTTAAAAGATTTTAATGAGATGTTCAGATTTTTCTGATACGCCCTAAAATCGATATAGAATCTGTACATGAATGTTTTCCAATAGGAGGACTATACAAATACAACTTTTTTGAATTTTTCATAAACAAATAAGTGGATGAAAAAAGTTTCATGGAGAAAAGCAACGCTTGGTCAATTAACATCCTCTGAATTTTAAATGTTTACAGATAAAAAGCCTTTTTGCGTTTCCCTTATGAAAATTCATAAATAATTTGTTATATTATAAACAATTATCCACTTTAGCTACTCGTGATGCAGTCATTCGATAATTATTATTAATTGTCTTAACAGAATTAATTAACAAATTGCACTATTTGGCTACTTTTCGCGATACAAATTTTTTCGTCTCACGTACTTACTATAAACTATAAAACGTTATTGTTCTTATTGGAATTAGCTGTCATTCAATTAGCAATGACTCCTTGCTATCATTTTTAGTGATTAAGCCACAAGCGTCAATTTTTTATACAGAAATTACCAAAAAATTATAATATAATAATTTTACTAGATTAAAAGCTATACAAAGTCGAAAAAAAATTCTTATAATTTATATATAACCCCGAAAAAGAGTAATTTTCAAAAATTCGTTAATTGACACAGAAAAAACAAAATGTAATCTTTACAGCGATTTCAGAGTAATCATTACCCGCAACAAAAATTAACTTCACGTGGTAAAATTTATCCACCACATGGGAAATGGTTACCATGTCAACTCTATTAAATCTTGTTTTGTTTCGATGCGAAAAAATTAAACTTTATCTACTTGAAAATTACCCGCAACAAATATTCACTTCTGTTTTTTCTGTGTAATTTGTAGAAACAATTAATACATATCGTTGAATCGAATAAATTAATTAGTTGTCGTCGATGTCGTCTTCGTCTGTAAACACGATAATTTTCAATCGGATTACTCGATTTTATTGCCCTTTGATACACTGTTTGAAGTCCTAAAAATAAAGCACAATTTTGCTAATGAGCCATTTTTGACCAACGGTTCTGGGTCAATTCATCGAAGATGCTTTTTAAAAAATCATAAATTCCATTTTCCCGAAAAACTATACGAGATATTAAAAAATGTCTAATAGAATTGAAAATAACAAGTTTAAATTTATAGAAGAATCGCACGAGATGCAGTAAAATGTTTGACGGAAAAATTGTTCGCCTAAAGTAGAAGCCCCGGACCGAGTTACAGAAATTATTATTATGGAGTTCAACATAATGTAGAACATTTTTCATTTTGGGCAAAATTTAATCGAGTGCAAAGCGCGAGACACATGATGAGAATTTATTCGTTAAAGCCGAATGAGCTTTAACAAAATGGAATAAAAAATCACAAAATTACGATAGTCAATGATTTAACCATTAGCTTTAAAAGGCGTGTGAAAAAATGTGGGGGAAGTACAAAAGCCGAGCGCGTAGCGCGAGTTAAATACATTATCTAGCGCGAAATGCGAGATCTGACAGACACTTTCAAAATAGTTGAAAAAATTTGTTTTCCAAATAAAAAATTATATATTAATTTTCATGAATCCCACTTAAAACCCCTTTTTGTAGATAAATTGTTCAAACATAATTAGCAAAGTGAACAAAGGTTGTTAATCCCTAGGATGCCAGTATCATCAACTCATTGCCTATAACAAATTAAAAAATTTTTAAACATTCATAGTCGTACTAGCATTTTGCATGAATCTGTCTGTTTGATTAAAAAAGCGGTATTCTTTAATATTCAAAATTTTGTTATAAAAAACTGATCAAGAATCGGCTGGAGTGGATGATTGGAATATTTTATTAGTTTTCATTGAGAAAAATAACTTTTCAAATTGAATAAAAATTCGTTCTTAACAAATCCTGCGGTGGCAGATGTAACTTTTCTTGGTGGTAAATTATTATTAATTAAATATTCATAAATTAGGACATTTTTATGCTAATTTTTTCTACTATGGGAATTATAAATTAATTTATGTTCAATTTTTTCGATTTACTGGTCCAGATTTTCTTAAAAGAAAAACGAGACAGAAAGAGACCTGTTCAGAAAATCTGCATAGATAACTCGAAAAATGAAGCATTAAATTAATTAGTAAATTACATTTGATCTATCTATCATTAAAATAAATTACAATATTTGATGAATTTTGCGCACAACTATGTAACTTTAAAATAGTTCTTACATTGTATAAAATTATTTTCTCTCTACAGCTGAATAACTTTTACCTCACCGCAGGGTGAAGATTCATTTATTTTGATGTAGATCTTCTCATAAAATACCAGAGTTTTTGTCATTCTTCAGTCCTCCAATGCTGCTTTGTAGGGTAAAATTATAATTGAAGGGCACAGGATTATAACGATGCTTAGCTATTTAAGCTGATACAAAAAGAGAGGCTTTTTATAAGGTAATTCCATGTACATGAGGCACCTGTTTTTCTTATTGCTGCTAACTAGTAAGCATCGTTATAATGCTGTGCCCTTCAATTATTATTTTGATACAGATTTTTCATTTTTCTTAGTTATAATATATAATAAAATTAATATTACTGAATGCTTCAATCGGTGAATCTTGCTATTAGGAATTTATATTTAGAAGTGACCCTGCTTGTCTTCCGATGTCCTGCTCAAGCCAGCAATTTCTTTCCGGTATCAAGGGGTCGCTAACCTAGTATCATGTGTCTTCCTGCTTGATTCGGAATATGAAGGTATTGATACCGATCAGAGACTCCGCATATGATCTGCTCTCCAAATCGAGAACATCGTTATTCCCGCTGGCTTACATCGTGATCTCGTTAGGAAGTCATAAAGTGAACCTGAAACGCCATTATCGTTAGCTGTCTAAACGATTTTTATTGGCCATCCTTGTCGTCGTTTGTAAGGCGATATAATGCCACTGGGTATTCCTGCGGCTCTCATGCTATATAAATGAAAACTTCAAATTATTTGCAACTGCGATACGATTAGGCGGCAAATAATCCTCAGTACTGAGAATCAGATCTAGTTGGTATGACAAATGACGTGCCGGGTGGTATGAACTTGCGAAACCTGTTATCGAGACTGATCAAGAAACGTAATTCATGTAGGTCGATCGGTCGTTACGAGCTGGTTTTATAAATATTTACGGCCATCGTAAACTGGTCTTTACTGTTTTTGCTGCCATTCCGAGTTGTTTGCTCGAATTATCGAATCTTTCCAATTAACTTTATATTACAGAATCGCAATACATTAATTGCTCTTGCTAATTGACCAACACTTCTTTAATTCTTGACTTTCACGCTTCAGTTCGTTTTCATATCATTCAGTATTTGAGGAATCTTTCCTCTCATCTCTGTAAAATTTTACTCATGCAAACATAAAAAAATCAAAGTTGAATTATGATCAATTACAATTCTATATTGTCAGAGATCCATTTACGTTAGGTAAAAAAAAAAGAATCTTTTATACCGTACCCCTTCTACGAATAATAAATCAAATAATGAGCCAAAGAATATTATTGCTCTTCTAAAACCAACATATTTATAAAGCAGAAAAATATTTCTGAAAGTTCTGAAAGTTTATGAAATCTCACTTGTCTTTTTGATCCTCGAGCAATGACTCCGTCCAACGGGCAATTCGAATAACATATAAATCATCCGAGTGCCGTTGAAAGCAAAGATGAAAACTGAAGATCTAAAACAACCCTAGCAATATACTCTCCCTTTTCTTCTTGCAAGACAATCCATATGGTAAACAGGCAATGCAAACCGTTTCACTGGGCGATTCTCTCTCTCGCTTTCTTTTTGACAGAACGGTCGAATGCGCTGTGCGAAATTTATGACATAATATTGCAAACGGCGCTCGACTTTGATTTACGCCTATAGGTCTTAACAATGACAACACAAAGAGTGGAGGGGGAAGAATTTTCGTTACTCTTTTAAACTCGATCCTTAGAAGATACATTTCAGCAATTCGACTGCTCCTATGCGAAAAGTAATAAATCGCCATGGCTGCTCGTAACTCAAACTACCTTTCGCGTTAATAAAAACGTATCTCGTTATATGCCCTTAAAATAGAAGCAGCTGACTATATTTGTCAGTTACGGTCACTGGTATAGTCACTAACATTCGGATTAATAAAAAGAGGCATAACAAGTTACGTTTTTATTACGTCGAATGATGGTGTATGTTGTTGCAACGAGCCGTGACAATTTATTGTTTTTCGAAAAGGAGCTGTCGAATTTTTGCAGGGCTGGGATGAATATAATTGAGAAATCGAGTTTTTGGACTGCCCTAGCGATTTACGTATTCTCCTAGGGACCTAGGCCTTAATAATAACAGCAGAAAGAGAGAAAGAGGAAGTCTTCCTCTCTCGGCTCTCCCACTCTTTTTGCGTCCCCTCTCACAACTATCTCTTCTTCTGACCGGTCTCGTGGTTGCAGTGCGGCCTTGCAATGCTGCTTCGGTTGCAATGCCACCTCCCTCACCTCACCCTGCTGCACCGTTGCATCAGCATCAACAGCACCAGCACCAATAGCAGCACACCACAGCAACAACACCGAGATGCAACCAGCGAAGCGACTCGTTCGAATACTACCAGGACGAGACATTGGCCTACCACACTCGACCTTGCCAGTTCGTTACTCTTTCCTTCAACTCTCTTATGCACTATGTGCGGCTATCTGCCTATCTTCCTGCCATCTTTCTCTATCTCTACTCTGTCTCTCTCTCCTTCCTCTTTTGCCATCTTCCTTCCTTCCTTTTTTCTCTCCTAGCACTGACTATCCACCTCTCTCTAAGAATCCAAGTTAACGTAAGAAAACCACGTTGCCACGCAACTAGGCTTGCCGCTTCATCATCCTATGGTTTCATTTATCCTTGCTCTGGTAGCTTGAGGATGGACCAGACGCTGGGGCAGCGTCATAGAATTTATTATGATTAATTGATCATGCAATGCACGGCGCTCGATTATACACCGACGCTTCCTGCCTAAACTGTCGAACCAGTCAATTTCCCAGTGACTCAACAGATGACAGCTACAAAGAGTATTCTAAAGCATTATTGGGTCTTTCGGATTTTTATTTTAAAGCTGCTGTTATTAAGAAACGGCCAGGCATTTCTCATTTTAAATAGACATTAAAATAAGAATTTACTAAGCTTAATATATACTATAACAAAGCAGGACAATCTGTAAAATAGTTTCTCATTCTGCAATGATTGTGCATATCTTTTAGATATGCGTATATCAAAAATACTCATAAATAAAACTGCTTATGAAAAGAGCAGGGTGAAGCGTATTTAATTCCGCAGCGTATTTGATAAGCTAGGTTAGTGCAGTGTTTTTTCAAAAGTATTATTATACCATTGAGCCCAATTCCTTACACGGTAGGCGAAAACTAGTTTGGTTCTAGCCTCGTTACACTAACGGGGATTCCGGTATGTATGTGATGAGAGCAAGGAAAGAATGTATAGAAGAAGGGATAGATTTTAGATCAGTCTGGGAATCGCATAATGGTTATTCAAAGAACATATTGGTCCCAGAACACGGCTTTGGACTGGGCCGCTGATCAATCTCTCTGGCAATCACCCCACGTGGAAAGCTTCACAAAGTCATCGAGCATCACAGCTCACATATAAACAAGCAAACTGAGTGATAAAATAATAGGAAGATCTATACGCTTTACCCCAACCATATTTACTACACAAACCTTTCACGCATTTCGTTAAAATGCTAGAATAAGTAAAACCGTAGATACTGAATGAGTAAAGAATTTGATCAAAAAGTTTTTGAGGTAATATGAGTGTCCTCTTGTAGAAAATTACTTTTTTTGTACTAGTTACGATAGGGATAACCATCAAGTTTTTGATCTTAATGGAATTTTGTGATTAAAGGTACACGAGAGTAGTATTCTAACCTTAACATTATTATTAACTTACTACGGTAATTTGAATCTTTAATAAATCTCGTATCCATTCTGTGTATCTTAGGGTTCCGTTTGATGCTTATCGTGGTTTTAATAAATTGTTGAACTTGAAAAATCGTTGAAGTGGCCACTGGCCAAGCTTTGTACCGATGACCCTAATGAAGTTGATTCAGTCATTCGATAATTTTTATAATGATTCCGTTTAGAAACCGTTTTGCTTCCTCATAGAGAAAGCTTTGCAATCATAATAATTTCAAACAAATTTTGATTCGTCAAAGTGAACGTTTCACAATTAAAATGTCTAATACAAGGTTCTAAACAATTTTCTAGAATTATGTGTGAGTGGATGTCACCCATTTTTATGAATGGCGGGAGGGTTTATTTACACCACTAACATCTTAAGACTGACCGAAGGATTTAAAAAATATTTATTGCCTTTTTTTAGAACTTTATAATATTTTAAAAATATGTTATTTACATTCCTTGAAGTTATGGTCATTTATATAATTAGACAAATCTGTTCTAAAAAGAGAAAATTTTTCATTAACATAATTCAAAGATCATGTAAGCATGGTAAAGGCTCCTTGATTCCAGACATTTTTATGGACCTATTTTTTATTTTGATTTTATCTATAAGGAAGCAAGTGCTCATCAAATGAGCACCATAAATTGGTAAATATAAACAAAGTGGAAACCCTTCAAATCAAATTCACAGCTAGTTTCAGGTATTCTTGTTACAAGAATAAAAAAAAAAGCTGAAAGGGCGTTTTTATTATGCATGATCTGATTGAAGCACTATCGTGCATACGTGGAAGAACCTCGACTCAAGTCCAGGACTTGTACTCGTTTTTTTAGTTGTTCTGAATCGTCAACCGGAGTAATTATGGAACATGGGTGGATAATTATGGAATACCTTTCAACCTCCGTGAAAATTCTGGGAGCAAAAAAATTAAGAATAAACTCGGTACTAAATCGTTTCAAAGTGACAAGAAAATTGTATACAAAATTGTAAAGAACGGAAAGTGTCATCTTCAAACTTTTTAAGACTAAACTTATTCTAAGGGATGTTTTTTATTAAATTGTAAACTTTTTGAATTGAATGTCTTTTTCATGTATACAAATAAAAACGCCTTCATAATTGTGTCTAATATAAAAAGAAGAAGCAAGGGCATCGGTTCCTAACCGCTATTTATTTAAAAATCTAACAAGTTGTTAATTATTTTTACACTAAATAGAAATAATTAGTGAAATTTCAGACATAAGTTTGTTTGTGCTTCATTGGAATCTGACCTCCATTTCTAGGTTAAATTTTTTATTTTTTAGGGGTGAAAATTTGTTTAAGTCATTAATCATTCCAACAACCACCCGGTGTTTCCTGAAAAAATGAGCAAATGTGTCTTAGCCCCTAATGCCGTGTCACCATTTATTCGTTATTTTTATAGAAAGGGTTGGAAAAAATACAATAAATTTGCATATTTGCTTTTTACAAAAGCTTGGATAAAGCATGCATATGAGGTGCCAGAGGTCAGCTTATACAAAACTTCATCAATCTGGTCTTTATAGTTCCGCGAACCTTTGTCCCGGAGTAGGAAATCTCGGTCAAAATTTACATGTATATATAAGCACTAAAAAAGAATCATCCCGAAAATCGACTGAAATGCAAGAAAGAGTTGTCTACTGGACATGCAGTTCTTGAAATATTCTCTACTTGTAAATAGATTTTTTAGTAAAATTGAAATTCTGAGTTTGGTTGCATTTATAGTAATATCTGATGTTACGACTGGATTTATTTTTTAGCTTATTCTGCTATGCACATTTACACCTAAATCAGCATTCTATCTCTGTTAGTGATGAGCGCTGCTCGGTATTTCAGAGTCATGACCAAATCCTGACCAGTCATGACGGTAAATGTTGGTAAAACGCGGTCAGACCAAAATATCTCCACCAGGAAAGGTTTTTTTATAGAGAAAAGTGGTTTAGTTGTTAGGTCATACCCTATGCTAAACTTGTACAAAACGCTTTTCGGTTCTAAATGTTCCAGACATTCTCAAAATAATAAAAATGCCAAAAAGCTGAGCATAGCAGACGACCCTTTTGATAGTTTCGCGCCAGTTTCGAGGGGAATTTAAAACTGACACTTTATAAATTGACAAATTACATTGAAAATGTATCACATTTATCAAACAATATTTTTAAAATAATATTTAGTAGTATGTTAAGTTATTTTTAATAAAAATTCCATTAATTTTATTCCTCAAGACTAAGGTGAGTACATTGTATCTTGTAGGTTATGATCGCAAATAAAAATACTGTTTTTTTTTTTGGTTATCGAATTTTCGGCACCAGCTGACAAAAACGTCATAGCCAAGGAGAAAGAAAAGAACGAGAGGTATAAAGATCTTATAATGGGAGTTGTGACGGTTATACCCGGAATATTCTGTTAAGCTAATCGTCTTAATCATCGGCGCTCTTGGAGGTGCCAAGGTTTCACTGGTTAATAGCCTGAAAAGCATACCTGTGTGTCAACAAAATGCTGAGACACTTGCGGGGAAAATGCAGAAGGCGGTCGTCCTTGGATCGCTCCGTGTCCTCAGGGTGCACGAGACTTTTGCCGGATCGTCGTATTGGATTCGTCGCAGACTGTAACCACCCATCTCACGGTCGTGAGACGTGGTTACAGCTGAAATTTTACCGCGATTTCGCTGGGAGCGGGTGCAGTTTTTCAGATTAGCACCCGCTCCAAGGGAAATCCTGCGGTTGTCCTCATGACAAACTTTAACTCATGTATAAATATATTTAAAAAAGGTTTCTAAATAATTTAAAATAAATAAATAAAACGAAATATTTTAAATTTCAATGCCAGGTAAATGAAAAATAAATTTAAATTTATCCTGGAATAATTTTCACATGAGAGGGCGAGGCTTCAAAAAATCAAAAATTCATTAGGTTTTTTGTTTATGCAAGGATACTGAATTAGTCGCGCAATACCTTTTTCTATTAAGCATTATAATATTCTTTTAAAACTGTTCGTGTGAAACAAAATTTCTTAATAATAATGAAGCTTTCTTTATTTCTCTTTATATGTAGAAGAAAAAAATAATTATAGAAAAATTTGTGTAAATGTGAGAGTTGTTACAAAAATTTTCGTAATTCTAAAGAAAAATAATATTAAAAAATGTTTTAAACCATTCTTTTTCTTGAAAACCCATTTAAAGAATTCAATTTCATTTCACTTTCATTGTTCCCGTTTTCAATTATAATAATTGACTTATTGAATTTCTTCACATACAAATAATTAAAAATAATACAATATTCGCACAAATTACTCATAAATCTAAATTCATAATAATTAGATATCAATTTTATTTTATTTGAGGAAAAAAAAATATATTTTCATTTAGGGAATATCTATATGATACACAGTAGTTAACTTAATGTTTAAGTTTCATATTCATTGAAATTTTATTCAGAATAACTTAGCGCACTACTAACTATTATTTTGAAAATATTACTTAATAAATGCAAGAGATTTTCAATGTAATTTATCAATTTGTAAAGTGTAATTATCAAATTCCCTTCGAAACTCGCGCGAAACTATCAAAAGGGTTGTCTGCTATGCTCAGCTTTTTGGCATTTTTATTATTTTGAGAATAACTGGAACATTTAGAACCGAAAAACTTTTTGTACAAGTTTAGCATAGGGCATGTCATACAACTAAACCACCTTTCTCTATAAAAAAACTTTCCAGGTGGAGATATTTGGGTCTGACCACGGTTTACCAAGTTATACCGTCATGACCGGACATTACCGGTCAGGTCAGGTATTACCACAGTCAGTTCGAGCAGTGCCCATCAATATGTAATCTCTATCACTTTGTCATAAATGATTCCATCTACCTCACACCAACAAACCAAGCATGCTATGTATTCATAAACACATACACTGACCAGTGTTACTCTCTAAAAAATAACTATTGATCTTTAGCCGATACGATAATCAGATTCACCTGAATAAATTCATTTGAGAAGCTAAAATCCTTCTCTTAACTCAGACATTGCTCAGGTAGAAAAAAGAGAAAAATACATATGCTAATTATGCTATCTTAAGGAACTCTTTAACGAATATGATAACGGTTCAAATTTAAGAACACAAATCTCATATCAGATAAAACTAGATTCCAAAGAAACTTGTAATGTCGCATTCTTAATGTCTGTTCATCCAACCCTAGAAAAATTCTATATTAATCTAAGTCGAATAATAAAATTCATATTTGCATACTATCAACGCATTAGAAGGAAGTAGAATGGGTTATGATCTCGTGAAGCTGTTCTCTACAACTTGTTTATCGCATAGACTGTATGTTTTTTTTCAAGAAGAACAGGAGCGCTGATTGACGTTGAATTAGATCTTGATCAAGGTTTTGCTCGTTTTTATGGCTGGAATGAAGATATCAGAGATAGTACGTAAAGTATGCATAACTTACGAACTAGAATTACCTCTTTAATAATAATCCTTTCTCAATACGGCTACACATCCTTTATTCCTCTCCATCAGCGTCGTGCGTGGAAGACTCCTTGAGTCGGGGATCAGCGAATAGACCCCCGTCGATCCACTCCTCTCTTCATAGACCCGGAGCAGAGTGCTAATGTCTGCCAGTGATCCACAAGATGCTGGAGGCAAGAAAGTAGCTTTTCAATAAGCCTTACTGTACCCCGTTGTGCGTCATCTGCGACGTCGCCTTACACGCTATTCTAATATTCGTCAGGCACTTCTCTATTTATTTTTTACTGTATTCTTCCGTATATCATTTGATCATGCATATATGTAATAAATTGCCCATTAAAAGATTCTCCCTAAAGTTCCATATTCTGCCGTCCTAAGGAAAATCTGACATAAGTGACATGTTGCCTTTTAGGTCCACTTTATCATTTGGTGAAGACAGCAGTAGTGAGCAACTTAAGGCTGTGAACATATTAAAAGCTGTATAAAAAGTGATTGTTAAGTTGAACAAAGATGAAGTGCATTTATCTGCATTCAGATCAATTGAAAAAAACTATAAACTGGCAATTCAAAATTTATTTTCAGCGCTGTGGAGAGCATTGAATGTATACTAAAGAGTTAGCGTCCAAAATCGTTAACCTTACTTTTTTCCCCCCCCCCCCCCCCGTTTTTTTCACATGTCCACGTTTTCATACCTTTTAAACCCGAGAAACAGGTTTTTACAAATGTGTCTGTCTGTATGTATGTATGTATGTGTATGTATGTATGTGTATGTAAGTATGCATGCATGCATGTATGTGTATATGTGTATGTATTGCTGTATGTATGTTTGTCTGTATGTATATATGTATGTATATATGTATGCATGTCTGTATGTATATATGTATGTATACAGTATGTATATCTGTATGTATGGCTGTATGTATGTCTCTCGTGAGCACAATAACTTTTGAAAGAATTAATCTATTAGATCGTCCTTTAGTCCACTTTTTTAGTATCAGATACTGAAGGTTAAGTTCGTCAATCAGCTATTTTGGATAAAAACGCAAAAAATTAGAACATTTTCAAAATTTTTGAGACCATTTTTTTAAGATTTAAAAATTCTATGTTTTTTTTCGATAAAAATAAAATGATCAAAGTTATAGCATTTGCAAAATTCAAAAAAAACAAACGAAAATTAAAATTTTAAACCAGACAACACATGATATGAAAAACAGTAAAAAGAATTGCCAAAGTATGCAAGATACGAGAAAATATGAACCGAACAAAATTGTGCACCCGAAAGAGATCTAAAAATTTGTTAATAATAGTTTTCTAAAAGGACACGTAGATTTTGTTTTGAGCATAAAAAAAATATTATCAAAAAATCAAATTCTTGGACAAACAACACAAGGTACGAAAAAAAATTAATAAACAAAAGTTGTTTACCCAAAAGTATTTACAAATTTTTTATTAATTAGCTGCTTGCAGAATGCGTATTTTTTTGTTTAAATCGTAAAAAATAATATTGAAAATAAACAAATTTAGTTTGTGCAAAATCGAGACAAGGTGCAATAAGATGTTTATTAAACATTTTTTTATAGAATGCGCACTTTTTTTAAATTAAAAAACAAGACAATAAAAATAAATCTGTTCCAATATCAATGCATATTATGAATTGTAATAATGTAAATTTATTGAAATGATACACTTTTCAGGGTGGCTCAGAATAAAAATTAGTGCGAAATAAGGAAAAAATATCTAAAAAATCATGAAAAATAAAATGTGTACATTGTTTTGCAATATCTGAATAAACATTCACAGACAAAGAGACAAAGAGACAGAGGTACAAAGTCGAGTGCGAAGCACGAGGTACGTGATGAGAATGTGTTCTTTAAATCCAAAGGAGCTTTAACAAAAGAGAATTCACAATCACCAAATTACAGTTATCGATACATTGATCTTTAATTTTAAATGGTGGTGGAAACGAAACGTGTCGCCCATGAGTGAAAATCATTAAATTTCCCCTCGCTGAAGAGTCCTGGGGTGAGAAACCCTTTTTTGTAGGCGCGCGGCGCGGCGCGGCACCTACTTGGACTAATTGTTGATATTTGGAAATAAAAATCTAGGAAGGTGAACGCGCGTTTAGCAAAGTATTTGCAAAGTTACTTGTGTGAGGTTTTTCTTAGGGTCGGCAGCATTCAACCTAATACATTTTCCAGATTTGGCCAAATCAGTAATTTACTGCTCAAAAAATTCTTCAGCCTAAATTGGCCAGACCCTGAATTAATTGTTGAAGTGTTCCTAATTTTTGTTTGAGTAAGAGAAATTTCCTACAGGCACAAAAAAAAAGTATGACAGTTTGTAATTTTCTTAAAAATCATTTGATTGTTTTGAGGTTCATAAAAATAAGATTGTGTCCTAGAAAAACTGAAAATATACAACTAAATAAATATAAAACTGAAATATATTGAATAAATGAATATTAACATTGTACAGAATTTTTAAAAATTGGGCATATTATCTAGATCAAAAAAATTAATATTATCGATTTTTGGAAAACTCTGTGTATTACGAATGGCTTAAATCTGTTTTTTCCCCTCGGAATCTCAGGATATTGATAGATCTATTTCAAATTTTACATATGATGCAAGGGATCCCAAATTAATCATCTTTTCAGTGCTAGGCTGTTTAAGATTTCCAAGTTTTTTGTTTAATCTTCCTACATTGCGTAGTGTATTGGTTTATGAACGACTCTAGTATTATGTAATTCATTTGGAATATTCTTTTCGATCCTTAGGAACATTCAGAGCCACTTTATCTATCCAGTCAAAGTTTCCGGCTATCTATGCAAAACTCTCGCTTCTCGTCCATCTTTTCTTTGGCTATATACGTCGCTACGTACTTAGTGGAGCCAGTAAACGTACCTGCTTTACCAGTACACCGATCGTTGGAAGGTAAAATTCCTGTTTCTTATTTTCCCTCCGGTTCGTCGTGCGTCCCTGGCTAACTTGTGGTTACCTAACCCCGATATCGTGGAATGTTCGCACGGGTCGTCACGTAATGCACCGAGCGATAGCCCGCCGAGCATTGCGAACAGAGGGGAGAAGCTAAATCGCTTAAGGGAAGCGTTTGAACTTTGACCCGATCTTACCTGGGGAAACAAGAGATATATAAATACAGTCAAACCCATAGGTATTTATATCACAAAATTTGATAAATATGATGCAAACAGTTGACAGTTGAATTTGGTTGTAACAGCCAATTTATTAGTCAATGTAGATGCCAGCTGTTCAAAATTATATTTTAGGATTTTCCGTGAATATCTATTGATATTTTTTACAATGGATGTCGCTTCCTAATATTTTTCCCCCAATATTTCCATGAAACTGGCACAGAGCAGTATATTACTCAAAGGAATCCCTTAAGAAAATGTTCTAATTTAGGAAACGAATAAATTCTTCAGCAATTTTGAATTTATAACCGTGAAAATTTTAATACTACAGAAGATAACAATCTGCTTTTGTCGGACATGATTACTCAGCCAGTTAGTCCACAATTTTTCTCTTCAAATATTTTGTATGGCTAAATCGCGTTCAAAGAGTTCTGTATAATGCTGAAAAACTTCTTTAGATTTTCATTTCTGCAAGGCAGCCCACAATTTTATGAAAGGACTTTGGTTTAAGAAAGTGACTCAAAGAACGTTGTATGAACAGAGATTTTGACTCACGGGAATCTATGTTCATTAGTGTTCAAAATCATAACATAATAAATTCATTTTTTCCCTAAAAAAAAAGACTTTTTAATTTGTGGGTGATTCTGAACCAATCTGTTTAGATTATGACGTTTTCCAAATAGGAAAAGAAACAATCCATACATTTTTAATTTATTGCTAAAATTGCTAATATTTAAGACATTCTTTTTACAAAAATTCAAATAAAAAGATTTATTTCAAGAAATTGAGGTAAAATTATTCAGACTCAATAAAAATAATTCTGAAAAATAGCTCTTTTCATTTTTTCTTCAATTGTTATTATTATAAACAATAATTTGTATAGCTTTATCACTTTTTTCACTAATGAATGCAACATTAGATAAAGTAACCGTTTGTAAAAAGGGAACTGTATATATTGTGTATATATTAATCAGACCTTCTAGTATTCCTATAAATAATCCCTGATGAGGGGGTTTAAATTGGCCTCGAAACATGTTGGTTCCCTAGTAGTATAAAAGGACGGAGTAAGGAAAAAGTGAGAGGTTAGTTTTGGTTGACTTTCCCTGTTTCGCCCTCTTTTTTTATTGTTTATTTTTGTCGCTGATGAGCCGCAAAGTGAGGTAATTTGGAAATCTGTTTTTTAATTTTGATTCTTTTTCATGCTCATTTTGCATAAAATTATTCCGATGAATTAGATTTCTTTTCGATCTAAAATTATAAGACTTTTTTAATACATTTTATTCAGAATCTTCAATATTACGTGTATCGAGTTGACCCTTATCATTTCACATTACGAGCAGGCAAAGAATAAGGATTAAAAATTACTTTTTGGATTTCACCACAAAAAAGTGGAAAATTGTTTTAAAAACCACAACTTTCTAGAATTATTCTAAGAGAATATTGTTATAAATAATAATATACTGTTTCAACTTTTCGTTATTAAATTTACTTGATTATCAGTAAAAAGTAATATTTCATATATTAGAAATAATTTCTACTAAAAAAACCTGGCGCGGCTCCCAAGTTTGAGCGCGTCTAGGTCGCGCGTCTGTTGGATCTCGCACTTCGCGTTCGATAAAATAATTATCTCGCATCTCGTCACGTATCTCGTGCTTCGCACTTGATTAATGTCTGCCCGAAAACGACCTTTCTACGTTATCTTCAGCTCTATTATATTAGATATATATTTTATATTAATTTCTGTCCGTCGATCCGACTCTGCTACAGGATGCAGAAACACTGACAGAAAGACACCTTTGTAAAAATCGTTTTTTGTGACTCAGGGGGTCTCAAAACATGGAGATTTGATGGAAACCGAGGAAGTCAAATTTAAGATAAAACTAATACCTTCTCATTGGGATGAGAATGTAAAAAAATTATAATTAGCGGCAAAAACTCGAAGAAAATAATTTCTCACTCCTGGGTTTTTTTTGTCCCTATAAAACAGACATAAGGGGGTGAAATTAAAAAAGTAATTTTTTATTTGTATTGTAAGGCTTATTTTGAAGATAAGTATTGAGGGTCAACTCGATACACCTAATATTTACGATTCTGAATAAAATTTACAAAAACTTCTTTTTTCCTTATGGGAAATACGTGTTAAACTTCATGGGGCTTGCGGGACCTCTAAATTTCACTTTAAAAAAAAACGCAATTATTTTTTTGAGTATTCGATAAATATTTGAGGAGGGTGCGGGGATATGCATGCAAATTTTAGAAACAAATTTTAGACCACGCTATTATTTATACTGTTAGTTTTTTTGATTCGAAAATTCGTCCACGGTAGCGCTGAAGTTTAAATTTAAATACTGAGTTATAATTCACTGACTCTGAGTACACTTGTCATATCAGATAAAAAGGTTATGTATTATCACTCACAATTAAATACAGTTTCAATCTCAGTTTTTGTTTACTAGATATGCTATTATTATCATCTATTTATGGATATATTATTTATAATGATATCGAGTTTGGACGCTTGACAGACGGCTTTTCTTCTTTCTTGATGTTGCGATAAACATCCCTGGAGGTTTTAGCCGCTTTATTCTTTATATTCTCTCATTCCAGGGTATACATTTTTTTCTTTCTTTGTTCAATTTATTAAATGAAAAGAGTATGAAAGAAATTTTTCAGGACAATGTTTTTAACCTCATTGACGAGTTCATAACCCAGTATTTAAATTTAAACTTCAAAATTAAACTTGACCGATTTCAGCGCTACCGCGGACGAATATCCGAATCAAGAAAACTAACGTAGTATGAACATAGATTCCAGAGAGTCAAAATCTCTGGCCATACAACGTTCTTTGAGCCGATGTTCGAATTACAAAGTACACAATATTTCTATCTCCTTTTTGTTGGACGAACCCAGAGCGAATCAGCACAGTCACTTGATCTGCAGACATCTGGTCGCGAAATGCTTTACAACCTATATCCTCATATTTGATCAATAAGTCATTGTATTAATTCGGTAACTATTGCGTACGTTAATAGTTAATACGAAGCAGCGCCTGGCAGCGCGTATCTTGGCAATTACCTGCGAAACGAACGGAGCGAATCGCTCTCCAGAATCGCACCGTCACGGACTTCTTCGCGTTCCCTATCGTTCCTTATTTAAGAATACTGTATCTGCTGTGTGGTTCATTGTTATCATTGGAATTGAGGAAAGGAAAAACTCGAGTGTCTGCTATATTTGTAACGCCTCGAGCGTTAAGCTTAGGGCGTGCGCGAAGGACAGATGATCATTAATCTTTGCCATGAAAGACCAAGTAGTCTACATGGTTGGTTTCATTAAAGGACAGGGTTTAGTTCATTCTCATTTCTCAGAAAGTAATTTCGAAGCTGTTACTTATATTTTAGGTTCAATGAAAGTGGTTAAGTGATCTAAGGCTTTTAGTAACAATAGAGAGTGTGAGTTAATTATAACATATGTTAATAAAAGAACGAATAAAACTAGCAGCTCTGATTATCTGCATATAATAAGGAATAAGATAGCCTGAAACTTTTCGTGGTACTCTCAGGATTTCATGCACGAGTTTCTACTTCCCTATCATTTAAATAAGTGTTTTGCTCTTTTATCTCGATAAAAAATGTTAAACTGAGAATAGCGGAATTTCATAGGGATTAGGGAGAATCATCTCTTAAACGTCCATCCTTCCTGTAACACACCTGAATTCCCAGAATAAAAATTAGTCTACTGGAAATATAGTAGCGGTTCAGAAGAAAAATTGACCCTAGAATTTTCAACCCTTAAGTCATGTGGTATTCCTTATTTTAAGATTCGTTTTTAGCATTATAATTTTAAAAATTCTGTAGATGATCCTAAATTTTCAAGAAAAATGGGTCAAAGGGAATTTGGTCAAACCGTTGCACAGCAAATATTATAAGTGCCACTTTTCTTAAATTAGAACAATTTTAGAAAGTTAACATATAACATATAAAGAAATAGTAGAAGTTGATGATTGGTTTTCATATTTATTATATTTTCATCTCAATAAGAAGTTTTATGTGAAAATTGTCTTTCGCGGATTTCATAAAATCTCGACATTGTCGAGCTCAGTGATTGAGAAAAAATGGATTTTACTTTGGCTTCTGTCTGTCGTTGTCGCCTGTGAACACAATAACTTTCGAAAGAATCATCCGATTGGATTGCCCTTTGGTACACTATTTTAAGGCCTACAAAAAGGACGCGTTCGTTGAGCAGGCATTTTTTACCAACAGTTCTCATTTTATCCATAGAAAATTCTTATTAAAAAATAAAAAATTCCATTTTCCAGTAAAACTATACGAGATATGAAAAAAATGTTCAGAAGTAAAATTGTTTATCTAAAAGAGACCTCTAAATTTTATTCAGACCATTTTTTGATAAGATATGTAAGATATGTAGTTTTTGTGTAAATCGCGAGAAATTGGGTTAAAAATAATAAATTTCGCTTTCTGTTCGAACTAGGCATGATAAGAAAAAAATGAACAGATAAAAATTGTTCCCCCAAAAAATATAGATATTTTTTGGGGATACAAGATACAATAAAATGTTTGACTGCAAGAATTTTCGCTTAAAGCAGATGTCCTGGACCGAGTTACAGAAATTAATATAATAAAGTTCAAAATAATACAGAACATTTTTTCGTTTATGACAAATTTTAATCGAGAACGAATTTAGACACACTTGACACCTTAAATTTTGCGAAGGAGCAACAAATTTAGATTTTTTTTTTATTTCGAAAAATCCAATGTTTCAAGCGTGTCTAAATTCGTATTGAAAAATCGAATAAACGACTGCACACCTCCAGATTTAACCTTTAGTTTTAGAATGTCTGTGCCAAAATGTGGGGCAAGTACAAAGACCGAGCGCGTAGTGTGAGGTAAATACATTATCTAGTGCGAAGCGCGAGATCCAACAGACGCGCGCCGGGAAGGGTACGACTTTGCTCGAAGCAACTTTACACGTGCCCATTTGTACCACCGGCGCTCGATGTGTACAGTTGGGTTCGTGCAAAGGTGTCCGGTACGCATGCGCGCTCTCGGCGCGCTTAAACTGCCGAGCTGCGCGCAGAGCGCGCGAGAACAATTTGGCCGCGCCGCGGGCAGATTATTGTTTTCTTTTGACACGTAAGAATTCCTTCAAAATGTTGTCTAACAATTATGGGTGTGGTGATCCCAAACTTGTAGTTATTTATAACTACAAGAAAACTATCCACCTAGAAACACTACCCGAATCGGGTAGTGTCACGCCTACCCTGAAAGGGAAATGGCTTAATGGTATACACATACATATTTTGTCTTGAATCCTTTCCTTGAAATGAAATTTTGTTACTCGGCTCAAATGATACGCTATACAGCATTTTCACTCTGCCCTGCTGGATACATTTTTTCAGACGGACACCTATTTTAAATCAGCACTAAAATCTCTAAATTCAATTTAGTACAAAGTTCTCCTGGGAGTTCTTTTTCATATTTTACAGAATGGTTTTTCAGGACATTACACAGGTAGCTAATTGAAACGTTTAACGTTTCACTTAATGGTTGAAGTTTCTTCTGAAATACACAATTTTAAGTTGAAACATTTTTTGTTCCAGAATTTTGATAGCTTACAAGAATTTTTTTACTGCAAGGTTTGAATATGTGACAACTAGAAAGATTATAATTTTAGACGTGATGTTCCTTGTAAAATGTAATTGTTTTCAGTAGAAAAACTAGACAAAATTATTATGATCAAAAAGAAAATGTGAAATGAAAGAATTTGAAGTGGCTTGAAGTTCGATAATTGTAAGGGTTATTTTCGTGTTGAAATTTTACTATTTTCAGTTGAAATGTATTATTTGTTCAATTTTGAATATTTTACATGGATTTTATAGGGGTTTATGAATAGATTAGATGAATGAACATTTTAAAAGGTTTTTTTGCCGGGAAAAATGAATGCCAACTTGTTAAATAATATATACGAATATGTAGTTCGGAGACTCACGCCGATCGTAAATCTAGTAATAAATGTGGGATTAAGTTTAAATTCAAATTTTCTTGTAGCCGCTAAGTCCATAAATAGGATCTGAAAGTGGATGCAGATATAGGATGTGTGAGTGGCCTTCTCGATGCATTTATCAATGGGAATAATGATGAAGAATGACATTAATTTAAAAAGTATCAGCCACGTAGCGTCTATCGTCGCTTAAAGTTCTGTGAGATCATAACTGCTCATTATACAGGAAAGTAATTAACTTCCTTTCCAAGTAATCAGCGATAAAAGTTTCACCTTTATCGACTGCCTTACTGCTGAGCTATTAAAAAGTTCGACACTTGGCCGCAAACTTTTTGTTTTAATTTAATTAAGGTTTACTGATTTATTGGTAAGTTCGTTATAGAAAAGAACGGTGGAACAACCTACGAGGAAAGCTCGATTTTTCCTGCGTACAAAAGCCCTGGTTTCCAACTTTGGCCTCAACACTCGTATAAATATGGTTTTGTTCAACATCTTGGTTTCGTTTTCGCCATGTATAGATTACGGCTTTTCAAAAACTCTGGTAAACCTCTCGATCTCATATTATCTGTCATTTTCTAACCTCACTTTAGCTCTCTCATACGGATTTTTCGTTTGTGCAATATTTACACCATTGTGGGTCCTCATACGTTACGCGCTTGGAGCTCCGGACTGATAATTACGTTTTAGCACTGATATAACAGCACGTGACCGCTCATTCGGGCTAGCACGCCCATACACACCGATATTTGTCACTGGCATTTATTCGTGAGTATAATATTTCTTACTGGCGATAAGGTAGGTATCGGGGTTTCAGATAACCACTAATTCACGGGCCTGCGTCTGGACGGATATTGGCTATTGTTTGTAGTTGATCATAACGATCGTAATCGTATCGAATGAAGAAGAGACAAGAAGAGCATTGCTACGTGATACAAGTGGCCTCAATCTAAAAAGAAGAATTTGTTGACCATATTCTGAGATCTAAATGTTCGACGTTCATGAACAGAAGAGTTTAATTGCTTTCACTTTCTACAGTCGATACATAAGCGAAAATAATTTAATTGGGTTTTAAATACTTCTTCTCTTTTATTTTACAAATCTTAAAGAAAAACAATCTTCCGGATTAGATCTATTTCAAAGCCGGCAGGATGTACAATTCAAGTCGTAAATTCTGTTGGCGACAAAATATGTTGTTGTTTTAGAGGACATTAGGTGATACTATTTTTTCGATTTCAGATTCAAAAAATGTCTATAAAGGTATGAGTATTTGAACTTTCAAGTTTGTTTAGCTCCCATACAGAGTGGATCTTGGAAAGGGAAAGGTGTGAGTTGAAGTTAAGGGAGATGAGGTTAACTCTTCCCGCATTCCAAGGTCACATTATGACGAGACACTTTACAAGGTGGGCCGTGGAAAGGGTCGTGGGGTGAGTTGAAGTTGGATGCGATCAAAGCCCACTTTTTTTTTCACTTGTTTGACTCTACTCACTCGCAAATTTACAAAAAAAAATGGTTCCGATATCAATCTAACTTGTTTTGTTAGAGCAAAAGGAAAACGTAAATTGGAAGTCTTCTTAGAGGTTTTTTAAATTAGAAACCTTAATGTTAATTACTAGTAAACATCAAATATTTTCGAATCTTTTTATATATCATGTCGCTATTTTCAATTAAAAACATATAAATCTGATAGCTTTCGAATTAGAAAATTGTAATCGGCAGTTAAATCACAAACATGAAATTAATTGCGAGAATTAAAATTTGATATATATTAGGGTGACCAGAAAAAAACACTTTTGGGTTTCTTAGGAGTGAAGGGCAAATAACGGTAGTTTATGCGATTGTAGAAGCCAGATTTTTTTTTTAATTTTGAATAATATTTAGAGGTGGCCCATCGTCTTTGAAGTTCTTATGTAATTAACATGGACAAACTCAACTTTTTTTTCATTTAAGATTTTAAACACGAAGTTGTCCACTTTTTAATTTGAACTTTTAATATGTTGTTCTTGAGGTTCTCAGAATCCACATAAAAACATTTTTTCAATGAAAAATTCATGAAAAACATTAATTACGGTTGCTTGAAAAGTGCCATTTTCACTGTTTTCTACTGTTTTCAAAGCCTAATAACGGCCCTAATAATATATATCTTATACGGAAATTTTAACAATATTTTCCTCGAAGGTTGAAGATCATATTTTCTATAAAAGCAGATTAGGAAAAATATAAATAAGCCTGCAATAATGAAAACAAATCTGAGTAAATTTTTGAAATTTGATAGGTCTACGACTTAAGCTGTTTAATTTTCGAGGCGGAGCGCTCATCAGCTCGGCCATAAAAGTCGATCCCAGTGGGTCCTGACACAATAAGCTCATAAAGCAGACCCTTTTTCGGCAAGCGTTATTTAGCCACATTTCCCTTTTTCAGAAAAGTGAATAATAATAATTCAGGGGACGCTAACTAATCCTGTTATAAAGTCACATCGATGAAAAGAGCTGAGGTTGAACCTTTACGATCGACTCTTCACTTACCGAAATTGTCAGCTTTTGCAATGACAACTTTCAAAGACGATGGGCCACCTCTAAATATTGTTTAAAATAAAAAAATAAAAAATCTGGCTTCTACAATCGCATAAACTACCGTTATTTGCCCTTCACTCCTAAGAAACCCAAAAGTGTTTTTTTCTGGTCACCCTAATATATGTAGATGATACCTTTAATCGTTATAATTATAGAAGCAAATATTATTTATAATTTAGCACCAGGTCAATTTACGCGGACGTAGAAGGGCAAGCGATCTAATTTGCTGTAACATTCTATAAAATCTGCCGCACTGAGTTGTTTAATTAGAAGCGTTTAATTACCAAAGTAATTTTATTTGGATCGCTGATTAGAAAGAAATGATTTCGGCAAAAAAGGCAGTATAATAACAAGGCATATTTTCAAATTCGTATATTCATTGAACTTTAATAATAGAGCTAGGTCCGAATTCTTGAATAATATGTTTGAGACAATCAGCGTTTGTTTGTTACTCATATATGAAATCTTCATTAATTATTGAATATACACTTCACCTTTGTATTGATCAATTATTATATATATATATATATATATATATAATCGCGTGTGTGTGTGTATAATTAAAAAAAGGGTTAAACAACTACCGCAGGGTCCCACTCGGAGCAACTGCCATCTAATAATTTTTTCTCATTTTCTATACAAATATTTTACATGATGAGAAAATGTTACAAAAGGTATGTTTTGAATAATTGTTCATATTTGCTATAAAACTTTGCCGCCTGTTATTAATCGTATTATCATCTTTGTTTATTTTCCTGCTCGCAGCTTTTAAATTCGCACAATATAAAACATCCAGTGGGGCTTAAATAAAAATACGTATTTCTTTGAAGTGACGCTCGCTAGAATATTTCGGGCGGAAAATTTGTTTTACGTCAAAATTTAATCTGCGCTCGCTTACAGAGACAATGCAGGGATGGGAGAAAAAGCATGTTACGAAGTCAATGCACGTATCATGGTCTTATTAAACGCTTACGGTGGAAGAATACAAAAGCTTTTTTCGCATTGAGAACATTTTTGGGCAATTAAAATTATTAGTTCAAAATATTTGTGTATCGAATTATTATATTTTTCGAGTACAACACGTCATATTTAATCCAAAGTAATGGATTTTTAATTATCCTAGATACTGCCCTATTAATATAGGAAAAATGTATTGTAAGATTTTCTTAGTGCATACGCGCTAAATATTATATTACGATTACGTTTCCTTGTATGTGAATGTCGTCACTCATGTAGCGTTTTGCTTTCAAACGGAAATCTAATTCGCAATTCGTGCATGTAGTTTGGTGAATTGGTGCCAGGACATCGTATTCAAATGTAACTACGCACTGTTATTGACGGCGCAATACGTAAATCTGTTAAATGGAAATGAATGCATGTTTTTACTAGCTTTTCGCATCCACCCCTGGTGCACACTCGTTTTGCGCGGTTATGCAAGTTAATTTAAATATCGTCCTGGGATCGCTAGCTTGTTAACATCCCGAGGATAGTCAACGCATTTCTATCGTCGATTCCGAGACCAGCTAATTAGAGAGTTTTCATTCTGTATTCTTCCCTTCATGACTGCTCACGTACTTTTGCTTGCCCTAAAACGACTTCTTGATTAGTTTCATTAAACGGAAATCACATTTGCATAGATAATTGAAGGGAGTCATTTTAATGGAAGGGAGCATGTCAACGTTTTTATGCAACTTCAGATAAGAAATATATCTGGGATTTACTGTGTTGTTAATGAGAAGTATTTATGGGTAGAAATTACTGTACTATAACTTTCTGGCGAGAACAAAGTTTTTAATCAAGACTTTTGAATAAATTGGCAAACATTCCATAAATTCTGTATATAATTTCCCAAGTGTAAAAATAATAACCAAATATTGCTCACAAACAATAGGATGGTGTTATATTTCACTTCGCTTTCATTTCGTGTCTTAAGAAGTACATTATATTCTATAAATAGCATATAATTTTTATATTAATCACAAATCACCCTAATTACAGTATTCTACTGACTAATGATAAGTATTAAGAGTTACAAGTAATCATAATGATACATGTAGGATATAATCATAATATCCTGATTCATGCGATCACGCAAAGTTAGTAACGTTGTCTTCATATTCTTCCAGTCTTCGTTTAAGCATGGCTGGTAGTCACGTATCAAGCTCGTGCAATTTGTGCAATAT